>CM049572.1:10992299-11176521 GCA_027123335.1 Amphiprion clarkii | reverse complement strand
TTGCTTTAACACATTTTCTCTTACTGGACCTCTTTGAATTTTAGTTGAATACCCCTGCGCTAAACAGCATGTTGGCCCTCTTTTTGAATACAAAAAAAGCCCCAAAGACGGAACAGTCCACCAATTTACAGTAATATGCATACTCTGCAGGAAAGAGTTTTTTTTCACTGAAGCACAGGTGTTTAATAAACATAAGTGCATATATATTCCCTTCTTTCTTGAATCTGTTTCATCATGCAAAATGAATTGTGATTAATAGATTAAAAAGGAATGATATTGAAGTGTGACTAATCGAAGTTAATCCACAGCAACTCTGTGATTAATCTGATTTAAAATTTTAATCGTTTGACAGCACTAATAAAAATAAAACTTGACTGTGATGAAAGCAGACTCTAACAGCTTAAAAAGAATGACACACACACACACGCACACACAGCAGGTCCCCCAGCAGCCTAGGCATATAGCAGCATAACTAAGAGACATCAAAGAACAAATCAGTTGTGCCCTGCACACACGGACTCCAACTGACCCCCCACCCCCACCCCGACACCCCCAAAAAACCAAACCAAAACAAAACAAAACAAAACAAAACAAAAAACCCCCCAAAAAACAAACAGAAAAAAATCTATTAATGCAAAAAAGTAAAGCAACATTTGGTTGAGTTTGAAAATGTACATAATGTGCAGACATTTAATTTTTTATTTGATGTCATCTATTCTCAAATTCAGCAAAAATTAAGTTAGCTCTTCCTGCTTTAGATAAGATTGCTATAGTTGGACATTGAAAAACCTTTCTTAAATCCCCCTCCCCCAACAGCACTTAGCTATGGAGTGTCTGTCCACATGCTCCTGTCACAGCTATGAATTGTTATAGGTTGGGTACGAATAAACAAGTAAACTGTCGGTTACACTCTCCGCTCTCAGGAAACTTCCATCACCACAGATACTAATGGACGCCTTGCTTCTGTTCCTGTCAGTTATGGAGCCCAGCTGTTGTTTTGCTGTTCCACTGCCTAAGAAGAATGGTTGAAAAACCACACAAATGAGAAACTCACCAAGGATCAGGGCAGAATCAGATTGCTTTGGTATGAATGTTGAATTTGAATGAATGCACACCAAATAGAGGCAGGAATATTAGGCAAAGCCTGGAACATTAACAGATGAAAGATTTCAGTTTCCCCTTTACTTTTAATGGATAGATATTCAGGAATTGAATTAATTCTGACAAATTTCTAAAATCTCGTGGACTCGTCCTTCTCTGTTCTCCTCTGTACTATTCTTGTTATTTCCATGAGTTTACTGTCCTTTTGCACACTTCTGATTATTTATCTCTTGGTTTTCCATCCCAACATGGTATGCTTTAGAAATATTACATATATTAATATAATATACTATCAAGCATGACAAGTTAACACTATGTTAAACTTGCTGACGATTTTCTAAAACGTGAACATTGTCAACCAGCTCAGCCAGGGAATGACTCAATTTCTCTAGCTCTGTGGAAGTCCTATACAAAACCTTTCATGGGAATAAATAGGAATGAATATATGCAGTCCTTCTTGATATTTCATGTGTATATTATATATATATATATATATATATATATATATATATATACACACATACTGGGTCAGATCACCTTCTGGAGCATGGAGTAATGAGGTGGTCTGGTCTGATAGTTTTGTTTTACATCATGTAGATGACCGGGTGCAGCTGTGCTATTTATCTAGGGAAGAAATGGCAGCCGGATGCACTGTGCAAACCAACACAAGCTGGTGGAGGCAGCGTGATGATCTGAGCAATGTGCCACTTCTGAAACCTTGGATCCTGGCATACATGTAGATGTTACTTTGATATGTAGCACCTACCAAGACATTGCTACAAAACCATATACAGTTGTGCTCATAAGTTTACATATCCTGGCAGAATTTATGATTTCTTGGCCATTTTTCAGAGAATATGAATGATAACACAAAAACCTTTCTTTCACTCATGTTTAGTGTTGTGCTATAGTTTTTTATTATCAAACAACTGTGTTTATTCTTTTTAAATTATAATGACAATAGAAAGTACCCAAATGGCCCTGATCAAAAGTTTACAAAGCCTGGAGGTTTGGCCTGATAACAGGCACACAAGTTGACACAAACGGGTTTGAATGGCTATTAAAGGTAACCATCCTCACCTGTGATCTATTTGCTTGTAATCAGTGTGTGTATATAAAAGGTCAGTGAGTTTCTGGGCTTTTGACAGGCCCTTCATCTTTCATCCAGTGCTGCACTGACGTTTCTGGCTTCTAAATCATGGGGAAAGCAAAAGAATTGTCAAAGGATCTGTGGGAAAAGGTAATTGAGCTGTATAAAACAGGAAAGGGATATAAAAAGTTATCCAAGGATCTGAAAATGCCTATCAGCAGTGTTCAAACATTAATTAAGAAGTGGAAACTGAGGGGTTCTGTTGAAACCAAACCACGGTCAGGTAGACCAACAAAAATTTCAGCCACAGCTGTCAGAAAAATTGCTCGGGATGCAAAAAACCCCCCACAAATAACTTCAGCTGAAATACAGGAGTCTCTGAAAAAAATTGGTGTGGCTGTTTCAAGATGCACAATAAGGAGGCACTTGAACAAAAATGGGCTCCATGGTCGAGTCGCCAGAAGAAAGCCGTTACTACGCAAATACCACAAAGCATCCCGCTTACAATATGCCAAACAGCACAGAGACAAGCCTCAAAACTTCTGGAACAAAGTCATTTGGAGTGATGAGACCAAAATTGAACTTTTTGGCCATAACCATAAACGCTACATTTGGAGAGGAGTAAACAAGGCCTATAATGAGAAGTACACAATCCCTACTGTGAAACACAGAGGTGGATCGCTGTTGTTTTGGGGATGTGTGAGCTACAGAGGCACAGGAAACTTGGTAAAAATTGATGGCAAGATGAATGCAGCATGTTATCAGAAAATACTGGAGGAAAACTTGCACTCATCAGCCCGGAAGCTGCGCACGGGACATACTTGGACGTTCCAACATGACCGATCCAAAGCACAAGGCCAAGTCTTCCTGTTAGTGGTTACAACAGAATAAAGTAAAGGTTCTAGAGTGGCCATCTCAGTCTCCTGACCTCAATATCATTGAGCCACTCTGGGGAGGTCTCAAACGTGCAGTTCATGCAAGGCAGCCCAAGAATTTACACGAGCTGGAGTCTTTTTGCCAAGAAGAATGGGCAGCTTTACCATCTGACAAAATAAAGACCCTCATTTACAACTACCATAAAAGACTTAAAGCTGCCATTGCTGTTAAAGGGGGAATACATGGTTTTAAGAACTGGGGTATGTAAACTTTTGATCACGGTCATTTGAGTAGTTTCTGTTGTCAATATGATTTAAAAAGAGTAAATACAGTTGTTTGATAATAAATGGCTTCACCCAACCACTTACCATGCGTGAATGAAAAGTTTTTGTGTTATCATTCATATTCTCTGAAAAATGACCAAGAAATCATAAATTCTGCCAGGGTATGTAAAACTTATGAGCACAACTGTACAGCCCTTCATAGCAGCGGTATTTCCTGTTTGCAGTAGCATTTTTCATCAGGGTAATACACTCTGCCTCACCACAAACATTGTTCAGGAGTGGTTTGAACATGACAAAGAATTCAAGGTACTGACTCCAAATTCTCCAGATCTCAATCAGATCAGGCATCTCTGGGATGTGCTGGAAAAACAAATCTACTCCATGTGGAGTCCAGGCCTTGATGGGCCAGAGTGATTCAGACAACACGAATGGGACACACAATATTAGGCAGATTGTTTTAATGTGGTATCTGTTTGAGGTATTACAGTGTAATACTAGACAGTGTGAGGTTACACCAGAATAAGACCAACATTAGGAAAAGATGATGGAGTTCACCAGTAATATCACTTTAGTCGTGTCAAGGTTAGATTTGTCAAACAACTTCCTTCCTTTTTCTTTTTTTTTTTTAATCCAAGATGTCTGGTGATGGAGAGTCTTGAAAGAGGCATGATGAGAGGGGAATGCAAAGTGGCAACAACTCCCTGCTTTCACCAATCAACCCATCTACACATCCCAAAGGACATTGTTACATGATGCATTATCCAAAGGTATGAGGTTTCTCTTTTTACAGTTCCATTTTATCCAGGTATCTTCCTTCTCTTCCTACCACAATTATTATTTTATAACTATGTTAAAACAGTGAGTAATTACATTTGAAAATTTTATGCAACAGACTAAGTTTAGTCAGGCAGTGTTTACAAAAAAATGTAGGAATTTTTTTCAAATCAAATTTACTCATAAAGCACTTTATGAAATGTCAACATATAAGATGGCGGTGTGCACGGATGCAGCGGCTCTTGGCTCCCTGTGTCAGTGCTTTTTATTGTGGTTGTTTCTGTGTGAATGCGTATGTGTGAATGGAAACAGACTTTCCAAGTCCAACTATGGACTGTAGGAATGACATGTTGCACGGACATTACGACCGAGTTTCAACGGTCCCACAAAATCCCAGAGGACATAGCCAGAACGCCGGGCTCTGCCTGGCTTGTCCTTGGACATGTAAAGCGGCACCGCCGGTGGAGGTATCAGAAGCAGAAGCGGAGATGCAGAGCGGGACTGCTGGCTAGGCTAGCACGACACCCACAAAAACCACTGATCCCAAGCATCTTCCTGACCAACCCCAGGTCCGTCATTCACAACACAGACGAGCTGGAACTGCTGCTAGCTAGCAACAAAACCATACGGGACTGCAGCGCAATTATTATCACGGAATTCTGGCCGGGGACTTTAATAGAGCCTACCTAAAGACTGTGCTCCCCAGATTTGTACAGTATGTGCAATGTCCAACCAGAGGGGAGAACACTATAGACAAGGTCTATTCTAACCTTAAGCAGGCATACAAAGCTGTCCCCCTCGCCCACCTGGACATGTCAGACCACCTCTCCCTGCTCCTAGTTCCTGCATACACCACCATCAGGAGGAGAACAAAGCCAGTGACTAAGACTATTAAAACCTGGCCAGCAGCAGCACTCAACCAGCTACAGGACTGCTTCCAGAGCACGGAGTGGTCTGTATTCAACCATATGGACTTACAGGAGCGCACAGACACTGTGTTATCCTACATCAGTTACTGTACAGATACTGTTACTGTGGTAAGCGGATCCATGTTTATTCCAACCAAAAGCCCTGGATGACATCTGAGGTGAGAACGCTCCTGAAAGCACGGAACTCTGCCTTCAAATCAGGGGACAGGGCCCTGTACAGTACAGCTAGATCTGACCTCAGGAGAGGTATCAGAGCGGCGAAGGAGGCGTACAAGAGGAAGGTGGAATCTCACCTCGAGAACAATGACCTACGGCAGATGTGGCAAAGGATCCAGCAGCTGACGAAATACAAAGGCAAGTCGCTGGCAGCAGCCAACACAAAGGCCTCGTTAGCGGATGAACTTAACAGCTTCTTCGCCCGCTTTGAGTCATCAAGATCAGCCACTCCACTGGTGCCTCGTCAACCCTCCAGCCCCCAGTCTCTAACTCTCCAGGAACATCAGGTGAGGTGTGCACTGAAGGCAGTAAATCCAAGAAAAGGTGCCGGACCAGACGGCATTCTTGGAATGGTGCTTTGTGCCTGAGCAGACCAGCTGGCAGGAGTTCTGACGGGGATCTTCAATTCATCCCTGTCACTGGCCGAAGTACCGCCCTGTCTAAAAGCAGCTACCATCGTTCCAGTGCCCAAGACTACAGCCATTAAAGACACTGACATCTGTGGTAATGAAGTGCTTTGAAAGGCTTGTTCTCCAGCACTTTAAGGCCTGTCTCCCCCGGAACTTCGACCCACACCAGTTTGCCTATAGGGCAAACCGATCCACGGAGTACGCCATCACCGCAGCTCTTCACACAGCCCTGAGCCACCTAGAGCTCCCAGGAACCTACGTCAGGATGCTGTTCGTCGACTACAGCTTGGCGTTCAACACCATCAGCCCTGGTGGAGAAGCTGGTGTACCTGGACTTGGACCCCCTGATGTGCTCCTGGATCAAGAACTATTTGACTAACCAACCACGGGTTGTGAAGGTGATGATATGATATGATATTATTAAAGGTATAGTAAAGGAACATCAGAGGAATACTACAGGGAACAGTGTGTCTCTGAAAACCTTCTGCTTTTCTGCCACAGTAATTTGTTGTTTTTCATTTTGATAATGAAGGTGACTCTACTCTATATACAGTAAATCATTATAGAATACATTTCAGTCTGTACAATTTATAGTTTATTGAATATTACAAATTCAAGACGAAAGTGACAGAAGGTTGAGACGAAGAAAAAATGACTCAATTACAAATTTGTCTACTTCTTCAGCCCTTCGGACAGTGCCATGGATTTATTAACACACAGCACAGTTAGGGTGCTGACATTTTAGAGCCATGGTTGGAACCATAGATTCTAACTTTCACAAAACTAAGTCAGATAAACATTCAGCTAAATCACCCCTCTGCCACTGCACTCTCTTCGCTACCAAAGGATGGACAGGGAGTATGGTTGCTTAACAAGGGCAATGCATTTTGGACATTTTGTTAACAAGGGAGATGGCATTGTAATAGAGGCAAAAAATATTTCTGACTTCCTCTGAAAAATAATTGACAATTATCTCCATATTGTCTTGCTAGTAAAGAGTCAATCTCTTCCCAATGTTGTTATTTACTGTTGATGATACGAAAATTAAATATTCTTTGGTATGATCAGCTGGCTCCATTCTAACGAAAAGTTTCATCTCATAACTAAGCTATTGAATACAGGTTGAACAAATGAACAGAAGCTTCTTATAGTATAAAGACTACCTTCAACAATCTGTGTAGATTCAATCTGAAGGTGCAGTAATCTAAAACTTCAGTAGAAAGGAAGTGGATTCTCTTTTTAGGTTCTTGGGAAGACATATCACTCTATCCAAGAGGTTCTTCAGTTAGACAGAATGGTAGGGATGTTTTAGATGTTCATAGTACAGTTTATGCTATATCCCGCCAATATGGTTACATAGCTAGAATATCTGAAAAACTCAGAAGGATTTTCTCCAAATACAACATATCACTGCACTTCAAATCCAGTAACACTGAGAAAAAAATTGGTTCACCCCAAATATAAAAGACCAACACACAAATGGAGCAACGCTGTATATGCAACCCAATGCAGTGACTTACATAGGAGAGACTAAACAACAGTTTCACAAGTGTGTGGCACAACACAGGAGAACAGCTCCTCAGGATGGTTTGAGAGGAGTAAAGGAAGCCATCTATGATAAATTGGAACAACCATCTCTAAACAGCACTTACCAAACACCTACAACACAGTGACAAGGTCTCTCCACAAAAAGTGTCATCATCGTTTTTTTTTTGTTTGTTTTCAAGTTTTTTTTGTTTTTTTTTTGCCTTTTCACCATTATTATAGGTAGTGGACAGAGAGACAGGAAACATGGGGACAAGAGTGGGGGAAAGACATGCTGTAAATGGCCACTGGGTCAGACTTAAACCCACAACTGCTGAGTCAGGGAGTGCAGCCCCTGCATATGGGTAGTCCGCTCAACCTGCTGAGCTACAGGGGTACCCGTGTCACCATCGTTAACATCTTGAATCACTCCTGACATGGCAGATTCATATCCTTTGCTGTGTTAATTGGCAGCTCCACTGCCATGATTGCTGTCATTGTTGTTAGACCACCTGGTTTTACAACAATTCACACCTGCAGGCATGTAAATGAAACCATTAGCCATATGAGCTGGAATAACTCCAAACATCTGAAACTCCCTATCAATCAGTTACAACTAAAGAAGCTTCTTGGATGAGAGGTGAAACACCTTCAAGCACCAAAAAGAGAAGTCCACTTTCTCTTGAAGCTCCAAGGATTACCCTTAACAACATTTGCTTCAATACTGACCAGTCTACCCTCGACGCACATCTCATATACTCTCGCTTCAACAACTCAAAAGTTTTTTTCCCTGAAAAAAAACAAACTTCTCAAACCCACAGACAACACTTGTAAGCCGATAACGGTGGTTATTCAGGTGGAGATCCCTAATACAGTTAGCAAACTGGCCATTTTAGCAGAACAGATTTCTGTATTTCCTTTCAGATTCAAAAAACACATGTTTTAAAGGATTAATGTAAAATACACGACCAGTCAAAAGTTTTAGAACACCCCAATTTTCCCAGTTATTTATTGGAAATGATGCACGCTAATGTCTCATTATACACTGAAATGAAAGCATAGAAAAAAACCAAATGAAGTTTAAAAAATAAAATTTAGAAACCAAAATGTATTCGAAACTTTTGTATCATCAAAGCAGCACCTTTGGCAGATATAACAGCTGAACACACTTGTGGCATTCTGTCCACAATGGAAATCAAATATTCTTCAGAAAGTTCTTCCAAACTCTGTTGCAGAAGTTCCCAAAAATGTGTGGCACTTGTAGATTGCTTTGCTTTCACTCTTCTCTCCAGTTCATCTCAAATCAGCTCCATAGGGTTTAAGTCTGGAGACTGTGCTGGCCACCCCATGTTTTCAAGCTTACCATCTTCTTTTTTCCTCAGGTAGTTCCAGCATAGCTTGGACTTATGTTTTGCTGTAGGATGAACCCCTGACCAACTAGGAACACACCAGAGGGTACTGCATGGTGCTGCAGCACTGTGGTAGCCATTTTGATTCCTCTCACTTTGGATCCAGCAAAACAGCCCCAGAGTATCATGCGTCCTCCTCCATATTTGACAGTTGATGTCACACACTGAGGAACCATCCTTTTGCCTACTAGACAGCGTACCAAAATCATGCGTGATGAACCAAATATTTAAAATTTTGATTGATCAGTCCATAATACCTTCTTCCAGTCTTTAGTAGTCCACTGGCAGTGTTTCATTGCCCAGGCAAGCCTCTTTTTCTTTTTCTGACATCTTAGCAATGGCTTTCTTGCTGCAACTCGACCTGTCAAACCTGCAACTCCAAGTCTTCTCTTCATAGTTAAAAATGAGACTTGGTTACTACCAACATTAACAAGCTGTCCTTGAAGCTGTTGTCCTGTGAGTCACCTATCTACAAGCTGTTGACTCTCAGAAACTTGTCTTCTGATTCCGTTATAGCTTTGGGTCTTCCAGACCCAGTTTCTTAATGCCTTTTGATGGTGAGAAAGAAAACTGTACTCACTGACACCTCAATTTTCTTTTCAATTTCTTTGAAGGAAAGACCTACATTTTTAAGTGCTATGATGGTCTGTCTCTTTTCCATTGTTGGTTGCTTTTTCCTCACCATTTTTATAGCAACACATTACTTTCTGTGGTACAATCCTGTTCAAATATTGCTCTCGAGGGTCATGGTGTGTTCCAAAACTACTTTCATGCAGAGGGAGTTGTAAGTAATCAATAAAAGTTGGAACCTGTAGGATTTGGTAACACCAATTTTCAAGGCTTGATCAACCTCCATTGCTGCAGACCAGCTTTAAATTGTTAACCCATTTCTTGTTTCCTGAAAAAGACCTTTTGTATAATTCTGAAATGTACATTATTTTTCAGTTTTGGGAAACCTTATCTTTAAAAAAAAAAAAAAACTTCTGGCAGTTCACCACTTACCTTTGTACACTTCAAGCTATTCATTGGACTTGAACTACCTGAATTTCAATTTTTTTAAAAAATGGAAAAAATGGGATATTTGAAAACTTTTGACCGGTGGTGTAAATTCTTTTGAAGTGCTGCTTTTGACCAGACATACACTATTGGCACACTGTTTTGTGTGACTTCATGTTTCCCTGAATATCTATAATAAAGGTGGAGAGTGCAAAGTCAGAGACGACAATAACTACAATAATGGAAAATATGCCAGGTTGAAATAAACTAGAATTATCCTGTAGCAACTGCACCTCCTCCACTGTCCCAGTGTTCCTCAAGGTTCAGTTCTTTGTCCTTCCTGGTCAACCTCTCTTTCCATCTTCACCCATCTTCTGCTCTGTCTTGATAATTCTGTATCATATTCTGTACTTCTACTGCTAGGCCAGTGACATACATGCTCTCCACGATATAACCACTGCAACTCACCTCCATTGATCAAAGTGTCTTGCTGAAATATAACAATTTCTGAAACAATGGTGAAAAATTAGACATATTAATCATTTGTGCCAAATCACTCAACAATTTCATTCACTTCTGCCTCACTGTTGTTAATCAAATTACCAGAACAGATTGCAGTAGTATTCTCTGTAGCACATCACATCACCCCTGTCCTAAAGACCATGTACCAGCTTTGTGCCCCACAATGAATTCAATTTAAATTACATCTCTTGGCTCATTAAGAACTTTCTCTGTAATTGTCCCTTCACCACAGCTTTATTACAAAGGTATACAGACAGTTCCTTGAATTCATGATTTGGTTTTCATCCTAACATGCAGTGTGAGTCTTTTTTACACAGGTGTCTGTCTTTGTTAAACTATGTCCTATCATAGCTTAGAAATCAATCAACAGGTGGACTCAAGAAAACATGGTAAGACCACGGTTTGGAGTGCCACCACAAAGTGTCAGAATATTTTTGTAAATAAGATAGTTGAGTTTCCTATTTGTAATAAAATTACATAAACAAACTCTTTAAAAAATAAAAATAAAAAAACAGAGTTGTGTAACTGATATATCTTGTGTCACAGTGACAGGACTAGTAACTATTAATTTGCAAATAAAATTTGAATGAGAAATCTCATACTCGCAGTCATATTTCCACAGCAGTGACCATGAATGCACATAACTGTGATGTGCTTGCCTCTGACTCACACCTCAGCTATATGACCAATTATCTCCTTAGCAAATTTCTTATTTCCTCTGCCCTGTGATGACTTCATCAAATGTGGCAAAACGGTCAGAAAAAACATGGCAAGCAAACCTTAGCTGAAATCAATTTGTTAAGCTTCTCTTTTCTTCATTTCTAAGGCATGAGCCAGTGTGACACACTCAAAATTTGTTGTTACAAAAGAGTAAAAAGTCATTGTTGGTACCTGATGCCACACACATTCCTGCTAGTTTCTGACCTCTCAGATGCCACTGTTGTGTAGGGAACCTGATATGCTTGATATGACAAGGATGAAAGAGGCTTGGAGAACTGAAACAGAAAAGCAATGACTGGGAACAGCTGCCGGTACTGTTACTCCACTTGAGCTATTACGATTATAGTTGATGCACAACTTTATATTAATTGGACATTTCTTTAAATTCAATAATAATAATTCCAAAAGGTAATATGATTAAGAATAAATAGTCTGTAATTCTAATGACCAAACTATACATTCTAAAAACACACACACACACAAAAAAATAAAAACTGCTAAAACTAAATGAAAATCAGGTGGCAGAACTGACAATGGTGACCAAATCAAACAGTCTATTATTAGCCTATTATGATTGACATTGCATGAGAAAATAAAATGCATTTTTGGGTACAATTAATGATCTGGTGCAATTTAAGATATAAATGGGAAATTATGATATGCAGGAACTAAATAGGACAAAATTGAATAAAACCATTAAAATTCAATATTGAGAGTAAGATGACTTAAAATATTTATGATTAAAATACTATATATATTTTTAAAATATATTAAGGTCACTGTTAAATAACTATAGCATACTAAATACCAAAAGTCATGATAGTAATATTATACAGAGCTTTAAATGACAGGGAATGTGGAGCTCCAGAATAAAACACTTCTTGAAATTATACACATCATTTCACCCTTGAAATATTTTCCCCAACATACAAACTAAACCAGCAGGCCAGGGAGCTTATTTCTCAAGTTCAGTATCCTTTCTTTCTGTAGAAACCTGATCCTTAAATTCTGCATGACAATTGCAACCTAAAGAATAGTAACAACAAACAAAAAAACTTGTCTCCAATGCACTTGAGATATTTTTTTCATGCAGTCACTACTGTTTATGTAAAGCACCTCATAATACCTTTATAACTCAGAAATATACCTTAATTATGAATTCATGTCCACATTCTAATAAGGACTTTTATAGTTTGGAACCTATGTCTTTGATGATGCAAATAAATAATGCAATAACGACTGTGCCTGTAAGTTTTGCTTGTTAGAAAACTTGCTGTTTTTCTTTAGCTAACTTTATAAAGCAAAAAAAAGTTTTTACTGACATATTTTTATATCTCTCTGTTGGCAAGAGCCAAGGTCAGAGGCGTTATGTTTTCAAGTCATCCATCCCTCATTTCATGCACCCTAGTTTCAAGAATGCGATATCTATTGAATGCCTTGAGGGAATTTTGTCAGATTTGGCACAAACGCTCATTTTGACTCAAGAATGAACTGATTTGAATTTGTGGCCAAATGTTAGTGACCTCACAAAACACATTTTTAGCCAGAACTCAAGACTTCATTGCTAATTGTGAAAAAATTTCACTCAAATTAGGGGATGGCATCCAAAAGATCCGGATCGACATGAATGGAAACTGCAACTTGACTGGCTGGCAGAGGTATATAGTTGCAAGGTGACACTTCTAGTTTTCTATTTTTTGCACTTCTGGCCATCAGTTCCATCAGTTATGATAATATATACCCACCAGAGTAACTGATAAAGAGCTCGGTAGTTTGTACTATTTCATGAACATAGCTGATAGAACGAAAAGCCTGAACAATCAAAAATGTTATGCAATAAGTAATACATTGTAGTTTTCTTGCACTTGATTGGGAGCGCAATTAACTGTTTAGCCAAACAGCCAAAACTAATTTAATGTTTTACAAGGCACTAGTGAATAATTTCTTATCATTAATAAAGAATGCTTTGTAAAGTATACCTTATCAGAAAGCAAAACCATAATTCTTCTGCAAGTAGTAACTGAATTCATTGCACAGGCAAATTTAAAAAGGAAATACTTAAAATGTATTTATACAGCAAGATTTGCATGGAGGCCGCTGGTGCATGGTAGGTAACTGAAAACTTAAAAATATCAGTAGCTTATTATCAGTAGCACATATCCTACAGGTCTTTAGATCTTGTTTACATTCCTTTAGCTCCAGCTTTATTATTTCCACAAAGTTTTGCCTACCACTCCTAAACATGAGGCGTCTACTTGTCAACACAAGAGGCAAAAGTAGATCTCACCTACCCCATGAGTGCATGCCAATGTAGTGTTAGATGCTCTGTCTGATCTAAATCATTCACAGTCATGATAAACACCACCCAAAAAATACTAGAGCCAAATATTTTCATATACCATACAATCATATACCTTTGTGTGGAGGAAATCTTAGGAAAGTGGTGTCTTGTGACTGTTAGAACTGTCCTGAGTTATAATCAATACCACAAAGGATACAAAAACACAATGTCTCATTTTTAACAGCAAGGAAGGGTCCACTAACAATCACTGCAAAGTCTTTGGTCACATTCGGATGTGAGATTCTCTGTGAAGGCACTGTCACTGCTGCTGATTACGCTGCTGAGAAATTTGATCTGATGGAGTCCTCTCGCAGCTGACGGTGCTTCCCAGAGTCACACTCTTCACCATGTGTGCGGCGCTCAATGGTAATCCTGTAGTTTTTCCTGCAGTGGAATGAATCACATTAAAGTAGAAAATCTTGTTTTTCATCCTTTTCTTTTGTCCTTGTATTTTTTCCATGGTCATTGCTCTCATTTACCATCCATCCATCCATCCATCCATCCATGCATCCATCCATCCACTTCAGCTTGGACTGTGAGAGGAAGGTAGAGAACCGGGAGAAAACCCACACAGGCACAGGGAGAACATGCAAACTACACACAGAAAGAACCCTGGCCTAAATTCAAACCCACTACCTTCAAGCTATGAAGTTACTGCTGCTAGCCATCATAAAATCATACTCACCAAAATCACAAGAGCTGTTAGGTTATTGCGTATTTGATAGTGAAAACTTAACATTATATTGTATTAATAGCATACATGTAAAAATGAACATCATAAACTGTTACCTGAAAAAATAGAATGCTATAAGCATTACAGTTCCCAAAACAGCTCCAACTATGACTCCAGTCAAAGCTGATACTCCGAGTCCACCTGTTTGGAAGAGCAATACTTGTTAAAAATATAGTCCATCACACAGACCATGTTTAAAATTCACAAATTTCAGTGGGCAATAGGATATATTTACATGCTTTGTCAGGCATCACTGGGTATTCTTTATGTCTCCCTTTCAGAGTAAAATGGTCAACGTTGAAGGCAGGTAGCAGCTGAAACGTTCCATTTACTCCAAAGTAGTTCGCCACCACCTGTAAGTTGGTAGACTGCATTATCATCATGTTCCACTTGCACCTTTACCATCTTCTGTTTATTGGAGAAGATGTTATTAACTTTGGGACGGCGATTTACAATGTTGGAATTTTGCTTCTTCTTACTTCGTAGGCTCCTGCCTCAACATTAGTCATGGCCATCAAAGAGAAATCTCCATTTCTGTCACCATTTACATCCATGGATACCTGGCCAGCGATGCCTGTAAACCATCGTGAAAAAATAGGAACGCTGTTTAGCTGCAGCACCAAGAATGTAGAGTAAAAAGATCCGTCACGAAGCAGAAGATATCATTCCCATACTGGAAAGGTTGTGAAGGTATAATCTGGCATTCATAAATGAACACATATTTTAAAAATTTCACATACAAAAAACATTGGTTTTAGACCGTTCTTTTATATCTTCTACATTGCTATGTCAACAGAAAATACTAAAAGGGGGTCATCCTGCACCAGGCAAAAATATCCTTGCATACTAGTATATCTTGAAGGGTTCTCCAAGTTTTTATACAGAAGCACAAAAAGACAGGGTTGGAAGTGCAGAGATTAGCATACACCAAGCTTTCCTTCAAAATCTGAAAATGTCCAGAAGCACCCTCAACTCAGCACTGAAAGAAAATAGAGGTGCCCTGGTACATCCATCTACAGTCTGGAGAAGTCAGGTCAGAAATGGTCCTCAAGGAAGACTTGCAGCAGTAAGCCATTCATCCATTGTGGAAACAAAACAAAGTAACTCACTGGTGCATGAAAAAACAAGAGCTGTGGTCTTGAAAAATTAAAGCAGTTTCTCTGGACTGAAGAGTCAGACCTTTAGATGTTTTGGCTACTGGCTAGCACCTCTAGGCTCAATGCTACATTGTCTCCAGCTGGCACAATACTGAAATACTCCACGTCACTAATACATGAACTCAGCAGTTACTCCACTCCTGCATGCATCACCTCCATAAAAAAACATGGCTTGCTCACCAAATGCTTACTTTACCAAGATACATCCACTCCTGTCGCAAGTTTGTTTTTTCTCAGACCAGTCTGTCTCCCTTCTCTACATCGTCTTTTCTCTGTTGTATTCTCTTTTATTTATTTATTTTTGTGTCTGGTCCTACCTACTTTGTAAAGCATCTTTGAATGTCTTGAAAAGCACTCCATGAGTGCTTTGATGATTATTAATATGTATATATTCACAGAAAGCAGTTTGTTCATTCAAGGACTGCAGATACACCATGTCCCAAAAGTTTGTTCTCCCCACTGGACAATATGTTTGACTGTCACCAAAATAGGTTACACCTGGTCAATCAGGTACTGTTTGGTTGTTTGTCTGGTCAAACTGTCAGGTCCCAGTATATAAATTTCTTGCTTGACCAAAATGCATTACACTACAACCAAATTTTGGAAGTGTTGCCATGGACAAAAGTAGGGGTGGAAAAGCTTTTCGTCAGCAGTTAGCTCAAGTACTTGGCAGAAGTATCCACAGGGTGCAGAAATGGTGGCAAAGGTACAATAAAGGAGGATCCTTCAAAGACTTGCCTCACTCAGGACGTCCATCTGGCTTAACTGCAAGAGCCAAAGATCTGATGAGAAAGGCCAGGAGTAAAAGACACTAGTCATGCCGGTCACTCAGTCAGAGGCTGAAAAATCTTCGAGAAGATGTTTCTAAGAGCACTGTGCATCATTATTTAACAGAAACATTTGGGCTGAAAGCTTACAAGAGGCAACGTAGCCTGCGATTTACCAAACTGCAAAAGGAGAAGAGATTGGCTTTCACAAAGAAAATCATAACTCTCACTCCCAAAGCCTGGGAAAACGGGATTTTCTCTGATGAATGCCCTCTCTATTTACTTCCAACAGCCAAAACGACCGTATCTATACAGATGATCGTGAAAAAGTACCATCTTCTGAGCAAGTGAAATTCACTGCCATATTATGGTTTGGGGGGCTATGTCCGTTTCAGTTCTCTCAGAGCTGCACATTGTGCCTCAAGGTACCACTTGTTAATGCACAATATTATAAAAACAACATTCTAGAAAAGGTACTACTTCCAGTTTTGGCCAGGAAGAAAAAATCAGGGCTTGTGACTGGACGGAAAATGTTTAACAGATGTTCAGAATTGGTATTTATGCAAGACTGTCCTGCGTGATGTTAACACCCAGATATTTGAAGCTCTCCACTCTCTCCACCACTGTACCACCTACTCAGGATCAGTAGGACAGAAGTGAAGAGAGTGGAGATCTTCAAGTACCTTGGTGTTAGCATCACGCAGGACCTGACGTGGTCCTGTCACATCGACACCCTGGTTAAGAAGGCTTGACAGCATCTCAGAGGCCTGAGGGGCTTTAAGGTCCCTCTCAAGCTGCTCAGGAATTTTTACACCTGCACCACTGTGAGTGTTTTGTCTGGAAGGACCACCACCTGGATGAGCAGCAGCATCCAGCAGGACTTGTTGGCCCTGAGGAGGATGGCCCGCTTGGATGAGCGCACCATCAGAACCACCCTCCACAACCTGTAGGACATTTACAACAAACGAAGCAGGTTAAAGGCCAGGAAGATTGCGAGTGAGCCCACCCACCCCAGCCACAGACTGTTCTACCGCTGTGTTACCACTGCCTGAAGCCAAACACAGACAGGATGAAGAAGAGCTTCTTCCCACAGGCTGTCCGCATGCTGAACCTGAAACAATAGACTACATATATATATATATATGTATATATATATATATATATATATATATATATATATATATATATATATATATATATATATATATATATATATATATATATATATATATCTATATATGTATATATGTATATATATATATATATATATATATATATATATATATATATATATATATATATATATACAAAAAAAATTATAATGATAATAATAATAATAATTAGGGCTATGGGCTGCACAGTGGCGTAGTGGTTAGCACTTTCGCCTTGCAGCGAGAAGATCCCTGGTTCGTGTCCCGGCATTCCTGAGTTCTTTCTGCATGGAGTTTGCATGTTCTCCCTGTGCATGCGTGGGTTTTCTCCGGGTACTCCGGCTTCCTCCCACAGTCCAAAAATATGCTGAGGTTAATTGGTCATTCTAAATTGCCCATAGGTGTGAATGTGAGAGTGCTTGTTTGTCTGTATATGTAGCCCTGCGACAGACTGGCGACCTGTCTAGGGTGTCCCCTGCCTTCGCCCGAGTCAGCTGGTATAGGCTCCAGCCCCCCACCGCGACCCTAGTGAGGATTAAGCGGTGTATAGATAATGGATGGATGGATAATTAGGGCTGTCAAAATTAACAGGTTAACGTGGATTAATCCATCACCATGATGAATCAGTTTAAAAACTTTGCCGCAATTAACGCATCTGCAGCGCAAAA
Organism: Amphiprion clarkii; assembly: GCA_027123335.1. Classification (NCBI taxonomy): domain Eukaryota; kingdom Metazoa; phylum Chordata; class Actinopteri; family Pomacentridae; genus Amphiprion; species Amphiprion clarkii. The sequence continues at coordinate 11,158,853 of CM049572.1, read as the reverse complement.
TGACTCAAAATCCCTGAAACGTCTCTGGCAACGCATTTCAGGTATTTTAAATTTGACGGGTCGCTTCTATTTTACCGGCACAGCTTTTCCAGTGTTCATGGCATTGGTCATCAGCTCAGGAAACACAAAGACCAATTAGGTACGAGTTCAGCCATCCCACATGACGCTACTCAGCAAATGAATTGGTCTCGGCATTGCAGCCGCTAAACATCGCAGCTGAATTCAGAAAACAGGTGAGGGACAGACGAGAGGAGGACAGACAAAAAAAAACAAAACAAGCAAACTGACACATAGAGGAAAGTTGCCCTGCACATGTTGACAATGTTTGGTTCAACATACAGCTGCGAGGCAGCTTCTCAACCATGAATATAATCCAAACTAAATATCATTGCAGACTCACCAATGAGCTCCATATGTGTGTGATAATGGCATTGAAACCAATGGGGAACTCAACATTGGGGTCTACAGAAAACCCACTCACACAGACCAGTACCTCCTGTTTGATTCACACCACCCACTAGAACACAAGTTGGGGGTGATCCGTACCTTAAAGCACAGAGCACAGAACATCCCATCAGAAGCGGATGGAAAAAGAAGGGAACACAAACATATTCACTCTGTTCTTCAAACTTGTGGCTATTCAAACTGGGCTTTTATCAAAACAGCAAAAAAGCGCAGGGAGGATAAGAAAGACGAGGACCACAAAAAGAGAAACAACATTGTCATCCCCTATGTGGCAGGAATTTCAGAGAAACTCAGGAGGATCTTTAACACCCACCAGATCCCAGTACACTTCAAGCCCAGCAACACTCTGAGGCAAAAGCTGGTCCATTCCAAGGACAAAATTCCAAGGGAGAAACAGAGCAATGTGGTGTACGCAGTGCAGTGCAATGAGGAATGCTCTGACCTGTACATTGGAGAGACTAAGCAGCCATTACACAAGCGCATGGCACAACACAGGTGGGCCACGACCACAGGCCAGGACTCAGCAGTCCACCTCCACCTCAAGGAGAAGGGGCACTCCTTTGATGACCACAAGGTGCGCGTTCTAGCCAGAGAGGACAGATGGTTTGAGAGAGGGGTAAAAGAAGCCATTCATGTCAAACTAGAACGGCCATCTTTGAACAGAGGAGGGGGCCTCAGACACCACTTGTCTCCCACTTACAATGCCGTTCTTAGAGCCCTCCCAAGGAGGTGCAGCCATCTGTCCCACCTGCAGTCAGGTGACCCCCAACCACCCTCCTAGAGGGCTGGGAGGGGTAACGACCGCCCATCAAAGGCTAACGACTCACATTAACATCTAACGAGTCTATTGGTTTCGGGTCTTTGTCCACTTGTTTTTGCCACCACCCTCCTGGTGGATAAATATCTGGTACTCCCCACCAGGCTTTCAGAACTGAAGAAGCCTCTTGGATGAGAGGTGAAACGTTTTTGACTCACACGAGGTTAGTCCAGTTGCCATAACTTATGCTTGCTTGAGACTTATCATGACCTGGATGACTGAGAACATCCACAGATTTATCTGTAAGAGTTGTATGAAGGGCAAGATCAATTTTTTCTCTGATCACAACAATTTTATCTGTAAAGTAGCTCATGAAGTCATTACTGTGCAAAGATAAAGAAATACAAGGCTCAACAGAGCTCTGACTCTTGTCAGCCTGGCTACAGTGCTGAAGAGAAAAATGGGGTTGTTCTTGTTCTCCTCCATTGATGATGAATAATATGCTGTCCTGGCATTATGAAGAACTTTTTTTAAAAATAAATTACTAGACTATTTTTTCACGCTATGCAAACTTCATCTAAACTAGTGGAATGCCACTTCCTTTCCAGTTTTCGTGAGGCCTGCTTTAAAGTCCGCAGCTGGAAATTATACCCGGACCAGGTCCTCTCTGAGACATCTTTTTCAAAAGTGCAACACTATTGAGTATCGTACGCAGTGAGGTTGCAGCATTAACAAAATAATCCACTTCTTTGGGGGTAAAGCTATAATAACTGCCCTCCATTTTATCAGTACATGGTGCTAATAGTGATGGCATCATTTTCTAAAATTTGGTTGCAGCGTTGTTAGACAGACATCTGCTGTAATGATATTTATTCTCATCTACTGTACAATCCATAGTTGTAAATTGAAATGTCAAAAAATGGTCAGACAGAAAAGGGTTCTGGGGAAATATTATTAGCTGTTCAGTTTCTATGCCATAAATCAGGACAAGGTCGAGAGTGTGATTAAAGCTGTGAGTTGGTTTATTTACACATTGAGAAAATCCAATTGAATCCAATAATGAACAAAATGCAGTCATAATGCTGTCACTGTTAACGTCAACCTGAATGTTAAAGTCACCCACAATAATGACTTTGTCTGAACAAAGCACTAAGTCAGATAAAAAATCTGAGAATTCAGATAAAATCTCAGAGTAAAGAGCAGGTGCACGATATACAACAACAACAAATAGAACTGGTTTCTGAGCTTTCCAGTCTGGGTGTGAAAGACTAAGAGTAAGACTTTCAAATGAGCTGTAACCAGGTTTGGATCTCTGGTTCATTATTAAGCTCGAGTGGTAGATTGCTGCCACTCCTCCTCCTCGGCCTGTGATTGGAGGAATATGACAGTTAGTATAACTAGGAGGAGTTGATTCATTCACACTAACATATTCTTCCTGCTGCAGCCAGGTTTCAGTCAAACAGAACAAATCAATCTGGTGATCAGTTATCAAATCATGTACTAACAGAGATTTAGATGAGAGAACTCTGATATTTAACAGACCACATTTAATTGTCCTACCTTTTCCTCTGTTGAAATAGTGATATTCGTTTTTATTAGATTGTTAGGCTTACTATTTGTTTTGTTTATTTTTTATTTGTTGAATTTGCTGAATTTTGGTGGTCGGGGGAGTTACCTGAATTACTGTAGGGTGACAGCTGTAAGGAGACTGCAGAGGTATGTAAGACTACAACTCTGCGTCCTGGTCTTAACTCTGGATTGTCATGCTTTAAGAGTTCTAATAAAATCAGCCATATTTCTAGAGATGAGAGTTGCACCAGCCAAAGTTGGATGGATGCCGTCTCTCCTAATCAGACCAGGTTTTCCCCAAAAAGAGCTCCAATTGACTATAAAGCCCATGTCATTTGCCAGACATCAACTCGACAACCAGCAGTGAAACGATCACACGCGGCTAAACATACTGTCACTGGTCAGATCAGGCTGGGGTCCAGAGAAAACTATGGAGTCCGAGATGGGTTTTGGAAAGCTATATATTGATGCCATACTAACTTTGGTGACCTCCGATTGGGGTAACTGAGTGTCATTACTGCCAACGTGAATAATAATCTTACCTCATTTATGATTATCCATAGCCAGCACTTTCAAATTCAATTCAGTGGCCCCTTTCAAATTTGCTCTGGCCCCAGGGAGGCATTTGACTATGGTTGCTGGTGCGCTAACTTCACGTTCCTGACTATGGAGCTGCCAATGATCAGAGTTGGTTTCTCAGCGGGTGTGTCACTGAGTGGAGAAAAACGATTAAAAACATGAAGCAGTTGGTGGTGAAACAGGACAGAGGGCTAGAGCTTAGGACTACATTTCCCACAAACTATCACCCACCCACCCTGGCTTCCAGGCTGCTCAGGAGCTGCTTGGGGACGGGTAGCAGAAGCTACACTAGCAGCTATGCTATTGTGGTCCACACTGGCTAAGGAAGCCTGGCTAGGTGGTAGCAGCTTGCTTTGCATGGTGCTGAGCCGTGCCTCCAATTCAGAGAGCCTCACCTCCAGAGCCACAAAAACACTACACGTTACACATTAGACGTACCATTATCGTTAAAGGAGGCAGAGGAATAACTGAACATTGTGATACACAGAGCAGGACAGAGAGGGAGAGAAAGAGAGAAGCCATGCTAACTGCTAAGTTAGTGAAACCAGTGATAACAGCTCAAGTTAAAATTAAGTACAAGATTTTGAGTAATAGAATAGGTGCTTGAAGACAATAAGTGCAATACAATACAATACAATACAATAACTTTATTAATCCCCGAAGGGAAATTCAATTGTCTGGGTTCTCATCTGTTGTGTAAATGTACGCTATGATTCAAAATATTGGCGTCAAACAAAGAGATTTGATGAATATCAAATTACATAAGGTGAATAATCTAGGATAGTCAGAGAACACAGCGCTAGAACACAAAAAGATGCAATACCAGTGTTGCCAGATCTCACAATAGAAACAAGCGACCAACTCTATCCAGCTGAACTGCCACATTGTGTAAATGAGATGCCTCTTGATAACATTACAAATATATACATTTATATTTGTATGCAGTAAATTGACAGTAAATAGTCAATATAACCTTTGAATAACTTAAATTTTTAACCTCTGATGAAAAGAAACTTAGATTCTAAAGCTGTGATTTAAATAAAAGGCATTCAGTCCGGTGTATTTTGACTTCTTTGTCACTCAAGGCAGATCCAATTAATTTGCCAAGTTGATCCACAGCACTGATGGATGTGTGAGACAGGCTGTGTCAGTGGTTATTTTTAGCTCAATTGTTTGTATTGTCTTGTTTTGTTTTGTAGTGGTGGAATCAATGTCTGTAGGCCTCATGGACGAGAAAAGTACAGAGATTTTTTTGAGCTTTTCGGTGCCAGCATGCTGTATTAAATGCTAAAACTGCATGGTGAGACTGTATCTCACATTTGCAAAATCTAGGGTTGCCACCTTTCAGAAATGAAAATAAAGGACGCCCACCACGGCCCCTCTGGGCCACTACTGCCCAAGGAGTGGAATATAATTAAATCTGGAGAAAAGCATTTGAATGCAGAATACTGTACAAAGAAATTCTGCAGAAACGTTTTTTTTTTGTAAATCTAAATATTATATTAATACAATTAATGTGTTAACTTATTTATGTGTGTATGCATGCATTTATTTAGTACTGTTAAAATATCAGAGTTCTAAGTGAGTTTTTCTTTAGATAGGCAAAGTCCATTTATTGATTACATATAGGCTATTTAATACATGTTTATTATAAACTTAAAAGCATTAAAAAAATAATAAACAACTTAGGCATTTATTGAGTCACTAAAACAGTGTAGAGTCTACGACCACATCAGCATGATTATATGCATCCTTCGATAAAGTCACAACCATACACTGTAGGAAATCTAGCTGATCACATCACGATGTCCCTTCCCATATCAACTTCAGGAGATAATTCGGGTATGAAAAACTGTGACACTGCTGGTTGGGTCCTCTCTATTTTCATGTTTCTTACATGTTGTTCTCCTGATGCTGCCTTATGTCAGCCTGTCCACCATGAGCAACAGAGACATGCAGCCAATATGTTTTACAGTTTTCTTTGTGCCCTTTGCCACTAATGCTGTCAGGCCAGGGGCTTGACTCTTCCCACTTACGCCTGTACTTTTGCAAATGTTTTTGCTTCTTTGAACGTGGTGGAGTTTTGGGTGTAGACATTTTTGAACGTGCGGATGCAGTGCGCAGCAGCATCTTTAACCACACAACCCGTGACAGGACCAGGCAGGTGGACACATGGAGACACAGATGCGGAAGTCTGAAGTCTATCCGCTGTACCTCACATCGGGCCCTCGCTACATATGTCCTACAAATGTGCACAAGCATAATTGTGCATGTTTGTGAGTGTGGGTGGGCGCTGTAACCAAGAAACGGGGGAGTGGATGGGTCCTGGAAAAGGACATACTGAGGTGTTTCACTTTATTGTGGAGAACTGGGAGAAAATCAGGAGGGGTTCATACAGGCAGCGAAGCAAGCCCAAATAAGTGACTACACTTTAGAAAACAAGCTCAAAAACCCGCAACCTGCAAGTGATGAGATTTGCAAGTGACTTTACAGAAAAACAAGCCTAAAGTCACTTATAATAAGCTGACTTGGCAACACGGCACAATACGCTCACTGTAACGTCAGACGTCGGGTCTCCAGGGAAAACCACTGTATGACATCACAGGAGCTTCAGCAGCAGTGGCCAAACCAAACTGGTGTCCAGTGTTCCACCTGCACTGCACATGGCCGACTTATAGATCATGGCTTAAGGTCCTACAAGGCTGTCAAGAAGCCCCTGATTGATGAGAGACAGAGGTCAGCCCAGCGTTGTTGGGCCCAAGGACACAAGTACTGGACAGCCAGAAATTGGAAGAAGATTCTGTGATCAGATGAGTCCACTTATCTTCCTCTTGCTAGTGTGAGGGTATGTAGAAGGCCAGGTGAATCATTATCTCCAGCATGTACAGTACCTACTGTTCAGGTCTTAGAGTGGCAAGCTCAATCCCGGGACATGAGCCCCATTGATAATCTGTGGTGGAATATCAAAAGGTCTGTTTCAAAGCTTTAAACAAAGAATTTAGATGAATTAAAAGCAGCAATTCAAGAAGAATGGGAAAAGGTTACCCCCCATCAGTGTGACAGGCTCGTGGGGAACATGCCAGCCATGATTAGAGCTCTACTGTGTGCTAAAGCAGGACTACAAAAAAACCCAAAAAAAACAAAAACAAGATGGCGGCGTGCATGGACACAGCAGCCCCTTCAGGAGACAGCAAGAGTGATAGTTTGGTGTGTCTTGCCTGTCCAACACATTCATTCCGCAAAATTTACAGCCAATGTTGCTAAAATTGAGACTCTTGGCTGTGATTTGGACATACTACGCCAGCACGGAATATTATCGGAGACTATGCTGGCAGTTAACCAAGAAAGGAGGAAGCGAAAGCACTTTGAACGTAAACAAAAGAGGGGGAAGAGAGCCGGGATCCATGCTAGGCTAAAAGTTCACCCCTCCAGACCAGCAGTACTGTTGCTCCTACTCTCCAATGTCCTCTCCCTTGACAACAAGCTGGACAAGCTATGTTTGCTGAGACAAACTCGCAGAGAGAGGAAAGTGTGTTGTGTATTTGCTTTCACCGAAACGTGGTTCCATGACAACATCCCAGATGCGGCCATACAGCTGACGGGGATGACATCATTCCGGATGGACAGAGAGGCTGTCAGCTCTGGTAAGAGCCGAGGCGGAGGCCTGTGCATCTATATCAACAAGGACTTGTATACAGGGGCAGTGGTGCCGCAACGGTTAAATCTCTGGACTACTGATCAGAAGGTCAGAGGTTCAAGCCCCGATGTGGCCACTGTTGGGCCCCTTGAGCAAGGCCCTTAACCCTTCCTGCTCCAGGGGTGCTGTACTGCGGCTGACCCGTCGCTCTGACTCCCCCAATTGGGGAGAGATGCGAAAATCTGAATTTCACCTCATGGGATTAATAAGGGATAATAAAAAAAAAAAAAATATTTATGCCACGTTAGCCTCTAAACAGCGTTCTCAGTTGGCGGAGTTCCTCATTGTGAAATGCTGGCCATTCTACCTGCCAAGAGAATTCACCAACATGCTACACATCTCCAAGCACTAATGCTAAAGCTAATGCTAACGAGGCTGACTAAATACCCAGGCAACTTTGTAGTGTTTGCAGGGGATTTTAACCACACCAGCTTAAAGACTGTTCTCCCCAAGTTCAAGCAACTTGTGAACCTTAAAACCAGAGGAGAGAACTTTGTGAATACAAACTTCCCTGACGCATACAGAGAAACCCCACACCCCCACCTCGGCTGCTCTGATTATCTTTTTGTTATGCTGGTGCCGGCTTACAAACCCCGACTGAAGCGCAGCAGACCAGTGATAAAACAAGCCAGGATCTGGCCAGAGGGTACATTTTCAGCACTTCAAGACTGTTCTATGAACACTGATTGGGAAGTTTTCAAGACAGCAACCTCCCACGGCGATCAGACTGACATTGAGGAGTATGCTGAGGCCGTGACCAGCTACATCGCAAAGTGTAAAGAGGATGTCACTGTAATTAAGACCTTCACTGCACGTGGCAACCAAAAACCTTGGATGACTGCAGAGGTGTGCTTGCTGCTAACAGTCTGAGATGCAGCCTTCAGGGTGGGAGACAGGCCTGCTCTTCGCTCAGCCAGGTCTGTGCTCTCAAAAGAGGTCAAGGCATATTTATTTTAATATGCGCATATTATTTAATTTAATTTACAACCCAGCAAGAAGCTCAGATGACTCTGTGGTTATAGCTTTAGATGCTGAGAAAGCTTTTGACCAGGTTGAATGGCCATGTATGTTTGCTGTGTTATCTAGGTTTGGATTTGGTGACTCCTTCATAAATTGGATTAGAATTTTGTATAAGGAACCTACTGCTTCTGTTTTAACTAGTAACAATCTCTCAGTACCGTTTGGACTACACCGTGGCACCCGTCAGGGTGATCCCATTTCTCCTTTTATTTTTGCCTTGATTCTAGAACCTCTTGCAGCTCGGAAACACCTGAATCTTGATATTTTACCAATAATACATGGTGGTACTTCACATAAGATTTCTGCTTCCTCACTTTAAGTTATACTATATGGCCGCTCATTTAAATATTTTTTCATATTGGCGAAGATGCACTCCTGGAGGTGAACTGACTGGGCAGCCGTCATGGCTATTGATAGAACACATGTCTTGAAGTAACTCCTGTCTTCCTGCACTCCTGGATAGTCCAATTAAGGTCAAAAATACACTGTATGACAAGAATCCAATAATTCATAATTCTCTGTAAGTCTGGAACCAGCTCCTGAGGATGATTAAGGCACCTAAAATGTATCTAGATGCTCCAATATGTAACAATCATGCCTTTAAACCTGGCTTGGAAGATATGACATTTAATACATGGCGTGAAAGGGGCATTTCTTCCCTTAAAGATTTATATATAGATGGACATTTGTGTCTTTTCAACAATTGCGAGTCAAATATAATCTTCCAAATTCTCATTTCTTTAGATTTTTATAGGTTTGTCATTTCCTCAGAGCTGGTGTCTCACAATATGAATCTATTCTCCAGAACACAGCACTTGATAGTTTTATGTCTGTCAAACCATATACTAAAGGTGCTGTTTCCTGTTACTATAATGTTTTATTAACTTCACAAAGCCCATCATCTGAGGCTTTCAGGGTTCATTGGCAGGAAGAACCGGGAGTGGACATCTCAGAGGATATTTGGCAAGATTGTATTAAGAACATATATTGCAGTTCTATTAATGCCAGGCATACTCTTATTCAGTTTAAGGTTGTTAATAGATTATATTTTTCCCCCATTAAGTTAAAAAAGATCTACCAGAATGCCCCAGATTTGTGTATCAAATGCTCAACAGATCAAGGAACATTGTCTCATCTTTTCTTCCTTTGCCATAAATTACAACAATTCTGGAGTTGTATGTTTGATTTCCTCACTAAAGCTATTGGTAGGAGTGTACCATGCACTCCCCTCACTGTTTTGTTTGGTGTGACTGACTTGGACTGGAGAAGAAATAAGAATGAAGCACAAGTTATATCACTGTGTACATTGTTGGCCAGGAAGATGATATTGCTGTGTTGGAAGTCTGACAAACCTCCTTCTTTTGAAATGTGGCTAAAAGAATTGGGAAAGGGATTGCACTTAGAGAAAATTAGATACATTAGCTAATCGATTAAGTTTATGTTTCAACATTTGGCGATCAGTCATTAGTATGTTGGACAATCTTAAGTAACTCAGACTCTTGTTATTCTTGTTTTTATTTTTAATTTCTGATCCAGCCTCAATAATACAGATGTGCACCTGTGATATCACCACCTGTTTCTGTTGTTCTGTTTTATTAAAATAATAAACATATATTTTTTTAAAAAAAGGGGTCAAGGCTCTAAAACGCACCTACGCACAGAAAATCCAGGGACACCTTTGTGACACAGGAAACACCAGACGGATGTGGCAGGGAGTCCAAACACTGATGGACTACAAGACCATGCAAGGGATCGATGATGACAACGCTTCTCTTCCAGACAGGCTCAACGGCTTACATGCTTTGAAGCATCAAACCCAACAACCAGAGAGAGGGCCGGGTCCCTCTACTCCATCTGTCAGGCCAGCTTTCGTCACCAACGCAGCAGTCACACCGACACCAATTGTGATGAAGTGTTTTTGAACAGCTCGTCAAACCACACATCACAGTCAGCCTCCCTGCATTGCTTGACCCTCTTCAATTCGCTTACCGTCCCAGCTGCTCCACAGAGGATGCAATATCCTCCACCTTGCACTCTGTCATCACTCATTTGGACCATAACGACACCTGTGACACAATCCTGTATGTTGATTTCAGCTCAGCGCTTAATACCATCATCCCCCAGAGACTAATGGAGAACCTCCTCCTACTCTGAATGGATACCGCCACATGTCTGGACTTTCTGACCGACAGACCCCAGTCTGTCCAGGTCGGAAAGAACTTTTCCAGTACCAACACGCTGAGCACCTCCTCAAGGCTGTGTGCTCAGTCCACTGTTGTTTACACTGCTAACACACGACTGTGCAGCCACACAAGAGGGGATCCAGATCATCAATTTCAGTGACTACACCACAGTGCTGGGACTCATTTGGGGGAATGAGAAATCAATGTACAGGGATGAAATGAAACACCTAGAGGGCTGGTGCAGAGAGAAAAACCTGCTGCTCAACGTGAACAAAATGGAGATGATTGTCAACTTCTGGAGGTCACGACCTGAGAATGCTGTCATCAGCATCAGCGGCTACACAGGGGAGAGAGTGGAGAACATCAAGTTCCTCGGACTGAAGCTCTCGCAGGACCTGAGCTGGAATAAGAGCACCTCAGCAATCTTAAAACGGTCCCAGCAGATACTGCATTTCCTGAGGAAGCTGAAACAAGCCTCTCTCCCCACCACCATCCTCAGGACTTTCTACAGAGGTGTGGTTGAGAGTGTTCTGACATACTGCATCTCAACATGGTACTCCAGCTACAGTATGTCAGACAGAAAAGCCCTGCAGAGGATAGTCACGGGAGCTGAGAGAGTCATCGGAGTTTCTCTCCCCTCTGTTCAAGAACTTTTCCAGAGCTGCTGCAGGAGCAGGGCACTGAATGTTGTCAGGGATTCCTCACACCCTCTCCACAAACTGTTTGAACTGCTACCATCAGGCAGATGTTTCAGGAGCATTGGAGGAAAAACCACTAGACTGATGAACAGCTTCATACCACAGGCAGTCAGATTACTAAACTGCTGACCTTGTCTTTAGATACTGGAGAAACGCTATCTCATCGAATATAATGACAATAAAGATTCATTTGATTTAATTTGATTTTGACTTTAATCTGAATGAAATGCTGTGGTAAAAGCCCTACATCCAACGTGGTAACAAAGCCAAGCAACTCAACTATGCACAACAACATAGGAACTGGGAAAAAAAATGGCACAGTGATACAATGATAAGTGTCTGTAGGCAAAATTAAAGCATAGTGAAGGTTCCTTGCGAATTTAGGGCTGCATTTCTGCAAATGGAGTTGGCACTACAGAATGATTCTGCAGTGGGACAACGATCCCAAACATGCCAATATTATTTGGAAGTATCTTCAGTGTAAAGAAGAACAAGAAGTCCTGGAAGTGATCGTATGGCCCCCACAGAGCACTGGTCTCAACATCATCAAGTCTGTCTGTGATTACATGAAGACACAGAAAGTTAGTTGGTTAATTCTCCAAGACGTTTAGAAAAACCTGCCTGCTGAGTTCCTTCAAATCTGTGTCTAAGTACACCTTCAAGAATTAATGCTTATTTAAAGGCAAAGGGTAGGCACACCAAATCTTAATTTGATTTAGATTTTTATTCTGTTTACTGACTTTGTATTTTTTTAATTGATAAATATAAACAATCACTTTTATCATTTTCTTTGTTCTTCTTTTTATGTTCTTACCTTACAGCATTTCTTTACACATGCCTAAGACTTTTTCACAGTACTGTACATGTCCTGTGAAATTAGAAACCCAAGTGCAGACAGGAAACACAGCAGACCGGATAATCACTGGAGTTCATTTCACAAGAGTAAACACAGAATAAGCAAATGCAAGCATGGTACACTACCAACCTCTGTAGGAAACTGGAGAGATAAACTAACCATGAGGTGGAACAAGACACATGACCTGGAAGTGCTTACACTACAGGAGCCTATGAGGGATGATCTACACCAAAGTGACAGTCACTACTGATTAAATACTGAGAATAAACATACGCTTAATGGAGGGGTGCACACCAAGACCAAGTAATACAGGGCAGGAATAATGAAAAATTTATGTTAGCAGAAAGCCTGCTCAGTGTGCAGAGACGCGCCGGAAGACCTAGAACATCTGTTGTGGGAGTGTCCGGTCGTGGCTCCATTCACTGAGCGAGTCAGGCATTTTCTGGCAGACTTCCTGTCCTGGGAGGCCACAAATGAGGGGAACTGGCGATGGCACTGGCTGTTCAGGGTCTCGGAGAACGAAAAAGAGGTCAACATAAACCTTGTCAACATAGTGCTCGCCTTGGCAAGACACATAGCAGTTGTGGCGTGGAACTATACCCTGTTCGAAGGGGAAAAAATTAATAGGTGGACTTTCTTTAGGAGTAGCCTAAAATCACACATTAGGCTGTTCAAAGACCAGGAAGGTTTCAAAAAGGCCTTCATGAGCAGCTCAAAGCTAGTGGTCAAGGTGAAGGGGAAAAAGATTGCCTTCCAGTTTTGAGAATTAGGATAATGTAAACGGGGGGAAGCGGGGGGGGGGGTTTCAAGTGTAGTATTGTTTTTGTTGTTTTTTTCTGTCTATGTGATATGTTGTAAATATTATTATTTTTTTTTTTTTTAAATGTTTTTATAGCGAACTTGTATGACAATTGAAATAATTGTGGAATTTTTGGGGTATTTTTGATAATAAAAGATAAAAAAAAAATACATGACATGGTTAAATGATACAAGGAAAGAGAGTACATTAGCCCAGCAATAGGTAGTAGGAACTGAGTGTGAAACAGTGCAAAACTACAGTAAAACAGAGTACAAGTACAGTTATGAAAAACCAGAATTCAATGTGCAAAACACCGTAATGCTACACAAGACAAAAGTACACTAAGCAAACTACAAAATACTCTGAACACTAATTCCTAAAGCTAGTCATGCTCCAATGACTGAGACCATAAAGCGTGAAACAAGCTACTCTACTTAGCTGTTAGACAGAGGGAGGTCTTTCTGCAAAAGAGGAATGGAAGACTGGCATGGGGAATTTTACTTGGATGCTGGTTGTGGGTTGAGAGACGAAGATTCAGAGATGAGCAAAAGTCCAGAGGACTATCCCGGGCGGTCTTAATTTGTGACACATGGAACATAAAATGATCACCATGTGCATGCATCGTGAAGGGAAGCTGAGTTGCACAGCACTGGGGTCTTTTTCTATTAGTCCAACAAAGTGAGGACCCATCTTTTTGGACTCGACCCTTAAGAGGAGGTCCTTAACATAAAGCCATAGCTTCTGACCAGGGGAATATACCGGAGCTGGGGAGAGACAACAGTTTGTTGTTGTCTGCATCTTTTACGATGACTAGAGAAGGGCAGCCCGAGCATGTTTCTAGGTCCTTTCCCAGTGTGCCAGAAAGGTTTGGACCAAAGGGATGGTGACCTCTTATTCCTGGGATGGAAAGACCGGAGATTTGTACTCCAGAGAGCACTGGAAGGGGGATAAACCAGAAGAAGAATTAGTGAGGGAGTTGTGTGCATACTCCACCCATGGCAATTGGAAACTCCAGGAGGAAGGATTTTCTGAGGTGATTACAGCGATGGAGGATCTTGATTGACTTGCTACGTCTGGCCATTGGACTGTGGGTGAAAACCAGAGGTTAAGCTGACCGTGGCATCAAGAGCAGTAGAGAAGGTCTTCAACACTTGTGAGGCGAAGTGAGGACCCCTGTTGGAAATGATATCAATGGGGATACCATGTAGACAGAGAACTTGATGAACCATAATGTCATCATTTTATTTAGTGGAAGGGAGTTTGAGAAGGGCTATGAAATGAGCAGATTTCAAAAGTGGACATCTATGGTAAATGGTAAATAGTCTGCACTTGCAGAGTGAGTGGTACTCAGAGTTTTGCATTCACACACCAGTGGTGACAGAGCTTCCATGCAATGTGCCTGCCTGCCACTTCAGCATGTGATGTGGCCAGGGCTTGAACTGCAACCTGCAATCAGTGGAAAACCCTGAGCCACAGCCGCCCCTATGGTGGTGTTATCATTGGAAGGAGGCAGACCAGTCATGAAGTCGAGGGCAATGTGGGACCACGGTCACTTGGGAATGGGAAGAGTTTGCACGAGACCGGAACTGGGTTACTTGCAAGTGTTGTTGCAGACACAGATGGAGCAGGGAGTGGCAAATTCTCTGGTGTCCTTCCCCATCAACAGCCACCAGAATTCAGGGTTCAAATGGATTCAGGATGGCAGGTCAGACGGAAGGAGTGAGTCCACTGAAGGACCTGGGAATGGTGTCTGGAACAAGTAACAGGTTAAGAGGGCCGGTACCTGGGTCTGTTGTTGGGAGTGGGCTTGTCAGACCGGAGACTTACAGGAACCAGGTTGGTCTGTCAGGATGAAGTTGAATCATCCAAAGAAAAAAGCCCACTGAGCTTGGTGGGAGTTTTGCCGCTTGCTGGTTTGAATGTAGGCCAGGTTCTTATGGTCAGTCCAATTTATGAAAGGTTGATCTGCCCTCTCAAGCCAGTGCCTCCATTCCTCCAGGGCAAACTTAATTGCTAGCAACTCTAAGTTTCCGATATCATAATTGCCTTCAGATGGTGAGAGTCTCCTGGAGAAGAAGGGGTGAAATTTGTTGTTCTTTTGCGATCGTTGGGACAGAACTGCTCCCACTCCAGTGTCAGAGATGTTAACTTAGCACCAATATTTCTCAGCCTGCAAACATATTCCATCCCTAAATCTCCCCAGACTTGGCGCCTCAACATCTCTCTACTCAAAGACCCAGAATTTGATCGAGTAATAAGGAGGGAGTGGGCAGACTTTCTGAAAAACAATGAATCTAATGATTTATCTCCATCTTTACTTTGGGAAACTGGAAAGGCCGTAATCAGAGGTAAAATAATATCGTACTCCTCGTACAAGGAAAAAAAAAAGGATCTACAAACAGAGAAAGAAATTGAACAAAAAATGAAACAACTTACAGAGAATTATGCAATAAATCCAAGTGATCAATTATGGTCCAAACTACAAAATGCAAAACTAAACCTTGATAATATCCTATCCAAGAAAACAGAGTTTTTATTACAACAACTAAGATATAATGATTTTGAATACAACAATAAATCAGGAAAATTTCTGGCAAACCAACTCCAGCGCAAGAAAGAAAAATCCTTCATAACAGCAATTCAGGATCCCTCAGGAAAATATACTCAGTCACCTCAGGAAATTGACCAGACTTTCAATAATTATTACCGGAGTTTATACTCAGCAACAGTTAACCCAAACAAAGAAGATATTGATAATTTTCTCGACAATCTAAACATGCCCGAACTAACGTCAAATTACAGAGACATATTAGATGCTCCATTGACTATCAAAGAATTACAATGTGCATAAGACACTATGCCAGCAGGCAAGGCACCTGGTCCTGATGGTTTTCCTGCTGAATTTCTTAAACATTCCTGGTCAATGTTATAGCACCCCTTTTCTTCAGGACAGTGACAGAGATTAAAAATAATGGTTATATCAGTCCGCACATGAATACAGCTGCAATTAAATTATTATTGAAACCAGACAAAGATCCTACGCTTCCCTCCAGCTATCGACCTCTGTCACTAATCAACACCGATATCAAAATTATCTCAAAAGCTCTCACCTCCAGGCTGGAGAAAATCATCCCGTCAATAATTCACTGTGATCAAATAGGATTCATAAATGGCCGACACTCCACCAACAATATCAGAAGACTGCTAAATCTAGTCTCTTTGACGCAACGCCACAACAAAGAAGCTATTGTTATGTCACTGGACGCAGATAAAGCCTTTGACAAAGTTAATTGGTCCTTTCTCTTCACTGTGCTCCACAAATTTGGCTTCGGAGAATCGTTTATCCAGTGGGTATCAGCTCTGTACAACTCATCCAAGGCTACAGTCACCACTAATGGGATCACTTCACAAAGCTTCAGTCTGCAAAGGAGAACAAGAAAGGGATGCCCACTCTCTCCCTTACTGTTTGTGATCTTTATTGAACCATTAGCAACAGCTGTACGTCAGAACACTGATATCAAAGGTATCTGCGCTCTGGAGTCTGAACATAAAATTAACCTATACGCAGATGACATTTTACTTTATCTACAAGAACTCAAAACTTCAGTAAAGGAAGTATTTAACCTCATCACAACCTTCTCGCGTCTTTCAGACTACTCCGTCAACTGGTCAAAATCAATTATATTACCTTCAACAGAAAACTTGTTGAATCCCGCAGTCCAAAACTCGCATTATTCTTTTCCTACTGGCAACATCAGATATCTGGGCATAAATATTTCCTCCAAATGCTCAGAATTAGTTCACCTGAACTTCACTCCACTTTTGGACAAAGTCTGTGATGATCTGAGGCGTTGGAACAACCTCCCCATTTCCCTTTTGGGATGAATAGCTACAGTCAAAATGAAAATATTACCTAAAATCAACTATCTCTTCTCCATGATTCCATTTGAACCCACATCAAAGTGGTTCCAATCGTTAGACTCTGCTATTGGTAAATTCTACTTAAAGAATAAAAAGGCTAAAATCAGTTTGACTACCCTCCTGAAGAATAAACCCGAAGGGGGACTGGAGTCTCCCAACTTCATGTATTATTATTTAGCCAACCAAATACAATATCTCACCAAATGGATACATCCACATGAAGAATATAACTCCTGGCTGGAACTAGAACAGTTAGATTGTAACCAGATCAAAATCTCTGATCTTCCCTTTATCACTTCTGCCCTGAAACATCACTCCTGCTTCAAGAATCCTATGATCGCTTCCTCCTTATCTGCTTGGTGGAAAACACTGAAAGTCACAGGCTCCCAATTAAAACCCAGTATACTCTCCCCAATCTGGCGCAACCCTGATTTTGCAAACAACAAAATAGCTCTTTATTTCAGCACTTGGGCAGAGAGAGGAGTCACCAACCTCCATCACCTTCTTGATGATTGCATATTTAGGACATATATAAACTTATTCCAAACATTTGAAATAAGAAATAGAAATTTTCTTCAGTACCTACAGGTAAAGAAGACGATTACAAGTAGAATTCCATCGCTACAGACCACTTTACAGCCAACGGATTTACAGCCACCTGAATTTGTCAAATACATTGTGAAACTGTCTCCAGAAAATAAGAAGAATCTCTCAAAAATGCATAGTTTACTTTCAAAGACAGACTCTATACACCTACCAACTCAAAAATGGGAAAAAGACGTATCCAAATCTTTTGACTCTGATTTTTGGACCCAGATCTGTGAAAACACATTTAAAATGACAAAAAACACCAACTTACAATTGATCCAATTTAAGGTGCTTTACAGAACGCATATAACGCAATATAAACTGTATAAAATGGGCTTCCCGCGCTCAGACACATGTACGCAATGCACCCAAAACATGACTGACACTTTCATGCTCTTTGGCTATGTACACCCGTCTATCAATTCTGGGTAACAATCACACAGAAACTCTCCAATATTTTGGACTGCGGGATTCCGCATTCCCCGAACGTTTGCCTAATTGGTGATCTAACGCAAACAGCCCTACCAGACATTAAGAAAGCCCTCAACATCATCCATTGGCTGAACCTCCTCACAGAACACATTTCACTTGAGAGAATATCTGCTATCAGAAAAAACCAATTGGACTCCTTTAAAGAAAAATGGTCTCCATTTATTAAATCAACAAATATTTATCTATACCCTCCACTTGTATGTGGGCGTATGCCACTCCCCTCATAAGATTGTAATACTCTTATTCTGTCTGTGCGTATGGTCTGACTTTTCTCTGCTTTATTTCAGTTTATTAACCCTCTATCTTTTTAAGAAGGATGGCACCATGGACTTCAAGGCTGTTGTGCATGCACTGGTGGTGTCCTTTCCCTATTGCTCTTGGGGTCGCTCTCTGGCTCTGCGGGGCCTGCGTGGCTCGGGCCCCTCTGCCTGGGGGAAGGTGTCTCCGGTGTCTCTCCCTTTGAGCCCTGGGTCTGCTGGGTCTGTGTGCTCTCCCGGGGCCTTGGGGTTAGTGGCGGCGGCTGGTCTCTTCTGGGGCGCCCTGGCTGGCCCTGGGGTTTGGTGTGGGTCGGCCCTTGCATCGCTCCCCTGTCCCTTCCCGCTCCGCTTCCCTCCTCCTCCCCCCTCTCCTGCCTGGCCGCTCGTCCTTGCCCCTCTCCCTCCCCTGGGGGGGCCTGGGGCCCTCTGCTGCCTGGGGGCCTGGCATGGGGGCCAGGTGGTCTCTTTGGGGGGGGGTGGCTCTAGTTCATCTGGACACAGGCCTTGGTACTTGCCTGTGTGCCGCCACTGGAGATCAGTTTCTGCTGGCTGAGGGCTTCTGTCCGGGCCCGGTGCTGTCCTGGGGTGTGGTGGGGTGGGTGGGGTCTCGGTGATGCTGCGGGGTGGGTGCCCTGCATCCTGGACGTGCCGGCTCCGGGGTGGGCGTGGGGGCTCATGGCCCTTGCTTCCTGGTGGTGCGGCCTGGTCCTCTCTCCGGGGCAGGGTGCTGCGTGCGGCTGGCCCCTGGTGGGGCTATGGCGTCTGCCGGAGCGCTGCTCTGGCGCTGCGACTTCCGGGGGTTGTGGTGCTGGCTGGGCCAGTCGGGTTCGTGTGGGCCCACCTCGGCCTCTTGCCTCTGGGCTCTGGGGGCCCTCTGCATCAGTACCGGTGATCGTACTACCTGTCTCCCCCGCTGCTCTGTCCTCATGGGCCGGATCCACACCAGACTGCCTCTTACTGTGCACTTCACATACTTCACACGTCACTGTATATAGCTACTCTTAGGCACATATAGGGACACGACAGTTAGGGCCCCGAGAGCAGGTGGGGGAACGATGGGCTCTGGGTGGGGTGGACGGCAGGGTTTTACGGCCTTGTCACTTCCCCATCACCCTCTTTTTTGCCTCCCCTGCTCTCTAATTTCTTTTCTTTTTAATGCACCACACACACACACCTTGGGGGTAGGTCTGGGATGGCTCGGGGATCTTGGGTCAGGGTAGGCTGCAGAGTAGCCATCCTCTGTGGTCCTCTGGCCTGCCCCCTTGATGCCTCGCCCAGCCTCCCCACTTTTAATGCACCACATGACACTCAGAGTTACACTATGACGGTGCAGGGATAATGTCTCCCGTCAGGGATCGGGAGACATATTAATAGGGGGTAATGGTATATTTCACTGATATGGCCTCGCTGGTGGGACCCGGCCCCCTTATGGCTATGGGGTGGCGGGGGTGGACCATCATCCGTGTTGCTGTGGCTGGGGGGTCCCCGGGGCCTGGGGGGTTCTCCTACGTGCCCGACGGGTCCGGGCTGGTGCGGTGGCTCTTGGTGGGCTGCGGGAGCTGGATTGGCTGTCCTGGTGGGCGCAGTGGCTGTGGTGCGGGCTGGTGTCATGTGGTGGCCCTGTCCTGGTGGGTTGTCGGGACGCATTGCGGGGTGTGAGGGCCTTGGGTGTGCTGTGCTCGCCTGGGGCCTGGTGCGGGGGGTATACGGGGTGCCTCCCTGTCAGCGTCGCCGGGCCCCATCACACTGTCCATTTTTGCCCTCTGGACTCGCATCAGGGCCCGGCTTCGATTTCCTCTGGCCGGCTCCCGGTGGTGGCCTGCTTTGTGTGGGGCTGGTTGCCATCCCTTCGGTGGGCCGCTCTCGGCCCCTGTGTCTGGCTTCCTGGCTGCGTGGGGCCGTTGGCCTCCTCGGGGGTGGGGTAGGGTGGGGGTCGTGGGGTGGGGGGTTTGGTGGGGGCTGGGTGGGGTAGGGTGGGGGTCATGGGGTGGGTCCTCGTGCCCTGGGCCGCCTGGGTCGGTCTTGGCGTGCTGGGGGTGTCGGTAGCTGCTCTCTCTCATTCTCTGGGTCCGCGTGGTTCACGGTGGCCCTGGTGGCTCTCTGGGGGCGCCGCCCTGTGGCTCCTGCGGCCCGGGAGGAAGGGGTGCCCTGTTGGCTTGGCCCTGCCTTGCCGTGATTGCTGTTCTGGGCTTCGAGGTCCTTCACACTTGCATGTTTGATCAGGTCTCGCCAGCTCCTGCCGAGCCCCATTGTCAGCGAATGATCGGACCCGCCAGAATGTGCTGAGAATCTCTCCAGAGTCTCTACCCTAAACTCATTCTCTCTTTTACTAGCATCCTTTTCTGGCCTATTCTATTCTATACTGTCAAGACATCCACAATGGTGCTCAGTACCGTTTGTTTAATTATTTATTTCTTTAATCTCTTTTTCTTTTGTGTTGTTTTTTTTGTTTTTTGTTTTTTTTTTCTGTTTCATTGATGGGCAGTTAGTAGTTGAGAATAACACACCACATCACACTCTTTAATTGTAATGGCACCGCCTGTTAGTTTCTCTACCTGTTCGTCCTGTCCCCTGCACATCACTGAGGTGTAGCACTGCCCTCCCTGGCTCATAATAGGGAATTCTAATAAAGAATGTCTACTTAGCTTTCAGGGAGGGCTGGTGATGGTCACACACATGCACTAAATATTAAAATATTTGGCTGCAAGACTAAAATATGCATCAATCTCATAATGTTGACACCTCTTTTGTGGAGTTAAACAATGAGAATAAATGCAGACAAAGAAGAAAAAAAGAAAAGAGATGTTAACTTCCACTATGAATTGGAGTGCAGGGTGGGGACAGAGACAAAATGGAGCTGAAGTCTTAAAAGGCTTTATGGGCTTCTGGGGTTCAAGGAAAAGGTCTGAAGGTGGAGGTCAGGACATTCAGGGGAGCAGCGACTTTGTTATAATCTCTGGTCAAATGACAGTAGAAGTTGGCAAACCCCAGGAAATGCTGCAATTACTTATGGCTCTTTTGGGTCTTCGGCTGCGGCCAATCCTTGATGGTGGTGAGTTTTACTGGGTCCATCCTTATCTCCTCCTTGGAGATTATGTAGTCCAGAAAAGAGGGTTGAGCCAAGAAATTCCCATTTCTCAGCCTTGACTCCTGTACTTTGCTGTGCAACCTCTGTAGGAAACTGGGGAAATAACCCAAACATGAGGTAAGACAAGACAAGACACATGACCCAGAAGTGCTAGTGCTGCAGGAGCCTATGAGAGACAAGCTACAGAAGATCGATACAAGTGACAATCACTACTGATTAAATGCTGAAAATAAACATACACTTATTGGGGGGGTACTGACCAAGACCAAGTAACAAAGGATATGGACCAATGACACGAATAGATTAACCATTTTTAGTATGCAGAAATTCAGGAACTGAATGTGCGACATGGTGAAATGCTACACTAGAACACTGTGCAGAAGCACAACTAGGAAAAGTCAGGAACTGAAAGCATGACACGGCACAATGCTACACAAGACAAAAGTCCTCTAAGAAAACTACACAATATCATGAACTCTAATTCCTAAAATTAGTATGTTGCAGTGAATAAGAGCATAAGGTGTGTCATGAGCTAGTCTATTTAGCAGTCCCTCCAGCATTTTGCGGACTTTTTTCGAGATTGTTGCAGCTGTAAATGATTGAATTCGTGGCAGCTTTTCTAAAAAATTGCGATGTAAGTTGCAATGTTTTAAACTTATTTGTTGCAATGAAATTGTGGGAGACAGTGACAATTGCTAAAAAGTTGCATTTTTTTCAGCTTTTAGAACGTTTCAACATTGTAATTGACTATGATTATTTTGAAATGAATTCTTTAACGCAACTCCAACCCATTTACACAAAAAGAGAGAGCGCAGTACTCCACCAAGACTGTTCATTCCCTGACCTTACACTGAACACAGGCATGTGTACATGCCGAATCGCGTGATGTAAATATGTAGCGGGCAGCGGGAATTGATGGGACTCAGAAACACCCCCACAATTTAATCAATTGTTCCTTGTATCATTTGCGATATGTCCACAGTGGGGATTTGTAGTAGGATCGCAATGATGTGATTGTCAGCAGGCCACTGAGGTAGCGTTCACTTGTTGCCATGGTTACCATGCCGCTATCAGATGCCATGCCGCTATCTCAATGGGAAATCCTTAACAAACCCGTGGGTCCAGACTTTAAGCCGCATCACTGCCAAAATTGAAACACTTGTTCCTTGTGTCATTTCTGACTTTCCCTGACAATTTCATCCAAATCCCTTAGTCCATTTTTGAGTAATGTTGCTAACAGAGGAATGATTTACATATGCCGATCGTACATATGGCGGAGGAATTACTCTAAATTACCTTCATTCTTTCAGTGCTCCGACAGATCTGGATCCAACAGTTTCCATCATGGTGATTTGTATGGTCTGTGATCCACTCATTTCAGCCATTCTCCTAATATGTTTCGTGGTAGAAAAGTGTTTATCAATGGATTTTTTTTATTTTTATTTTTTTGAATTCCACCACAATATTACACGGGTGTAAAACAGTTTACTTCCACTTTGGTGAAGAACATCAGGGAATTAATTGTTCAGCGATAATTTTTGTTGGTACACGAGAGACATTAGAATGGGACATGTCTGCATTTTCAAACCAAAAACAAGGAAGTGAATTTGGTGACATATGTACATTATGGTTGTGCTGGGGACTGCTATGATAGGTGGAACTCACAGGAGGCTGGCCAAAATTGTGGAAAAGTTGCGGTGATTGGACAAAATTGCAAGGTCTCACAGAATTTGCGGAGACTGGTTGAATTTACGTGAATTTGCACGATTACAACATCGCGAATTCCTGGAGGGACTGATTTAGCAGGCAAGCAGAGGTAGGGAGAGCGGTCACAGGGGTCTGTGGATGGAGAAGGAATGGAACCATGACGTGGGGCAGTTCGAGCTTGGATGTTAATTGTGGGCCCAGAGACGCTGGTTCAAAGAGGAGTTGAGGTCCAGACTGGTGGCATGTGTGTCAGAGGGAATAGCGGGAGGAGATTCCACGCAGGGAGCAGAAAGCAGGTTAAATGAGAACGTAATAGTTTGGCCTGAGCTGACTGACTGTTGTTTCATCAACAGTCTTGCGTCGAATGGTGAGATGAGCCCATCTTTTATGGTAGGCAGTGGTGATAATGATAGGTAAGTCACTCCCTGGTGCAGATGTCGTCACTCAGATAGTTTTTCATTCAAAGCAACACATACACACATATATACCTGAGATCCACCAACTAAGCAGAGGAGGAGGGCATGATAGTTCAAATATACACTGTTGCACACTCTAATATTCTGTTGGACTGCCTTTAGCTTTGAGCATGGCACTCATTCGCTGTGGCATTGTTTCGATAAGCTTCATCAATGTCACAGAATTTATTTCCGTACAGAAATGCATACATTTTTTACCAAGATCTTATATTGAGGATGGGAGAGTTGGACCACTGCGCAAAGTCTTCTCCAGCATATTCCAAAGATTCTAATTTGAGATGAGGTCTGGACTCTATGGAGGCCAGTTCATATGTGAAAATGAAGTCTCATGTGCCTGAACCATTCATTTACAATGTGAGGCCAACCCCAGATCAAAACCCTAACCCCCACAGGCTTGTATGGTAGGCACTAGCCATGATGAGTACATCCGCCTCTCTTCTTGCCCTGATGCCCACATCACTTTGGAACAGGGTAAATCTGGGACTCATCAGACCACATGACCGACCACAATTTTTCCTCGAAGATGATGGTTCACCACTATCCTTCCAGGTTTTAATAATACATTGGATGGATCTTAACCTGATTTCAGTAGTTTCAGAAATCTCCTTACTTGTTTTCTTTGCTTGATGCAGGCCAATAATTTGACCTTTCTGAAAGAGAAAGATGACCCAGGATATGCCTTCCAACATGGTTGTTTAAGAAATGAGAAGCTCCTCACTTCATCACCTAGGGTTAAACACGTTGCAGCTGAAATGCTTTCATCACTGCAGTAATTGTCCAATCTATCTATCTATCTGTTGCATATTTCTCACACTTAAATGTTCCAGATCATCAAATATTTATAGTTTTTTTTTTATACAGAGAACAAAGATCAGTGATCTGTATTTACATTGCCATAGAGGAATTTTGCCCCTTTCTTCTCTGTAGAACAGTTTTAATTTGGCCACATTAGATGGTTTTCGAGCCTGAACAACGTTTGTAAGGTCTTGCCATTGCATATAAATTAGATTCAAGTCCAGACTTTGACTTTGCCACTCCAAAATATTAATTTAGTTCTTTTTGAGGCATTCATATGTGGACTTGCTTATGTGCTTTAGGCCATTGTCATGCTGCATAAACCATTTGCACTTGAGCTTTAGGTCATGAACTGATGGGTGGATATCCTCCAGGAGGACTTTTTTGATCGAGAGCAGAATTCATGGTTTCATCAATTAAAACAAGTTATCCAGGTCCTGTAGGAGCGAAGCAGCCACAAACCATCACACTACCACCATCATGTTTCACTCTTCGTATCATGTTCTTCTTGTGGAATACAATTAGCTCTATACCAGATGTAAGGATACCAATGTCTTCCAAAAAGTTCCACCTTTGACTCATCAGTCCACAGGATGTCATTCCAAAAGTCTCCTCTTGATATTTTTTGGTGGTTTGCGCCTTGCAATTCTCCCATGGATGCCATTTTCTCCTAGTATCTTTCTTATTGTGGAATCATGTACACTGACCTCACCAGAGGCAAGTCAGGCCTGCAGATCTTTTGATGTTCATCTGGGTTCTTTTTTTTTTTTTTTTTTTTTTTTAATTATATTTTTTTGGCCTTTTTGAGGGCTTTATTCGACAGGCGCAGTGAGAGAGAGACAGGAAACAGGGCAGAAGAGTCGGGGGAAGACATGCAGCAAAGGGCCGCGAGCGGGAATCGAACCCGGGCCAGCTGCGTATATGGGTCACCCGCTCAACGCGTTGAGCTATACGGGCGCCCGTTCATCTGGGTTCTTTTGGGACCTCCTGGATGAAATGCTGATGCGAGAAATGGAGAAATGTTGGTAGGCTGGCCACTCCTGGGAAGGTTCATCACTGTTCCATACTTCCTCCATTTATGGATAATGTCTCTCACTGTGGTTCTCTGGAGTCCCAGATCCTTAGCAATGGCTTTGTAACCCTTTCCAGACTGATAAATGCCAATGATTTTGTTTCACATCTTTTCATGAATCTCTTTAGAACATGGCATCATGTGCTGCTTTTTGAGACCCTTTAGCTACTTCACAATGCCAGACAGGTTCTACTTAAATGATTTTTAGGTTGAACAAGCCTGGCAGTAATCATATGTGAGTGTGGCTGGTGAGAGTGAACCCAATTACCAAATCCATCCATCCATTATCTATACACCGCTTAATCCTCACTAGGGTCCCAGCTGACTCAGGCGAAGGCAGGGGACACCCTAGACAGGTCGCCAGTCTGTCGCAGGGCTACATATATAGACAAACAAGCACTCTCACATTCACACCTACGGGCAATTTAGAATAATCAATTAACCTCAGCATATTTTTGGACTGTGGGAGGAAGCCGGAGTACCCGGAGAAAACCCACGCATGCACAGGGAGAACATGCAAACTCCATGCAGAAAGAACTCAGGAAAGCCGGGACACGAACCAGGGATCTTCTCGCTGCAAGGCGAAAGTGCTAACCACTACGCCACTGTGCAGCCCCTCAATTACCAAATGACTTGGGTAATTTGATAGACTGGTAGCTAAGGGGCAAATACATTTTTCACATTAATTTTTCCTTCAATAAATGAAAAAAATATTTTAAAATTGCATTTTGTGTTTTCTTCTGTTATCTTTGTCTTATATTAAAATTAGTTTGATAATGTAAAACATTTACAGGTGACAAATATGCAAAAATAGAAGACATCTGTAGAGGGCCAAAGACTTTTTCACAGCATTTCGGTTCAACAAGCCTGGCAGTAATGATATGTTTGTGTGGCTTTTGAGACTGAACCCAATTGCCAAATGAATTTGGTCATGATAGACTAGTAGCTAATAGGGGCAATGACTTTCATGTAAATTAAGATGGGCTGAACAGCAATCATTATTGAAAAACTGCATTTTGTGTTTTCTTGGGTTATCCTTGTATAATATTACAATTAATTTGATGATCTGGAACATTTAAGAGTGGCAGATATGCAAAAATGGAAGATTTCTGTAGGGGCAAATACTTTTGCATAGCACTGATATATATTGATATACAGTCTCCTCGAAAAGTTTTGGAACAGTAAGGCCAATTCCTTTATTTTTGCTATAGATTGAAAACGTTTGGTTTTGACATCAAACCATGAGTATGAGACAAGAGATCAACATTTCAGCTTTTACTTCAAAGTATTTCAACACTGAAATACTTTGAAAAGGTGATGTGGTCTCCACTAAACCTATCTACTGTTATTGTGGACAAACAACTCTGTCTTTGATTCACCTGTTCAGAACAAATTATTCCAAGAGCCTTGTATGTCCATATTAAAACTTTAGTTTTGCTTGAATGTTCCTTTTGGACAGCAAGGGCTTTTTCCAAGCACACCTCCCATGCTGCTAAAATTTGTGCATTCTTTTCCAGATTGTAAAGGAAGCACTTTGACACCAACAGCTGCACAGTTACCTGCACATCCTGTAATGAAATGTTAGGATTCTTGGAGACCTCCTTGTGCATCAAATGATTTGATGTGAGCTGAATTTTCTGGGACAGTCAGCCTTGGACAAACTGGCAGCCGTTTGAAATCTATATTACTTTTAGGATTTTCTTCTCAGTAAAATGATTTTAGATGATTTGGAGTTCTTTTTAAATTGCCAGACTCACAGGCATCCACAAACTTTTTCCTGAAGGCACTTTAGATTTCAGAGTGATGACAAGACACACTTCAATATGAAAGGGAACAGCAGAGCCTAGATGTATGAGGTTTAAATACAACAGGCTGTACCTGTCACCCAGGAAGTTTTAATTATTTGCCCATAATCTGGAATCCACTGATTCTCTTTTCATTGATATAAAAAGTGTGGTAAATGTACAATTTCATTTGACTAAAAGTATTTATTTTTTTAAAAAAGCAGAATGTTAATTTTATGTGTAATTTTTTTAAAATCTACTATCGGTTTCAAACTATTTTGAAGAGGATGAAGCGTTATGTTGTCCAAACGTGTCAAAAAAGACAACAACTTCCATTGTATGTACTTATTTTTTCTTTTTACATCTGTACCGCAGTAGGCACTTCGCAGTTACAATATTAACATAGGCATATCTGAAATAACACTGAATTAATTTTTACCACACCAGACTAATATTGGTCATCTAGTGTGCAGAGTGTGTTTTACCTTCAAAAGTTCGATTCCACATGCGTGATGTGATCTCTGTTCCATTCTTCTTGCTGTATCCACTTTTTATGGCTTCATGCAAGGCAATGGCATACAGCAACATGGCATCA
Source organism: Amphiprion clarkii (assembly GCA_027123335.1). Taxonomy (NCBI): domain Eukaryota; kingdom Metazoa; phylum Chordata; class Actinopteri; family Pomacentridae; genus Amphiprion; species Amphiprion clarkii. Next base: position 11,131,455 of record CM049572.1, on the reverse strand, counting down.
TGGAATCCCTCAACAAACATGTTGACCTGACATTAAACATACAGGCATTAAGGGAAATTATTGTAATTCTTGTACTATAGCTGCCGAATTCTGAAATATCACTGCACAATGTCTGTTTAGGACAGTTTCTAACAAAGCTTTGCAAAACTCTACCTTTGGAAGAATTCAGAAATAATACACAGTAACACACATTTGGCACTATCAGTAGTGGTAAAGTGGTCAATACCTAGCTGTCTAATTTTCTCAGCACATCCTAGATAAAACAGGCAGTTTTGGAGGATAAAAAATTAAAGGGGCATAGGTTTCCATTGTCTTTCTATCTTTTCTTCCCTGAACCATATGGTAAAAAGTTTTAAAGTTTAGCACACTGAGTGGGTACAGTACATTCATTTTCTTTCATCAAGATTAATGTGTGCTCCTGAAGTACTCTGTGCTGCTTTAACTTTGTTCAAATAAATAGCTGTTTAACTAACTTTACTGTGAATCAACTGCAGCGCTGACATCCATTTTAGCCACAGGCAATACTAGAAAGCAGAGAACCGTGAATCCTGTTGACATCAGTCACTGACAGAATAATCTATAAATCCCTCATAACTTTATAAATATGATGTTTCAAGCTTACGTTATAGCTTCAGGTTATGAACATTAACTAAGCTGACACTCAAAACTGTTTCTGTCCTCTCAGACCAAACATGATGATTCACTGTACCTCTGCAAAAATTTGCATGCTTGATTTTCTAAAGTGTTTGTCATGAAGCAATGTGTTGATCTATGAAAACCAAACTTGGTACATGAACATGGCATACAATTTTGAGAGAGCAAAAAACAACAACAAAAAAACAAATAAATTAACTAAGACAGTTACTGGGCATTTCAGTAACTGTTGATGTGTTTGCCTCAAACCATTCTTGCATCTGATAACAGAGTGGGGCATCCCAAGGACAAAATACTGTCAGCTTGTCAGTTTATGTCAATCTAATTGATGCAACTTCCATATTGGAATTTAGGGTTAGTCTTAGGTTTACAAATTTTCATACATGAAAAAAGTCAGTGACAATGTCTCAAACAAGAATTGAGTTCATATCTCAGTGACTGTTTCATGTACTCACACCAAACCTGAGATAGGTGAGGTTGTCCTAAAAAAATGTCATGACACATCATTTGAATACTGGGTGCATTGCATTAAGCAGAATACTATTTTGTATGATACTATCAGTAGCTTATCAATTCAACCAATTTTAGTAATTGTATTGCATTTAACCAAATACCTAAAAGAGTTTTTCCTGGCCAAAAACATTGTCAAATATCAAAAATTACGTGCTAATACAGACCTTTGAAGCAACCAAGCAACACTATTATTCTGATGTGACATCATATACACTATATTGCCAGAAGTATTCGCTCACCCATCCAAATAATCAGAATCAGATTTGCAAAAATAAGACGACAGTGAGTGCATCAATGGATCCCGAGTGTGAGTCAAATGCAGGCCAGGTGCTCTTCAAGGACAGCAGGCATAACGTTGAGCAAAAAAAAGGGGGTTTACCACTCCGAGGCACTCTGGTTGCAGATAAAAGTCCTTTATTAAATGCTGGACACACTAACGCGTTTCGACTTAACAGTCTTCTTCAGAGCTAGTGATTACTTTGCCAGAATCAGGTGTTATATGCAAATAGGAAGTCATGTGACCAGTCGTCACATGAGCCAAATGGCGGCAAAAATCCAACAAGTAAAAATACGCATATTGAAACAGACAACAATAAACATGAATAGAGAACTACATGCAGTAAATAACATCCATGTTAACAACAACACCTACTGAAACCGTGTTGATGTACACTACATAGACCAATTCACAACATATGGTAATCAAACAACTGACATACAAATATAGAGAAGAGTTTGGGAACAAATATAAAACCACATGAACCTTATAGTAACCACAATAATAGAGTACTGTACACCAAAAACAAATACCAAATATCCGGATACCTATAGGAAACAATGGCCATTGTTGAACAATTAGTATTATATAGCGAAATAAAAAGTTGTGCAACATTATTTATATAAGTGTAAAGCAGAACCAAGGTTCCTGATCCTTATATAAGGACAGAAGATGCTGATTCAGATGTTGTATACAACATTTATAAAAATACAGAAAAGTCCACATCTTCATTGAGTCCCGGATGTGTGGTCGCTTTTAAAGTTTCAATCCAGAAGGTTTCTTTTTGAGACAAAAGTCTGAGTCTGTCTCCACCTCTTATATTATGTGGAATGACATCAATGACCATAGCTTTTAGTTGGTTGATGTTTGTGTGGCCGACAAAGTTGAAGTGTTTTGCCATGGGGTAGTTTGGATTGTTTGTTCGAATGGCGTTTTTGTGTTCCGCCAACCGGTCTTTTAGTCTTCTTTTGGTCATTCCAATGTAGAAACACCCGCATGGACAGTTCAGTTTGTAAATGACATGTGTAGAGTTACAGTTTGCAAAGTGTCGGCATGAGAAAGTTCTGGAACCGGAGGAGTCCTCCGGTTCCAGAACTTTCTCATGCCGACACTTTTACAGTACTCTATTATTGTGGTTACTATAAGGTTCATGTGGTTTTATATTTGTTCCCAAACTCTTCTCTATATTTGTATGTCAGTTGTTTGATTACCATATGTTGTGAATTGGTCTATGTAGTGTACATCAACACGGTTTCAGTAGGTGTTGTTGTTAACATGGATGTTATTTACTGCATGTAGTTCTCTATTCATGTTTATTGTTGTCTGTTTCAATATGCGTATTTTTACTTGTTGGATTTTTGCCGCCATTTGGCTCATGTGACGACTGGTCACATGACTTCCTATTTGCATATAACACCTGATTCTGGCAAAGTAATCACTAGCTCTGAAGAAGACTGTTAAGTCGAAACGCGTTAGTGTGTCCAGCATTTAATAAAGGACTTTTATCTGCAACCAGAGTGCCTCGGAGTGGTAAACCCCCTTTTTTTTGCTCAATCAGAATCAGATGTTCCAATCACTTCCATGGCCACAGGTGTATAAAATCAAGCACCTAGGCATGCAGACTGCTTTTACAAACATTTGTGAAGGAATGGCTCACTCTCAGGAGCTCAGTGAATTCCAGCTTGGAACTGTGATAGGATGCCACCTGTGCAACAAATCCAGTCGTGACATTTCCTCGCCCTTAAATACTCCACAGTCAACTGTCAGCTGTATTATAAGAAAGTGGAAGTGTGTGGGAATGACAGCAACTCAGCCGCGAAGTGGTAGGCTACGTAAACTGACGGAGCGGGGTCAGCGGATGCTGAGGCGCATAGTGCGAAGAGGTCGCCAACTTTCTGCAGTCAGTCGCTACAGACCTTCAAACTTCATGTGGCCTTCAGATTAGCTCAAGAACAGTGCTTCAGCAGAGAGCTTCATGGAATGGGTTTCCATGGCCGAGCAGCTGCATCCAAGCCATACATCACCAAGTGCAATGCAAAGCGTGGATGCAGTGGTGTAAAGCACGCCGCCACTGGACTCTAGAGCAGTGGAGAGACGTGTTCTCTGGAGTGACGAATCGCGCTTCTCCATCTGGCAATCTGATGGATGAGTCTGGGTTTGGCAGTTGCCAGGAGAACCATACTTGTCGGACTGCATTGTGCCAAGTGTAAAGTTTGGTGGAGGGAGGATTATGGTGTGGGGTTGTTATCAGGAGCTGGGCTTGGCCCCTTAGTTCCAGTGAAAGGAACTCTGAATGTTTCAGCATACCAAGACATTTTGGACAATTCCATGCTCCCAACTTCGTGGGAACAGTTTGGTCCCTTCCTCTTCCAACATGACTGTGCACCAGTGCACAAAGCAAGGTCCATAAAGACATGGATGACAGAGTCTGGTGTGGATGAACTTGACGGGCCTGCACAGAGTCCTGACCTCAACCCGATAGAACACCTTTGGGATGAATTAGAGCGGAGACTGAGAGTCAGGCCTTCTCGTCCAACATCAGTGTGTGTCCTCACAAATGTGCTTCTGGAAGAATGGTCAAAAATTCCCATAAACACACTCCTAAACCCTGTGGACAGCCTTCCCAGTAGAGTTGAAGCTGTTATAGCTGCAAAGGGTGGACCGACGTCATATTGAACCCTATGGATTAGGAATGGGATATCACTTAGGTTCATATGCGAGTCAAGGCAGGTGAGCGAATACTTTTGGCAATATAGTGTATCACTTACACCCAGTATTTGGTCAACTGACAACTTGCCATCCATGCTGATAACCAGATCAGATCAAGCTGCAGTGCCACACATCTTGTAGTTATATTTATGTAGCAGTTTAATGCTGCCAGAGCTATATTCTGGCAATATAGCTCGGGTTAATTATATACATTCATAAGTAATTTAAAATTCTTTCATTTATGTATAGAATTAAAAAACTAGCTAAGATAAACTGTATTTCTTGGCAACTGACTTAAAATTAAAGTTTCATGGGTGGCACCACTGAAGAGGATATTCATACCAAGAAATCAACCTGGTCAACAGGAGAGCTCACTGCCAATTCTATTTCTTAGTGAGGCTCCCGTCATTTAAGCAATGTAATGTGGTGCACAGGGGGTGTGAGGCAGGGTACGCCTTGAACAGGTTGTCATCACTGGATGAACATGAAGAGATAAAGAATCATGCACACTCTGCTTACAAGTAGGGCCAACTTTGAATTACCAATTAACCTACCATGTATGTGTCTGAACTCTGGGAGGAAGGTGAAGCATATGGAGAAAATTCATGCAGGCACAGTAAGAACATGCAAACTACACACAGAAAGACCCCAACCAACACATTGTGAGATAACTGTGCCAGTCATTGTTCCACTGTGCCATTCTGTGCATTTAATTAACATTTTACATTTTCTGCTGCCTACCTTGTGATGAGGTTAGAGCTTCAGCCATGAACATTAATGAAGCTGTCACTCAAAACTGTTTCTGCCCTCTCAGATCAAACATGAATTATTTGTACCCCTCAGTAGGGGCCAGATGACTGCAATATTGCATGAGTTTTGTCTATTTGTAAAAGATTTGTAAAGAGATCTGATAGTGATTCATATTGAAGTACTATCGAACATAAGCTATGTACTGAAGAAGTACAATGACTGAACAGAGTCTAACTCTGTAAAAGTGCTGTTCAAATTCATGGTTCATTCCCACATTTTTCATTTTTTATATTCCCATCGACTCAGCTTTAAACCACACATACTTCCTCACTTAGCTGCTTCTGCAATTCCTCATACATCAGTCAGTTCTAACAAGATGTGTTCAACACTATGAAAATTGGTTGTTTAATGTGAGATTGACATACATACGTACATTTCCACAGTCTTTGCAGTCATTCAGCCCAGCTTTTTCAATGGATTTTGTCATTTCGATAAGGAAATTCTCAAACTCAGGCTTGACTGTCCTGAGCAGTGTCACGGTGTTCAGAGAAGCATAGGCTTGTCTCGCATCGTTGTCGTATTTATCTCCTCTCTTCCACGAGCCATTCCCTAGAGTTTAATTTAAAAGGGACAAAACAAGATAAATTTCCACACATATCTGACAAACTATTGTTTGGTCAAAGATCCTTGCTTGTGTTGTATCTACTCTCAATGTACGTCGCTTTGGATAATAATGTCTGCTAAGTGAAATTGTATAATTGTAGACAAAATCCGTTTGAGAAATAATCATCCCTACAGCTAAATTGAATACACTGGTGGACTGGTGAGGTAAGTAGCTACAGAACAGCGCTTATTGAACAGAGGCCTTTAGGAGGAAGGCACATCATTTTAGGAATGTATCTTATTAATGTTAAAATGTAAGGAGGGCAACAGTAAAAGTGGGGGTATAGGGAGGTTAACTGGCATGAAGCATGTCTGACTTCGACAAAAGATTGTTATACAGAAAAACTGTTAACCAACAGCAACCTCTTTACACCTCTGAGACACAGAACAACATTATCATTCACTTAGAGTTGGGGTTTGTGTCCATTTGATGAATGTATGTCTAATATTCAGTCTTGGATCTCACCAACTAGATATGCATCTAAATCTCATATTTAAATTAAGACATGCAAAACAAATATCCAAAACACCATGGTTATGGACTGACAGTCGTCATTTTCAAATTCTAAAAATGTTTGAAGTCTTTGACTTGCATCGTCAATACAGAGAAAGCTTATTATTCCAGTAAGTGCAAATATGGATAATAATAATTCAGTTTGTTAAATACAATTAATTAAATTAGATATGATGTTAACTTACCATAAGAGGAGGAATTGAAGAGCTCAACATTAAAAAACATATAATTGCCACTAGTTAACTGTCGTCTGTGTGCAGCCAGCATAATCTCTCGTATTTTGTCCGCTCCCATGCACATGATCATCACTGCAGGAAAATCACACAGAGACAAACAGCGTCAGCAACGCTTAAATACCATAAAATACAAAACTTAGTAAGAACAATGTTTAGTGGGTAACTCATCAAACAGTGTTCATAAAGACCATGGAAAATTAACAAAGAAGGGTGGACAATCTGAATTTACATAATGCTTTTCTATCTTGGTGGCACTCAAAGCGATTTACAATGTTTATTCTCTCTCTTAATTCCTAACGGAGTTCGGGGTGATTTCAATATTACCTGTCCTGGTGAACAGTTTCAGTCCCGCCCGTATGTCTGTGGGTTAGTTTTTCATCCCAACCCAGTATTAACTCTAGCCACTATGAGCCTTAGGATGAGATAATCCTGTAGTTTAAATCTCATCCAGTGTCACACTTAATTTTAAACAGGAGTTCAATGTTTTTTTCTGTGGGAAAAGCTGCAAGCATAGCTTCATATCTTTGCCTTTGGTTTTTGGATTTTTCCTGCTATTACATATCATGTCCTGTAAATTTCAATGGTTAAAATGCTGCCCTGTACTATGAGTTTTAATTAACAAGCCACACAATATTTAATTTTCTACCTTTGCAGGACGTGATCCTGCTGTCAGCAAGAACAGTCCGTCAAAAGTTGCGCAGAGAGCAAAATTATAGAATGGTAGCAGAGCATAAACCTGTCAGTATAAAAATGAAAGTATATTTGAGAGTCCAGTAGATGTGGAAAACAGTGATATGTTCAGATAAGTCATCTCTTACACTATTCTCACAGGCAGGATGACAATGTGCCCATCCATTGGGCTGAGGGCTGACAGAATGGTTTGATGGTTAAAAAAAATATTGCAAATCATATGCCATGCCCTTTACAGTCACCAGATCTCAACATAACTGAACATCTATGGGAGATATTGAACCAATGTATTAGACAGCACTCTTCTGCCATGATCAAATTACCAAATGAAGGAATATCTTTTGAAAGAATAGTGTGGCGGCCCAGCACCTTATTAAAACACTTTCTGTTGGTTTTCCCTTTAATTGTGTCACAGATTATGTCTGCAGATGAGATATGTAATGCCACTGTATGTTCAAGGTCCACCTTGGAGTCTACTGCAAGTTGAACTTGCTCCACAAACCTCTAGAGGAGCGTACCTAAGGGGTATTCTGATCAGATGCTAAATCACCTCAGCTTGCACCTTTCAAGACAACAAAGGAACAGCTGCTTTACTCCAAGTTCCCTCCAGATGTTCAAGCTCCAGTTTCTAAGACTGAACTCCCCACTTGAGGGGAACTCATTTTATCCTTTTATATACCCAATCTCATTCTAATGTGAGGGTCTGAAAGCAGATCAAATGGGAAATCGAAAGTTATACAGCTCCTTTTGCAACACCTTCAAGCTGTAACTCCTTCAACCAACCACCATTTACCAACAAAAAAACATGGCCTCAGACTTGTTGCTTACTCCTCCCAGCTTCTTCACACTCTACAAAGCAACTACATGTTTTGATGGTCACAGTTTGATAAAGCCAACCAAACCACATTGTCTGAAAAGAGCAAAGAAGCATTTCCGAGATGCCCAAATCGTACATTTTCTTCTCTCCACATGCCTCTGAAACATGAGCACAACCCCATAACCCATTCTACTACATTTTAATGCAATCTGTCTGTGAGAGGAATTAATTAAAATTCAACTCTGAGTACACATGATTCATAGAGGAGAAAGGCTACAGAGTTCAGTGATTCTATTGATTTCACGCCAACTCCTCATATTCATGAATTTTGCAGACAAGTCCATTAAACTGAATGAGTGACATTGAGGGAGAAGCAGATATTGCACCAGTATCCTCCAGTGTTCCTTCTTTATTTAGCTATGTGCTTTCAAAAATATCTGAGGCAGAGAGAGCGATGCAGTGATACACACCCAAAAGTGATAGGAATCCAGTAGTAATAAAAATGATAGTTTTAAACTTATTTGTATAACAGCATTCATTCCAGAATCCAGCAAAAAGTACTCAACAGTCAAAGAAATGATTACATGCCTGTAATGCTTCAGAACTGAAAATAAAGATAAAGACCTTGCACTATTATAAAAAGAATCACAGAAATTCTCAACTACATTCCCAAAGTAGTGCAGAGGACATTCTTGTTTATTTTAATGAGAATGAGAACAGTATATTTTAAAATAAACATTTATTAACTAAAAGTCCTGTAATGAGTAAATTATTTTTACAAAATGGTAGATGAAAAGAATTATTTTACCGGGTTGTGTAAACTTTTTCCTTGGTGCCCCAGTGATGAAAAATAAATACACCGATAAACCCCAGCATCCCTCATAATAAAGAAGATTCAGAGTCTCCCTGGAACATTCCTTAAAACTCTGTCACTTAAACACACCTCCTGAAATATCCCTTGAGTCAGTGGGACAAACTTCACCTCAGTCCTGCCAGCACTATAGCACCCTTTAATTACACTGGGCTCTACACACACTACTAGCCCTGTGTATGCTCTGCAAGCCATTCCATGGTGTAGTGCTTGCAGCCAGCAATATTTCAAAACTTCTAGATTCTCCTTTTTGCTGGGGCAATGATGCTAGTTACAAATTAACTCAGGAATGGGGCAGCACTTGGTGCACTTACTGAGTGTCCGCAGTGTATTTCGTGCCCTGTGTTGGCTGTAAACGTAAAAAGCTAGAGCAAATAGGCAGCTGGAAAGTATGATGGATTGGTTGGTTAAAGAGGTGAACAGGATAAAGAGAGGCGAGTGAGCAAGTTCTTTTTAAAAAATCAATCTGTTGCTGTTGGATGGAGCCAGATTGTAACACACATAAATATTGTTCATTATCAATCCAATCAAATTATTGTGGGATAAGCTGACTGATGAATTTCCATTTTACTGTTGTGTGTATTGTCACTGGCTACATATAGATCTTGGCCATTTCAGGCGGAACTTTAGGACATTTGTGGTTCTACAGTAAAAGCAAGGCATTGCCGTACAACTATGCAGGAGCCCAGAGGGAGTTCTCTCCAAACACAAAGACTTCATACAGACTCAGGATGGGAGTGCATGTCGCAGGAGAATTGACATTAGGAATGGACCAATCATAAGAAGGGTGCTTCATTTTCACTCTGAAGTAGTTGTACCAGTTAATAGTACAAAAATCTTTAGGAAATTCACGATAGGATTTTTGCAGGCAAAGTCAGAAGAGAAGGAGTGGATACATGAATTACCATCAGTGTCTGTGGAATAGCTTATTCTAAAATGTGAAGGAACAGGCAGGTGGCATGTAATACTTTCACTTAAAAATGCCACTTCAAATATATGATCCAAACCATATATCCCTGTACAGAAAGGCGGTAAAATGGTGTAGAAGGATGAAGGTTTTTATTAGTAGAAGACAATAACTATATAACTATATAGTAATTGTTTATATATATATATATATATATATATATATATATATATATATATGTATATATATATATATATATATATATATATATACATATATATACACATATATATATACATATATTTTTTTTTTCCCATAAGCTGAAGAATCATAAATTTTTAAATATCTGAACTTCAGTGAGCAAGATATGCCATATCAAGAAATCCCAGGCAATTAATTCCAAATGAAGTTCCAGAATTTGTATAAAGCCAGATAGAATTTTACAATAATTTAGAGACTAAATTCTCTCTTAGTGTACCTGAATTTAATTAAGTGGCTTTGCTCCAATAATATATGCAACCTAAAGAAAAGAAATTCATTTACGTTTGGTGCTTTAACAGGAAAAAAAATAACTGTCCATGAAACTTTGTTTGTCAATAATTTCTGTCCCCACCACTGTTCAGTTTAAATGAAACTGATGCTCCTCTATTGTATCATGATGTTTATCTCCACCACAGGTCTATTTATAATGCAATTATAAATGCACAGCCACAGGCACTGCTTTTGCCAGACCTGTTGAATAGAAACTGATGGCTGATGATGGGCTAATGGCTCACTTCAGTATCCTGGATAGAGAAGAACTAATAATGCTGGAACCTTAAATAATAATTCTGTACTTTACTAGGTGATTTCTGCAATGATCTGGAAACATGGTGACATCACCTGAAAATTAAGGCCACACTGGTCAAGAAACACATGCAGTAAAACAATGAGACGCAGTGGAAACATACCTATGGTTTTTAGGATTATATAAAACCCTTTTTTTGGAACTGAAACAGAGTACGCCTGAAAATGAAAGTGAAAATAAGTGCACACAACTATACTAAATACAAAAGTAGGTATAGCTCAATGTTGAGTCTGTAGATTGTAAGGGATGTTTATACCAGTCTCTAAAAAGACTCTAAAGTTTACCATTTGTCTTTTTGGGTCTTATTTTAAAATCTATCATATTGTATTATTATATTACATAAATGATAAAAAAAAAAAAACCCACTGTATCGTCATCATGTAGCGGAGCAATTTATTCGAATATACTTTGCAATACAATACCATCAGGGGGCATCTGTGTGGTCCCAAATTAATTCTGCAGCATGACTACTATAAAATATTTTAAATTAAAAGAATTTAGAAGCAATTAATTGAATAATAATTAATCATTTATATCATTTACACTAAAGCACAAAATTAGACAAACTGACATTCTGACCAGATGATAAATAGTGTGATACTAAATAAAAAGTCAGGTCAACACATCACAGTCACTGAGATTCATCAACAGGGCAACATGAATATTTCCAATTCATCATCAAGTAAATGCTGAGATAGTTCACTTTGACCTGCTGGTGGTACTAGAGGTAAAGTCAGGGCCTCACTGAGTCACAGACTTTATTATGCTGGGGACAAGGAATATCAGTACCAAATATTATAATTTATTCAGTGGGTGATGAGATATTTCAATGTAGATCAAAGTAGTGTAACCAGTGCAAACAATGTATTTTTGTCCAAACAAGATAAGGAGAGTATTACATTTTAAACAAAGGTTTATACATTAAAGTGCAAGACAGTTTTTATCAAACCCCTTAACAAAGTGAAAAATGTTGCTTTGTAAATTAAACAGAGTACAACGTGGACACAGTGGATATTTTGAAAATACAAAGGTGCTAAATCAACTCATTTTCTACTTTTTGCATAATTGTTAGCTGACTTTTGTAAGGTCTTCACCTTACTATGTGAAGTGCTATGAGATGACACAGTCACAGAAAAAAATTATTAGACCACCCTTGGTTTCTTCAATTTCTTGTTCAATTCAATGCCTGGTACCACTAAAGGTATATTACCTGAAGAATACAATGAACACGACAAAAAATGCAGCTGATTACATAATACTGTATGTCCTATTTGACATGCTTAAGCTTAATTGTATTCCCAGGGTAAGCAACACTGCACATGCATAGGCCTAGAATTTTGTGAAGCCACAAAGTCAGCCATCTTGGCACTGCTGGAAATTGGCATGAGTGAGAGACAAGGTAGCAATAAAACTGAAGACCTCCAAGACAAGCCGTTCATTACAACAAGAAAAAACAAGACCAACATGGTACTACCAAATTGCCAGCTAGTCGCAGCAGGAAGCGGCTTTCTACCCCACGAGATGATTCATCCGTTCCTGTGTCAGGAATTGTTGTCAGACCTCCAGGGACCTTAAAAATGAGTGGGCACTGTCGAGAAATGCAATTTGTTTTGGAAAGGACAGTTCGAAACCAACTTCTTGAAGCTGGTCTGAAGTCACACAGGGCATGGAAGAAGCCCTTCATCAACGAAAGGCAGATGAAAGCCTGGTTACTCTTTGCCAGGGATCACAAGGATTGGACTCTTGATGATGGGGCTAAGGTTCTCTTCAGTGATGAATCCATTAACCCATTTTCAGTTGATGTCCACTCCAGCCAACTTACTGGGTAGGAGGAAGCCTACATATCAGACTGTCTTACCCTTACAGTAAAACATAGGGGTGGATCAGTAATGATCTGGGGTTGTTTCAGCATGGGTGGAACAGGGCAAATGCAATTGTGTGAAGGGCAAATGAACCAGGTCATGTACAGGGCTATTCTTGAAAACAACGGTTAAGTCTCTGGACTACTGATCAGAAGGTCAGAGATTCAAGCCCAATGTGGCCACTGCTGGGCCCTTGAACAAGGCCCTTAACCCTTCCTGTTCCAGGGGCGCTGTACCGTGGCTGACCCGTCGCTCTGACTCCTCCCAATTGGGAGATATGCGAAAATCTGAATTTCCCCTCGTGGGATTAATAAGGGATAATAAAATAAATAAATAACAATTTCTTCCATCAGCTGGAAAACTCTTTCATGCCTATAATGACTGGATTTTCCAACAAGACAATGCCCCTAGCCCCACAGCAAGGTCAGTTAAAGCCTGAATGGAGAACCAGAACATTCCAACCCTGCCTTGGCCTGCTCAATCCATCCATTATCTATACACTGCTTAATCCTCACTAGGGTCGCGGGGGGGGCTGGAGCCTATCCCAGCTGACTCGGGCGAAGGCAGGGGACACCCTAGACAGGTCGCCAGTCCGTCGCAGGGCCACATATAGGGACACACAAGCACTCACACATTCACACCTACGGGCAATTTAGAATAATCAATTAACCTTAGCATGTTTTTGGACTGTGGGAGGAAGCCGGAGTACCCGGAGAAAACCCACGCATGTACAGGGAGAACATGCAAACTCCATGCAAAAAGATCCCAGGTCCAAGCTGGGACGTGAACCAGGGACCTTCTCGCTGCAAGGCGAAAGCACTAACCACTACGCCACTGTACAGCCCAGCCTGCTCAATCACTAGATCTAAATCCAATTGAAAACCTATGGAAAACCATCAAACGCAAAATGGAGAACCACAAACCCAAACACAAAGCAAATTTGTTTCAATTTGTGCAACAGGAATGGGCTGCTGTGACAGCAGAACAATGTGAGAACCTGGTGGAAAGCCTGCTGCATGGCTGTAGTCATCAAAAACAATGGTTATGCAATCAAGTACTAACTCCTGTGTGTATCATGTGACTAAAACAGACAGAAAAGAAAACATGGAATGCCTAAAAGCACTGTTTTTGGCAGTACAATGCCATTGTTACTCATGTAAGTACATGACTAATGACCTTAAGTGACATTCGTTATTGTCAAGAAAACCATGGAAAATGGCTTAGAAATCCATCCATCCATTATCTATACACCGCTTGATCCTCATTAGGGTCACGGGGGGGGCTGGATCCTATCCCAGCTGACTTGGGGCGAAGGCAGGGGTCACCCTGGACAGGTTGCCAGTCTGTCGCAGGGTTACATATACAGACATACAATCACACTCGCATTCAAACCTACAGGCAATTTAGAATAAAATAACCTCAGCATATTTTTGGACTGTGGGAGGAAGCCGGAGTACCCGGAGAAAACCCACGCATGCACAGGGAGAACATGCAAACTCCATGCAGAAACATCCCGGGAAGGCAGGGATGCGAACCAGGGATCTTCTAGCTGCAAGTGCTAACCACCATGCCACTGTGCATCCCATGGCTTAGATATCAGCTTTTAAATTAAACTCTTATGGGCTATTTTTGTTGTTATCATTATATTTGCCAAAATAAACGTACGTTTAGTTGTACCAGGCATTAAAATGACCAAGAAATTGAAGAAAACAAGGGTGGTCTAATAATTTTTTCCATGACTGTATGTTGTGAATTAGCACTATATTAATAAGATTGAATTAAATTGAATGTGATAGTAGCTTTGAATTCAATGAAAATATAGTCAAATTGACAGCAAAGCCACTGTCTTTATCCTGTGTATGGTCAGTTTGTTAGACAATTTCACAGCTACAAAACCAGGAATTTCAAGGTAAATACTTCACTTTCAATTCGCTGCAGCTTGAAAGTGACCACTGGTTACCACATAATCTTAAAGGGCTGCATTTCAACTACTTGTTCATACTAAATCTGTTGTCTGCCAAAAAAAGACAAAAAACCCAAAACAAAACCAAAATATGTACACTCTGGAAAAAAGTGTACATACACCGAAGACCATACATACCATGGCAGTCTTGAGATTCTGAGGACTCCTACTGCTCTTAATTATCTGTGTTGGAATCATCACGTGTCTTTGTCACAAACGTCAAAAGCAATCATACATTTATGCTTTATGTTTTACTGAATATTCTTTCCATAAACTCTTTTTGTTTATGCTGTCAAATGACAGCAATCCTGACATGTCTAGCACCATAAAAGCAGACATTAAATCGGCATCAGTTGTCACCGTTATGTTAAAAGTCAGGTATATAATTTCCATACTCAACTTTTGTAAAAATGAATGCACAGAAAGCACTGCAATGCATAAAGTTTTGATATTTATATCAGAACTGGGTTTTCTAAAGATTAAGCCAAATTTTGTGCAGGTTTTAAAGGCAAGAATTGTAAAAGGGCTAATCTAAAAATACTCAAAGTATAAAGAGTGTGGTTGAGGAGAAGAGGCTGGAAATCTAGTTCAGGCAGAGCATCAAGCTATGAAGCATGAACTGCAGACCGAAGCCCTGTTGAAGGTGGCATGGTCAAAACAAGGCGTTTTAAGTAAGACTACGTCTTAAACAAAGACTTCACTCCCCTTGGAAGTTTTCCCTTTCCCTTTTTCATATAAGTATTCACCCCCTTTAAAGTGGCTCATCTAATTCAACAAAGATGCAGCTAATTGGTGCTAGAATTCACGCAATTAGTGAAATGGAGGTCATCTAAGTGCAATAAATGTGTTCTGGCTATGACTTTGGGAAAAGGTAACTGTAAAGCATAAGTTTGGGGACTGATACCAGAAAATTTTGAAGTGACAGAACATCCTTTTGAGTACAGATAAATTCATATGAAGAAATGGAAGGAATATGGCACATGCACAAATCTGCCTGAAGAGGGCTGTCCTCAAAAACAGATTGATCATGTAATAAAGAGACTAGAGAGGGAGGCCACCAAGACACTTATGATGCCTCTAAATGAGTTTCAAGCTTCAGTGGCTGAGGTAGAAGACAGTGTGAGAGCATGTGAGAGCTTCAACTAGAAGCAGTCAACTAGAAGAAGGTTCTTTGGTTTGGTGATGCCAAAATTGAGCTTTTTGGCCGTAACACCAGATGCTGTGTTTGCTGGACACTAAACATGCACAGTGATAGCAACATCATGATGTATAGGGAAACCACAGAACAATCTGATGCAGTCTGCAAGAGGACTGGAACTTGGGAGAAGATATGTTTTGTAGCAAGAAACTGTCCTAAAGCATACAGCCAAGGCTGCACAAAAATGGGTGTACAAACAACAAGGTATATGTTCTGGAGTGACTGAGTCAGAGCCCCAAACTCAATATAACTAATAATTTGTGGCGGCACGTGAAAAGAGCTGTTCACTTGCCAACCCTGTGCAACACACAATCCAAACTTTACCCATAAACAGATGAGTTCAAAGCTTGGGACTGCTGTACACTGTAGATACACATCAATCAGGGGAAATTATTAAATGATATGAAAAAAACAACAACACAGTGATAGATGATTCCGGTAGGTCTGGCAGCTCAAAAGGCACTATAATAGCTACTCTGGCAGTGTATAATAAGACTGTGCTTTTGAAGGATACTACCAGGGGCAGACTAACAACATTGTTTAATAGATTGCTTTGGTAATTGCATTTGAATAGGCTCATGCTCATGAGCATCTTCCAGTGACAGACATGCACAATACACAACAATTCACAAAGTGCCTTAAAATCTCCACTCAGAGTGTTTCTTTATTTGTGGAAAGCAAGGTTTTGAGGTGGCATTTAGCCAAAGCCTTCTGTATGTGTAGATTGCGTTCCGGAAAGGTGAAGGTGACAGCATGATTAATGGCACTGTACTGCACAGTCACATCTGATCTGAGTGCCGGGGTGCTGAACGCTGTTTGCATGACTACTGTTGGCAAAGCTAAGACGTGTAACAGCATCATCTAACATGAACTCTTTAGTGTTACATTTCCATAAGTATGTGCAAATCAACGAACTGAGAAGAAAATCATACTAAACCCTTCTATGTATTACTGAATAGCTAGTTCGTGAAACATTTTAAAGGGTTTATTTTCTACCAAAGAATAAAGAAATTTTCAAAGAAACAAATTCAACTACTGATAGATATATCACTTTCCGTTATCTGTCTTAAAAATTGTGTTTAAGGTATTACATGAGCGTCACAGGACCACTCAGTAATATCACATACATCCCATTCCACTCACTTACTTTCTCTCTGCCAGTTCAAAAGTCCTTAAAGCAATATCAAATAATTAAACCATGTGTCTCTGCAGTCTGTGGAAATGAGATGATGTTGCATGCCAACAGCGTGCAGGACGTTATGTAAGACTGTCAGTGATGCAGAGTGTGGGTGGGGTAAGGACAAATAAATACACATCTATGCCTATCACAGTTTTCTACTCAGTTTCAGCTCCTACAATATGAGCAACAGTGCTGCTATTTGGCTCTGCAGGAGAACAGGAATTGAGAAAAAGGAGTTTAAGGCTGTCATTACACTCTCATCTGGGTTGTCCAATGAAACAGTTAGGTAACTAAATAAATTGTAAACTTGCATAAATTTAAGACACCCATACACTTATTTACATGATAGATGAACATTTCTGTCCATGATAGCCCCTAAACGGGATGCCCTCCTAATATGGTGTCCATGTAAGTCATGTGGGACAAACCCTGTTATTTTAAATAAAAATACATAATTCCTTCTGTTTCTCCTTGGACACTGTAATACTATGTTTGAAGAGCTGTAATGGGTGAGAAACATACAAAAAATGTTACTAAAAAGATTTATACTTTCAAAGATATGATAGCTTTGTCTAACTCAGACTGCAGAAGCAGCATATGGGCTAAACATCTCAACTATTGATGAATATGCTTAACACTATGCCAAATGTACAGGGGCATGGAAAATATTATAACACATACAGATTTACATTTTAGTTTCATTAGCAATATCAGGTAATTTAAGCATGGTGGTTTTATTTAGATGGTAATTATTTTATTTTATTTCTATTACTACGTCTATTGCTACATAAGCAGCTGTAACAATGTGAATTTCCCCTGGCGTGGGGAGAAATATAGAACTTATCTTCGTTAATTAGTTAAACAGTTTTTAAAATTATATTCGGGATCTTCGGGTTGTGGACTGCGGGTTGCGTTTGACACCAAACATTTACTGTTTACAGAGTGACTTACCAAAGAACTGATGTTGGTAAATTTAAGGAATTTCTAAAGTGACTATCAAGTTTTTTTTTTTTTTTTAAGTGAGCTATAGACCATCTGATTTATCAAGGCTTCAAAAAGGGAGTAATGAAAGCTGCTTTACCTTCAATGTCATAGATGTTCTGGAGGATGTCGTCGACGTTTAAGGGATCCTCCTCTGAAAATGGGTATGTTTTAATAGTATAGTCGGCCATTAGATGATAGACTCCTTCCAAAGTGAAGAAACAGTTCCGCTCCTCCTTGTCGTCTTCGTAGACAAGCAGCGCGCTCTTCCAGGTGAAATGCTCAAACATTGCGGTGAAAGTCTCTGCCATTTTCACGTAGGACGGGGCTATGCGGGTCAGGTGGGAGAACTCTGTTTTCTTGTTACCAAAGCCGGTGGCCAGGGCACCTGCTGAGATCACCGGGATTTTCCAGTGAGATGCCAGCCTCACCACGGCCGCCGCCTCGTACTCGCACACCGGACCCAGGATCAGATCCGGCTTCTGGCCACACGATCTGTCCAGTAACGTAAACAGAGCATCATTGACACAGTCGGAGTTCTCAAAGTGGATGTTGAAGTGGAACCCAGAGTACTGGTTCCCGTCTGCCTTCATCTTCTGCTGCGCGTAACGGATCGCTGGTGCGACTCTTGCGTATGAGAACAGGAAGGAGTTATTTTGTGGCAAAAATACCAAAACCTCTATGTCCTCGGTGATGGTGTTTGTAATAACTGGGTTCAGGACCATCAAAAAGTAGACACACAGTGTGGTGAAGTATGGCATGATGCCACTTTCCAAAATCCCACTTCAGATAACTGACTGAGTTGGAGAGGTGTTCTTCAAATGTTTCTTTCCCCAAGTTGGCTCCACTTGGCAGCGCACATATACTTGCAAACAGAAAGCCTTCCGCCGTGGGTAAATGACTTAATGGTAAATAACTGTATTTGTCTTTTGAAGGAGCGAATCTGCCAAACAGTGAGTGTTTTGTCTGCATTGAGAGCCTTCGAAGGCTCCTGAACCTGCTCAAAATAATCTTTCAACAGTTGATCCTGCCAGGCTCGGAGATTCTTCCAGCTCAGTCAGCCACCACACACGCTGGCTCCGGCCTGGAGTTTTGAAGCATCTTTTCAGGATTATTCCTGCGTCATCGGAGCGCTGCCCACCTCCTTCTTAAAGCAACACTGCTGCCGAGCTCACAATGAGCCACTTCAACACAGCATGACTTAATGTAGGCTAGTTCATGGGAATTATGGCTCTTTAGGCCTGAAACAGGTAACAAAACACAGAACTTTCCTGTGTTTTAAAAGATGCATTTATTCATGATGCACATTTATTTGGGCTGCGCCAGATCTAAAAAAGTCATTTATCAAACCTTGTAAAAAGCATTTTGGGCAACACTTTTTAGGGAAAACACACTATAGAGTAAATATAGTTTATATAGTCTGAATTTGCTTAGAATAATTTGTTCTAGTTGATTTGGAAGAACCCAGGCACACTGCAGTGACAGTGCTGGTCAACATTGTCAGAATTTGACATTGATGTTATTGCATCAATCTTTAGTAAATGGTGAAGGAGGCTCGAAGAGGACTCCCTTAGGTGGTGATGTCAGGCAGCACCTTGGGACGGTTAAACATGGAGGAACACACACTACACAGTGATCCGGGGATCAAGCAGGCTGGCTGACAGCCATTGAAAAGACTGGAACCTGAGGCACAAGGAGGAAAGAGGTTGGGCTTGGTTTTTAGAAAACACTTTGAGACAAGAATAAAAAACAGAAGCTTGCCAGCACAATATACTACATGATAAAGCAGAATAATTTAGCAGGGAATGGAGATCTACGTCAGAGTTTAAATGCTGCAGAGCGTTGATTGGAGGATGCGGCTCAGGTGTGTCAGATGATCGCCAGAAGACAAAAAAGCAGATCACCACACCCAGACACTCACACAGGCAGATGGGAGAAACAAGAGAAAACAGGATCAAGATGTACTCTGTTTATTTTTGTTGTTGTTGTTTTGGCTGCTGTCTGGCTCCTAAGATTATTTTAAGAAAAAGCAAAACCAGAACATTGAACATGCGGATGTAGGTTTTTCATATGTTTGTCTTTTTTAAATAACTGCATCATGACAGTCAAAGCATTTGATTGTTGCTGTGTTAATAACACTTACCTTTGTAAGTAATATAATTTGCACCGTGCCTGTAAAAAAGGTGGTTGTTTGGAACAGGTAGATGGCAGCATTCAGCATAAATGACTGGCTGAAGTCGATTGAATGGGATGTGTCAGCAAATGCACAGACGATTCAGGCTGCCAACATTTAGTTACAATGATTCAACAATACTGATCTGGTACTGCAGTCCAGATATATGACATTGGATTAATATTGTATGCATAGGCAAGCATTCAGTGCTACTTTGTGTAGCATGGCCTGTGTGAGGATGAAGGCCTACTGAGGACACCAGCATTTAAAACAGTATTCAGTGTTCCACACTAGGCTTGTTTAAATCATATTTATCAGATAGATTTCAGTCTGTTTATATCCATGAAGCATCAAATATGTCTTCAGAACATACAAAATGACTTGTATTTTTCTCCTTCTAAATTCTGACAAAACTGAAGTAATGGTATTTTGACTCTAAACACCCCAAAACACACTGTCTAACCAAATAGTTACTCTGGATGACATTGCCTCGACCTCCAGTTCTACTATGAGGAACCTTGGAGTTATTTTTGATCAGGATATGTCCTTTCACTCACACATAATAGTAGGTCTTCAGAACAGCCTTCTTTCACCTACATAATATTGTCAGAATCAGGAACATCTTGTCTCAGAGTGATGCTGAAAAACTAGTCCATGCATTTGTAACATCTACTCTGAACTATTATCATTCTTTAAAATCAGGACATCCCAGTAACCCTATGAAAAATTTCCAGCTGAATCCAAAATGCTATAGCCAGAGTTCAGACAGGAACCAGTAAAAGGGATATTAGCTTCTCATCACTGACTCCCTGTAAAATTCAGATTAGAATGAATCATTCTTTATCCTAACACAGCACGTTGCTCTTTACTTTCCTATAGCCCCTAGTGTTTTCAGAAGTAGAATGGGAGGTAGAACCTTCAGTTAAAATTAAGCTAAATTTTTTGATTTCAGGTGACTCTGTACCATCGCTTAGTTATGTTCCTATATGCCTAGACTACTGGGTGACTTCCTACTATGCTCTCCTCTCCTCTCCTCTCCTGTCCTGTGTTCTTTGATCTTCAGATCTGGAGGTACACGTCTGGTTATTGTTGTCACATGCATTGTTTGTTCTCCATTTGCAGTCTTGTTCTCGCTCCCCTTTACTCTCACCCTAACAGATTAAAACAGATGGTCTTCCTGGTAAAGGCGATTTTTTTCTCCCCACTCTTGCCAAGTGCTTGCTCAAAGGAAATCTAAAGAAAACTTTCAGTTTGTTTACACTTGTAAAGATCATGTATATCATGACAGTCTTGAGTTTGCAAGAACTCCTACAGTTCTTAATTTTCTGTGATGGAATAATGAAACACATATGTCTTTGTCACTAAAAACAGCTATACATTTTGTCTTTAACAAATTGATCAAAGAGCTTCTGGAAGCATAACAAAATCTGCTGGGTCAGAAATATACAAACAACAACTTGAATTGTCAGTTTTGGTGATGTAGGCAGTTGTGTTAATTGACTGACCTTGGTGGTGTAGCTTCTTAACGTGTCATAAATGATCATGACTGACTACAGCTGCTGACTTCTCTGAGCCAATCTGATTAATGACCATTTGATAAACTCCGTATACTCAGCCACAAACACTACAGTGGGAAAGTCTGAGGAGCTCAGCAAAGATCTGAATATACAAATCACTGACTTGAAGAAGCCAAAAAGTCACTTGGAGTCACTTCAAAGCAGCTACAGATCCAACTGTAAAACAATTGTTTCTAAGTATAAAGTGCATGTCACGGTTGTGCTACTGCCATGATCAGATGAAAAAACAAATTCAGTCTCAATCACCAGATATGCAGTGAATTAGAATCTGCTGAAACACAGGTGTCAGTGTGTTCACAGTCAAGCGTGTTTTACATTACCATGTGGCACTGAAATTTGCTGCTGATCACACAGACAATGAAAAGGCCTTCTGGAGGAAGGCCCTGTGATCGGATGAAACAAAAATTGAGCTATTTGGCTACAATGACCAGAAATTTGTTTTGAGGAGAGAAGATGAGATCTTTAAGACCCTAAAACAACAAACCTACGGTCGAGCATGGTGGTGGAAGTATTATGCTCTGGAGCTGTTTTGATGCCAGCAGAATTGATGCTTTACAAAAAGTAAAGGGAATAATGAAGGAGGAGAATTACTTTCTTATTCTTTGGGAAAACCTAAAATCATCAGCAAGAATGTTGGTTCTTGGAAGCAGTTGGGTGTTCCACCAGGACAATAAAATCAACCACACATCAAAAGTGATAAAGGAATGGTTATATTACCCAGTTACGCCAATCACCAAAGTTATTGTGGCATCGGTGTGTAACTTCGCTAAAATTATGGGTGACTCCTTAGTGTTCTCTGGACCCCTGTCTGATCTGACTAGTGACGACATGAGTAGCCGCATGTCATCATTTCATCACTGGCTGTTGAGGTGGTGTGCGGCAAACAACGTGCGCTTCATAGACAATTGGAGCTCTTTCTGGGGAAAACCTAGTCTGATTAGGGGAGATGCCATCCATTTCACTTTGCCTGGTTCAGTTCTCATTTCTAAGAATATGACTAATTTTATTAGAACTCCTAAAGCAGAGTTATACCAGAGTTAAGACCAGGATGCAGAGTTGTAGTCTTACACACCTCTCTGCAGTCTCCTTACTGCTGTCACCCTCCAGTAACTCCACTGAAACTGTGTCTGTCCCCCAGCCACCAAAATTCAACAAATTCAACAAATACAAAATAAACCTAATAAATATTTTAAATAGTATAACCATAAAAATCTAATAAAAATGAATACCACGATTTCAACGGAACGAAGAAACAGGACAATTAGATGTGGTCTTTAAAATGTTAGATCTGCCTCATCTGAATCTCTGTCAGTACATGATTGATAACTGATCACCAGATTGATTTGTTTTGTTTGACTGAAACTTGGTTGCAGCAGGAATAATTTGTTAGTCTGAGTGAACTCCTCCCAGTGATGCTAACTATTATATTCCTCCAATCGCAGGCCAAGGAGGATCAGTGGCAGCAATCCACCACTCTAGCTTACCAGAGTCTGCCTGAACCAGAGTCCTAAACCTGGTTACAGCTCATTTGGAAGTCTTACTCTGAGTCTCTGACACCCAGACTGGAAAGCTCAGAAACCAGTTCAATTTGTGTATTGTCCGTCTGCTCTTTACTCTTAGTTTTTATCTGAATTCTAAGATTTTTTTATGTGACTTAGTACTCAGTTCAGACGTCATTATTGTGGGTGACTTCAACATTCATTGACATTGATAGTGACAGTCTTACGACTGCATTTAATTCACGACTAGAGTCAACTGCCTTTTCTCAATGTGTAAATAAGCCGACTCACAGTTTTAATCACACCCTTGACCTTGTTCTGACATATGGCATAGAAACTGAACAGCTAATAGTATTTCCCTAGAACCCTCTTCTGTCTGATCATTTTTTGATAACATTTCAATTTAAAGCAAGGGATTGTACAGCGGTTGGGAATAAATATCATTACAGTAGATGTTTGTCTGACTATGTTGTACCCAAATTTAAGGAAGTGATACCATCACTGTTTACCTCGGCACCATTTACTGATAAAATGGAGGGCAGTTATTTTAACTTTACCCCCACAGAAGTGGATTATCTTGTTAATAATGCTGCAGTCTCAGTGCGTACGACACTCGATCGTGTTGCACCTTTGAGAAAGAAAGCTATGTCTCAGAGAGGACCTGCTCCTTGGTCCTTGCTGCAATTACCCACTGCGGACTTCAACACAGGCATTGCGAAAGCTGTACAGGAAGTGGTATTCTACTAGTTTAGAGGAAGTTTATGTAGCGTAGAAAAATAGTTTAGTAATTTATTTTAAAAAAGCTCTTTGTAATGCTAGGACAGCATATTATTCATTGTTAATAGAGGAGAACAACAACAACCCCAGGTTTCTTTCTCTTCAGCACTGTAACCAGACTGACAAAGAGTCAGAGCTCTGTTGAGCCTTGTATTCCTTTCGCTCTGAGCAGCAATGATTTTCTTTACAGATGAAATTGTTACAATCAGAGAAAAAATTAATCTTGCCCTTACTACAACTGTCACAGATGTATCAACGAGTACAGTTACTTTAGAATTGGCTGTAACACCTGATGGATATTTAGACTTCTTCACTGCGATACATCTCTCTGAGCGAATTTCAACAGTTTCTTCATCTAAACTATCAACATGTCTTTTAGACCTTATCCCAACTAGACTGTTTAAGGAGGCTTTATCTTTAATTCTTCAATGTTAGATTTTATCAAGCCTCTCACTAGTAACAGGCTATGTATCACAGTGTTTTAAGGTTGCTGTAACCAAACTTTTATCCAAAAAGCCTACAGTTGATCCAGATGTTTTAGCTAACTATAGACCTATACCCAACCTCCCACTTCTCTCTTGAATTCTTGACAGAACTGTTGCAAATCAATTATGTGAACATTTACAAAGGAATAGCTTGTTTAAAGAATTTAGCGTCAGATAATGGACTGGTTTCTTTCTGTTAAAACTATTTTTTTTCTTGCCACTGTCGCGTTAGGGCTTGCTCTAGGGGTTCAGACATATGGGTTCTGTAGAGTGTCTTGAGACTATACTATATAAATCAGACTGAATTGAACTGAATTCAATTAAATCCCACTAGAATGAAGGTTTTAGACTGCTCTCTCCAAAGTCCTGACTTAAATCCCATCAACAACCTGTGGACTGTGATGTAGAAAGAAGTCTGTCAGAAAGCCTTTGTATTTTGCTGTATGTATTTTTTTGACCCAGCAGATTTTTTTCATATTTCCAAAGATCTATAAAAAAAAATCTATGGTAGAACCTAAATGCATGATTGTTTTTTATGACAAAGATGCATGTGTTTCAATCATTCTATCATATCAAATTAAGAGTTGTAAATGTTATTGGAAACTAAAGGCTGCCATGTCATGCATAGTCTTTACAAGTGTATATAGACTTCTGTTCACATCTCTAAATGTTTTAAGGTCTTCACCTTACTATGTGACATGCCTTTTGATGACATATGTTGCAAAATAGCACTGTATAAATAAAGCTGAAATGTTCTAGTAATAATAATGATAATAATAAATTTATTTATAAAGTTCTTTCAAAGTGCTGTACATAGAGATAAAAACAATAAAAACATCAGAAATCCACAAACATATACAAATATACTGAAACAATAAAAAGAACATCAGTAAAACAAACAATTTAAGAGTCATATGTAACGGTAAACAACTGGATCTTCAGCTTTGGAAGATGGAAGATGCCGGTCTGATTTCAACAGGTAGACTGTTCCACAAGGTTGGTGCATGGAAAGAAAAAGCCAGTTCCCCAACCGTCTTTCTACGGACCTTTGGGTCACTCAGAAGCCCAGTCCCCTGGGAACGCAAAACACGAGTGGGGACATATGGGTTCACCAAATTCAACAGGTACGATGGGGCAGTTCCATTTACAATTTTATACGTTAGCAGCAGCACCTTAAAATCTGCTCTAACCTGAACAGGTAACCAGTGCAGAGAGGCCAGCACTAGAGTGATATGCTCATATCTACTTGCTCTGGTCAGAACACGAGCTGCTGCATTTTGGACCATCTGCAGACCATTAAGGCTCTTCTTTGGCAGACCTGATAAAAGGGTGTTATAGTAATCTAAACATGACAAAACAAAAGCATGAATTAGGGCCTCAGCATCTTGAAACAACAGAATCGGTCTAATCTTGGCGATGTTTCTGAGGTGAAAAAAGGCCATAATAATAATAAAAGTTATTTGAATTGAAAAACTTGTTCCGTGAAATATTGCTATTTGACAAAATGTGATTAATTGCGATTAATTAATTTCAAAGCCTGTAATAATTTGATTTTTTAAAATTGTGTCCCACCACTATATATATATATATATATATATATATATATATATATATATATATATATATATATATATATATATATATATATATATATCCATCCATTATCTATACACCGCTTAATCCTCACTAGGGTCGTGGGGGGGGGCTGGAGCCTATCCCAGCTGACTCGGGCGAAGGCAGGGGGCACCCTAGACAGGTCGCCAGTCTGTCGCAGGGCTACATACAGAGACAAACAATCACTCTCACATTCACACCTACGGGCAATTTAGAATGAGCAATTAACCTCAGCATATTTTTGGACTGTGGGAGGAAGCCGGAGTACCCGGAGAAAACCCACGCATGCACAGGGAGAACATGCAAACTCCTACATAGAAATCCTTAATTTTTTTGTTTGACAGTTACAGGATGACTGCTCTGTCAGTGATGGGAGAAGTTCAAATCCTTTAACTCATTCTAAAAGTAGGAACATAACATCCTTCCATTATCTATACACCACTTTATCCTCTGTAGGGTATCGGTGGGGGGTTGGCGGGGTTGGGGTGGCCTGGAGTCTATCCTAGCTGACTTAAGCCTGTTTAATGCTTTCCACATCTGTGAAGTCTGTGCGGCTCTGTGTGGAAAAATTCCGTCATTTTAGCAGCTACGTCCCCTCGAGCGGCCCTTCTCACTCGGAAAATTTGTGTGCCATGCACCTCCACATTTTTCTAAAGCTTGTTTTATGCTTGCCGCGTCTGCGAGGTCCATGCGGCTCCGTGCGCAAAAAATACGTCATTTTCGCACCCACGGCCCCTCGAGCGGCCTTTCCGTGCGGAAAATTTCCGCTCCGCGTGCCTCCACATTTAGGCTGGAATATACTTTCCGCACGAACGAGCCGCGCGGAAATCAGCACACGTATTTCTAGACTTCAGCTACGAGTAGGTCCTGGCCCTCCACCATGTTTTTCCGTGCGGCTCCGTCCGCATTGGTTAGAAAAATGTGGAGGTGCACGGAGCGGAAATTTTCCGCACGGAAAGGCCGCTGGAGGGGGCGTGGGTGCGAAAATGACGTCATTTTTTTGCACGGAGCCGCACGGACCTCGCGGACGCGGTAAACGTAAAACAAGCTTTAACTACGTGGACAGAGCCGCGCGGAAAAACATGGCAGAGGACTAGGACCTACTCGTAGCTGAAGTCTAGAAATACAGGCACTTATACGATTCATCACACAGAGATCACTGTGGTAACCGTGTTAAGAACAATTCATGGGTGAAATTAAAACTAACTGCTGAAATGCTTTTATTCGGTAAAATGCTATGTTTTAGGTGGTGTAAATAATGGCAAATTCTTCTACTCTAGTTTAGTACTAGAGTAGATTAGGTAGACGTGTGTTTGCGATACACTGCCCCTGCAGTTTGGGAGCAGACGCTGCACGGAGTATAAATGCACACACGTTCTCTAGCACGGATTTCCGTGCGGCTGATTTCCGCACGGCTCGTTCATGCGGAAAGTATCTTTATACTTTCCGCATGAACGAGCCGAGCTGGGTTATACAGAGCAGTCATCCTGTAACTGTCATTAAACAATGCTTTTATATAAACAAACGACTGTGCAAGATGAACGCGATCCACAGTGCCAAATCCATATTTAGCACACATCACCAACTCTGCAGTTCTTATCAGCTATACAGAGCTTTATAGCCACATCGAACACATTGTTTTAGTTTTCTTCTCACACGTCACCCTTGTTTCCAACAGCAGCTACCCAATCACTTAATGGCCTGATATCATCTAAACTGGGAGAAGCAACGACAGCAGGCAGACAGCAGTTCATATCTGTTGGATATGTAGATAAACTGTTTGCTCACAGAACCACAGTATGATATACAGGCGGGGGGGGGGGGCACTACAGAGGCATTTCAGCACAAATGTACATGATGTGAGGATCAAATTTACTTTGTAAGTCATTGCTGGGTTCATGCTCTAACAATGCATTTCATTTAATAGGTTGTGCTGTGTGTAGTATCTATGTCTTATGGGACCGGTTATCTATGTATGTAAGTGACCAGAAACTAAAAACTGTTAAACAAATGCTGTTGGGTTGAAATTAGAACATTTTCATTTGACATGTAGTGGACAAGTAGTACAAAGCAGCACAATCTGAAAGTAAATTCCAAATATGTGAAAATTACATTCGAATGTACTCAGTGACATAATTTCACTGGTCTTTTTGCATGTCTTGTTCAAACTTGTTTTGATTTCATGGGGAGTAATGCTGACAGGTGTTTTATCGAGAATGCAAAATAAGTTGTTCAGTACATTTCAGTTAGCAGTCTTGCACTTATCATGGCTCATTATCATGTGTCACTAATGACTCACCCACTGAGTCTCTCAGAAGACACATTTTGTAGGCTGGAAAGTAGAGTGAAATTTGCTGACATTAGTGCCCATGTTTTCCCCAGGTCTCATTATGCTTACAATCATTAAATCATTATATGAAAAGGTAAATTATTATACTGAATGTGAAGTATAATTTTGTCCTATCTTTATCTTAAATTTCCAAATTATACCAGAGTCTAACTTCTAGATATTCTATAATTATGGTCATTAAGTTGAAGTCAGCACCTTGTCATGTAATGACATCTTTCAGCTGTGGATGTAGCTTAGTCTGTGGGAACACAGTCTGAGAATTTTCCAGGGCATTAGGCGACATCCTGCTGCACAATAACAACAGGCTCCCCTCTGTTTATTTGTATTAGATTCCTCTGTGCAAACTGCCATGTTTTTGGGCCACTGATGGATTTTTTTGCCCATGCTTTAACATTTCTGGCATAATGACTACACCATTTTTGCTCAAATGCTGCCATGTTCATAAATAAACCACTTTCCCAGTTTGGGTGTTGAAGAGACTGGACCGTACAGACTTGGAGCCCTGACCTCAGCCCCATCCAACACCTCTGGGATGAACAAGAGCACTGACTGTCAGGCTAGCTTTATTGCCCTCATTCTGTGCCTCACAATTTCTCTCATGACTAAATGGGAGCAAGTCATTATGACCGAGATTCAAAAACTGGTGGAAAAACTGAAACCACTGTTAGTTGTAGATTAATTCACATGGTGTAGCAATACCATATTTAACTAAGATATATGACTGGAATAAGCTCTGATGTGTTTACAATTAATTGATAAATCAAATCAAATCAAAAATGTATTTGTAGAGCACTTTCCAACAACATAAATGAAGACCAAAGTGCTTTCCAGATAGAATAACAAATAAAACAACGCAGTTTTTGGTTACTATAAAACCATAAAACCCATAAAAACACAAAACTAAGAAAAGCATAAAACCATAAAACCATAAAAACCATAAAAACACAAAACTAAGAAAAGCATAAAACCATAAAACCCATAAAACAGTCCTAAGATTCAAAAGCACGTCTAAATAAATAGGTTTTCAATCTAGACTTAAAAAGCGGCAGGTCAGTAATAACGCGGAGCTCGAGTGGGAATGCGTTCCAGAGTCTTGGGGCGGCTACTGTAAAGCATCGATCACCCCACTGCTTATACCGGGACCTGGGCACGTCCAGCACCATCTGCGTGGACGACCGGAGGGCTCTACTGGGACGGTGGATGGCTAAAATCTCCGATAAGTATAAAGGAGCTAGGCCATGAAGGGCTTTAAAAACAAATGTTAAAATTTTAAACTCGATGCGATGATGGACAGGGAGCCAATGGAGGGTGGAGAGGATGGGGGTGATGTGAGTGTGTCTGGATGTGCGGGTTAACAGACGGGCAGCAGCATTCTGAACCAGTTGTAGTCGACGGAGTGACGATTGTGTGACACCAAAATAGAGAGCATTACAATAATCGATATGAGAACTGATAAAAGCGTGAATGGCCTTCTCCAGATCGTGCTTAGAAAGGAAGGACTTGACCTTGGTGAGGAGACGTAGCTGGAAGAAGCTAGCCTTGACCACGGAAGCAATCTGCCTGTCAAATCGCAACTCGCTATCAAAAATGACTCCAAGGTTTTTTACTGTATTACTGACGGGGACACTCAGCGGTGAACCGGACAGTATGTTGAGGTGCAGATCGGAGGGGGCAAAGAGGATATATTCAGTTTTACTTTCATTCAAATGAAGAAAGTTCTGGGCCAGCCAGTGTTTGATATCCGATAAGCAGCTATGTAGAGAGTCCAGAGCAGATGCAGTATTGGGGGAGCACAGGCAGATAAAGCTGGATGTCGTCAGCATATAGGTGGAAAGATAGGCTATGTTTAGCGATGATGGCTCCAAGCGGCAGCATATATCGTGAAAACAGAACTGGTCCAAAGATAAGCTTTGAAAATGAACTACTTTAATTTTGATAATTAATCAGTATTTTAAATAATTGTAATTTTAAAAAAACACAACATTTTGTGGTCGAGCCCCTAAACTAAATTTAGCAAATGTTGTTGCTCTCCCATTCTTTTCATTTTCAATTAAACTCTATAGTAGTTTGGACTGATGCTCACTCTAATTATTTCACAGATTTTGTGGACTATAAAAAATGTAAATAATGCAGGTAGTTTATAATCACCCCTCAGTTCCATTTAAGCCTTTGTTGCCTTTCTATTTATATATACATGTCTGCTTCTTTTGTATCTGTCTTGTATGGCTAAAAATAAGAATGACCTTTCTTTGGACCTGACATCAAAATGTGATGTTAGATTTGACAAAACTCTAAAAGTGGAGTTACAAAGCTTCTTTATAAAAGTAAACATTCACATACATGAATCACTCACAGACAAATAAAGACAGAGAAAGCACTGTTTCTTTTTCAACATTCAACAGTGTTTCATTCAATGGTGGGAGTGATCCTGCTGCTGCAACAGAATTATCATACAAATCAGTGGTTCCCAACCTGTTTGGCTTGGAGCCCCCCCATAAGCCCCCCCATAAGCGCCCCCCCCCCCCCCCCAAAAAAAAAAAAAAAAAAAACACCCCATACGTACACTACAAAACATCAGAGGGAAGTTATTGAATTGTATTACTAATAGAAAATTCCCTAAAATTATGAAAAAAATAATATTTTATATCAAACCAAGAGTTGTATTCTGGAGGAGAGAGTTTATGTCTGCAGTAAATTTGGTGACACTACAGTGCATAAGAGTTAAGTTATTGATTTTTTATTATTTTTTTTACTAAAAAAATCCTTAAAATTGTGAGAAAAAAAAATTAGTTTCAAACCAAGAGTTGTAGTATGACCAGCAGGAGTCAGTTGCTGGCTGCAGTAAATTTGTTGACTATTTGTGTCTCTGCTGTTTGCAGCGGTTTTGCATTTTGCAGACGGTCCCTGTTCACTCGTCGCACAGCCGGCTGCTCATAGACACCAATGTTATTTCTGCAGCTCGAAAGACAGCTACTTTTGATTAAACTGGGCTTTTAGCACATTGTCTATCTTACAACGATGGAAAAGAGGCATCGTTTATGTTTAGACAACGTATATTTAATGAGTTATTGATGCCGGACCCCAGGTTGGGAACCACTGACACAAATATTTGACATTGAGAAGTGTGCTTTTACTGACATCTGGTGGTCATTTGTTATACTAAGACACTATTAATGTAACTATTATGTTTGTTTTACTGTAACGTGCTTGATGATCTGTTCCATGTGTTATTTATTAGAAGTACAATGATAAAGTTTGAACCTCATATGGTAGAAGTGGAGACTGAGAGGTAATGTAAGTTAAATGTGTGCAGTCTCTGCTGTTTTGTGTCACATCATGAATCTCATTACATACTCCAGTGAAATAGCACTTTATAGGTTTATATTACTCAGACCTCTCAATATTCATGTCCCACATGTATGCTAAAGGGGCTAGTTAGTTGCTTAATTATTATAGGCCAAAAAGAGTATCCTTCTTACAGCGTTTTCAAAGTAAAGTGATGCAAAAAGTCCATATTTCATAATCCATAATAGAAGGCTTTTTGACTTCGTCAAATTAAATGTGCATAACGTGGTTACAGTGTTTTTAGTGTCTATCTAACCCATCTTTGCGCCATTGTCCTGCTATGGCAGCTTAGCAAGGAAGGAAAGCAATAAACAAACCGATGCCATCTGAAAGACTGCTCATACTTTTAATAAACCACAACAGAGTTATGGATGGCAATTTCATGATGAACAATTTTATTACAGTGATATTAGTAGTTTTAAATAGTACGACAAATGCTATTTCAATTGCATATGGTTTCAGGACACACATATGCATGTAACAACAATTATACATGAAACAATAACCATAGGCACCTTGTACTAAGAACCTCCAAATGCTGTGCTTTAAACGAAACAGGAAAAACAAGAAGAATAGCAGAAAGGGCCAGGTGTTTTCAATGCAGTCATTCTTTTCCCTGTATCACTGTTGTAATCATACTGTATGTAATGTAGTCTATGGCTCAACTTCTGTAAAGCAAAACCTGTCCATAGACATTTAGCTTTTCCTCATCACCAAATAAATATTTCTCGATTTGTTAAAAAATACACTTACTCATAAGTAAATCATATGGGTGGAAATTCTGGGTTTCTAATATTGCCTCATCATTCCCATATTCTTTGGATTACCTGTGTTACTAATTCATGCATCAAGCATAAATTACACTATGATTTAACACTGTCAAATTTATAAGCCCTGAGGGGAGTGAGCAGAGCTACTACTGAGGCCTGCAGTGATCAAATTTCGTCAGTGAAACTGAAATATAAAATTTAAAAAAAACTTTCTTATATTTACAAAGGTACAAAAACTTTGATAAAAATTTCTTACATCTTTAAAATATTCTGATGAGTAGGATAGCTCCCAAAATGTTGATGCTGGCAAAGAGTAGATCCCAGAAGACTGCTGAACACTAACAGAGAGCTGGTTTCCGGCCTGCATTTGCAGGTGCAGAAGTCTCATTGACAGTTACAGAAATCGTTTGATTGCAGTGATTGCCTCAAAAGGTTTTGCAACAAAATATTAAGTTAAAGGTACCATCATTTTTGTCCAGGCCTGTTCCATGAGCTTATTTTTTTAAAATAATTCTGTTGAACCACAATTCAAAAGCAATGTCTGATTTTCATTGGTTAATTTTCATAGAATTTTTATTTATTATTGCTTTTGTCAGATTCAAATTATTTCTGTGACCATTGTGGGTTTTTCTTTCATTAACCAAGGGGTACCAACAATTTTGTCCATGTGTGTAGAAAGACTTGTTCTCAGTTATTTAGTAATGAGACCATTGTATCAGGTGAGGGCAAGAATGCACCCTGATCTCATCGTGAGTAACGATAGTCTACCGGGAGTTCCCTAGTTTAAGTTTATTTTAAAAATGTACAAAATTAAATGAAAAAGAAAGGATTATGAAAGTTCTTTTTTGTAAGTTGCACTCAGCAGCACGCTGTCTGGAGCACTGTACAAATTTTGGAGCACTCTGAAGATGCATAGCCTTAACCTGTATGTGTATGTGACAGC
The DNA here is from genome assembly GCA_027123335.1 of Amphiprion clarkii. Classification (NCBI taxonomy): domain Eukaryota; kingdom Metazoa; phylum Chordata; class Actinopteri; family Pomacentridae; genus Amphiprion; species Amphiprion clarkii. Next base: position 11,098,290 of record CM049572.1, on the reverse strand, counting down.
TGGCACTTGGTATTATAGTCATTGTGGCTACATCTTATATCAACACTTTTTACATATAGATCCCAGGGAATAAGCTGAAGTGTTTGGTTTAACCCTTTGATGCACAACATGCGTCAAAAGCGACCCATAGTCAACGGAAAATGGATATCTCTTGACCCTTGTTGTGCATCAAAGGGTTAAGATGCCTGGAGATATCTAAGTTTCTTTCTTCTTCTACAAAGTCTTGTGTTCAGGTCAAATGCTCTATCACATGTTTTGGTGGCACTGCAACATAAATGTATGACTATTGTGTTACATTTATGTGAGGATATACAGTAAGCATTTAAAGACATTCTGTGGACATTCCTTCCTCCTTCCTTCAGTTGCTTTCCTTCTACAGGTGGAGGGCCCATTTATGGACTGTTTTGAATGTTCAGTTGTATGAAGTCTGTATATCTCTGACCACTGTATATAATAGTGATGGAATGAAGTCAAGGACTGATCATCCAGAATAGTAGGTAGTGTTGCAGGTCAAGCCTGCCCATTTACATAGGTAGGTTGTGGTGTGTGTGATGTAAGAGGCAGTGTTGACAGTGGTAGGGAGGGAGAACAGTCAAGCTGAAGCAGGGTGATGTGTACAGTGCAGCCACAGTCACAGCACATTACTGTGCCGAGGGTCATAGGTGCAAGTGTGTCCTGGAGAAGCTGTGTGTGTGCTGCAGAGTTTAAATAAAGTGCCTCATTCTCCACTGTGGAGTTGGTCTTAATATAACCCGTTACCAACAGCAAGCCATGCTAAGCTAAATGAGCTAGCTTTTACGCGAGGCAGCCCAACTATTGTTCGGAAGCCGTCGAAACCAGGTTGTAACAGTCATCACTAATATGAGCGTATTCAATCTGCAGGAAACCACAATTACAATTTTGAGAGGTGATGCCTTTTTTTTGAGCATCACCAAATCACTGGTTTACTTGTGGTTCCTACAATTTCCAAAAGCAGACTGGAAGGCAGATCCTTCAGTCATCTGGCACCTCTCCTGTGGAACAAGCTCCCAGTTTGGGTTCAGGAGGCAGACACCCTCTCCTCTTTTAGGAAAAGGTTTAAAACTTTCCTTTTTGATAAAGTTAACCATGAAAGTAGTCTCATTTGACCCTGGACCAGAAATTACGGTCACGAAACGAATCAGAGACCCAAGCGCAGAGCAACGGAGACTCGACAGGCAGGTGTAGGAGTATGCAATTATAATTTCATTACAACACATAAAAGAACTACAACAGGAAGTGGCCTAACTCTGACCTGACACAGGATATGCTATACGAGGCTCAGGAACGACAGAGCTCCCTAGCGGAGTGAAGGTACACTGAGACTAGACTCAGAAATGATAAATTGGAATGTGAATGAACTAACCCATACTTAGTATAACTAAGGCAGAAAAGTAGACAGAAATTAACTCTACAGGCATGAACCAAAAATTCGGCGATACACAAAACTCAGGACTACTGAGAGACTAAATACTAAATTGAACAGGCTCGGAAGTGAGCGGGGAACAGCTGAGCAATGAACAGAGAATAGGGGAGCCAGGGGCATGAGGCGAGCAGTGATGGCGTGTGGCAGAGCTGCGACTGGTGCAGCTGGGCAGGTGCTGTCATTAGTGGAGGATAGCCAGGAATCTTGCCGATGCAGCGGCAGAACGGACTGAGAGCCGACTCTGGTGATCCAAACTTGACGGAGGAGGCAGGTTTGGGCAGACTTGTAGAAGAGCAGGCAGGAGTCCGGTACTGGAAAAGGGGGAGGTGGTAAGCATGATGCAGAAACAAAGAACTTAACTGACTGGCAAACAATACTGACTGTGGTATTGTTAAGATCCAGCACCAAGTAGTGGCAGCATCTGGCTCTGTATGGGAGGTGATCATTTCCACCTGCTTTCGTGCCACTTCTGCTGATTGTGATTGGCAGCACCTGTCTGCATGCCACACTCCACACAAATGCTCACCTAGAGAGCGGGAGAGAGAGAAGGGAGGAGAACCTGCCGCTTATACTGCTAAAGGTCTAACCTGGTGGGGAACATCCCACGATGCACTGAGGGCCTCTCCTGCACAATCATCTTCTTTACTCGTCATACATTTATATTCCACTAGTGCACATCATTAACTTTGTCTCTTACCTCTCCTGTAGATTGAGTTTTATCATCTGCAGATATATTAGGCTCCAGAGCTGCATGTTTGTCAACTGCAATTACTGGCCTCACCAACCTCCCCAGTGTTTATTGTTCTCTTATGGACTGTTTCTCTGATTTCTGCCTGCTATTATTTTGCTCTCCACTTTACTGTCACTGCAACCATTTAAACAGGTGGCCACCCTCCCTGAACCTGCTTCTGATGGAGTTTTTTTTCCTGTCAAGGGGGAGTTCAGGCATATGGGTTCTGTAAAGTGTCTTGAGACAATTTGAATTCTAATTGGCACTATATAAATAAAATTGAATTGAAATGAGTTTTATTTCCCACTGTTGGTAAAGAGCTGCTCAAAGGGAAGTTTTGGATTTTTTTGCGTTTCTCTTTATAATATAATATTGTAAGATGTTTACCTAACTTTGTGAAGTGTCTTGAGTTGACTTGTATTGTGAATTGGTGCTATTTAAATACAACAACTGAAGTGAAGGGAAACTTTTACACAAAGCTACTAGAGTTGCAGTTCCAAACCAAAATGTGGTTGAGGGAGGTGATGGAGTCACCTGTTGTATCTGCTCAGGTATTAAACTTATCACACAGACTAAAGATTTAATAACTGATTGTTCCCATGAAGACCTCATCCCAACATAGTGAATATGTTCTGACAGTTCGACAAAATAAGAAATAGAGCAATACAGAATGACAGCTTTAAATATTGTTGTGGGTTTTCAGTTGTAAGACATTTACATTTAGGCCTGAAATATATGGGAAAACACTAGATTCTTTCAGTCTCAGATATGATTCATGATCTGTTTTCTCTCCAGTATAAATCAAAACAAAACATGACTCTAAAAGTAGGTTTTCTTGTTTTTGTTTAAAAAACAAAACTGCTTACCCTCCTTCAGGAACTAGGCTATTAAAAGAAATCCGCCACAAAAAATTCTTCTGCCATTTTACATATTGTAATGAAAAACACAAGGAGTTGCTGTGGAACAAGAACAAAATAGCAACACTTGCAAGGGTCTTTCACAATTTAAAATGCCAACATGTTTGTGATTTCCCTCCACCAATATCTTGTAAAGTCATAAGGTGAGACATTGGAAAGTAAGACAGCTATTGTTCACAGCTTGTTTGCTGTGCTTTTAGAACTAGATCAGGAGCTGGCTTCTGAAGCTCCAAGAAACACATGGTTGCCATTCCAGAGTGTGCTATCTCATCAAGTAAGAGAACAGGTTTGTCATTTTTACAAACTTTACTCAGCAAAGTGACCTTTTAATGTCAAACTTTGCAAAATCAAACTATTTCCACATTATTGCAGTAATGTGACTGCCTTCCTTCAGTTATATTTTACAGTTGACACCTACTGCTGCTATTTTTAAGTGTGTTTGATGATCAAATCTTACTCTTGAAGAAACACTGGCAGCTTACATTATTGATGTGACTCCACAGATCTATTTCTATTTATTTCTATTTCTATTTCTTACTGGTAGCACTGCTGTAGTTTGAGACATTGCAGCGGAAGCACTAATACTTTGTTGAACTACCTTTGTTTTGCCATTTCGCCATATGATAGTATGACTGCTACATCCACAACTCACTGTAGATTTTCACGTACTTACTTTACTACAGAAAAGGAACAAAAGACAAACAAATTGTTTTATTTACTCTTTCAAAGTCAGTTTATTGTAAACAAACTGCAATTCTCCTCTGAAAAAAAAAATCTGAATTCAGCACTGTGTACCACAATAGTACGTTGTAAATCCCATTTGACCTATTTAGTACAAACACAAGTAACAACACACAGCATAAAATCTCAACCAATGTCCATCAATCAAACTTTGTAAATACTTGTCCTTAAATTTATTGTTCATCCATGCCCTGTTTTTGAGGGTGTTGTCACAGTGCAGCTTTACAGGATATTGGTATTTCTTTGTTAATTTCAGTCAGTTTACTCTTCTTCCGTATAAGGAGTTGGTTGGGCCCTTCATTTGTAGTTTTGAGAATTTTCCAGGCGTCATGGAGCATCAGGCTCTCCAGAGAACAGCCATTAATAGACAGGACCTCATCACCAACATCAATAAGCCCAGACAGTTCTGCAGCACCTCCTGTTGTAGAGAGGTACAGCAATTCAGCTTTCAGCTTTACTTAAAGATGCACAAAATTAGACATTATTCATATTTGCAAAAAGCTCACAAAGAGGACCAAGGTAGGAAGCCACAACAAAATACTGATATGACAACTTCCATTTAAGACCCAAAACATTATGACCTCGGGCCTTATATTCTATATGTCAAAACAGCATACAGGCAATAACAGTGGTTTCAGGCTGAAAACTTCTGCAGCAGATCCTTTAAGTCCTGGAAGTTGGACATTGGAGTTCAGACTTGTTCCAGCAGATCCTAAACACTCCGTCACTGGTTCTTGGTTTGTTCTTACTCGGACCACTGACACTGACTTCATTGCTGCATTCCTAAGCTTGGTGTTTCAAAGATGCACAACCTAGTTATTTGACAAAAATGACGTGGCCCTTGCCAAAGTTGTTCATGTCTTTGACCAGCCCATTTCTCTAGAATCCAACATGCTGACTATGAAAACTGACAATTCCCTTTGCATTTAGTATATCCTATGACCTTTGCATAAGCTCTCATTAAAAGACATTGACTCGGTCATAATGTTTATGGTCATAATGTTTAGGTCATGATACTGGCTCCATCTGTCTGGGTACCTCGATGTGGTGACCTTCTTTTCCCCCACCGGCAATCACCTGACAGATCTGAGAGCCATTCTCCAATCATCCTTCCATTAGCCACCAGATTATTCTTTGTACTTCAGAGTATTATCTGCACACAGTGTCCAATGCCTCTGACAACCTGTCTCTACCTGACAATCATTTGCCATCTTTGCATCCCTTTCCAGTGTGTGTTCAGCCACACCTACACTCCTACACCCTCGCCAGCCATGGCATTTGCCTCTAAACCTTGTTCTCTCAATTCACTAAAGATTTTTACAATTAGGGTTCTTAAACACTGCTCGCTGTGTTGTGTGTACTGCTGTTGAAAATTAATTGCCCTTAACAATGTTTCGGCCCATTATTGTACATTGTACTATTGTGATGAACAGACGGTAATCATTTTCATTTACGCCTTACGATTGGTTGTCAATTTTTCAGCACCCTCCATGACCTGGTTCATTCGCCCTTCACACAATTGCATTTGCCCTGTTCCACTCATATTGAAACAACCCCAAATTGTCTCTGATCCACCCCTATGTTTTACTGTAGGGGCAAGACAGTCTGGTTTGTAGGCTTCTCCAGGCTTCCTCCTAAACAGTAAGTTGGCTGGAGTGGGCGTTAACTGAAAATTGGATTCATTCATTTCTTACACTCTAGCCCAGTAGGTGGCAGTAATGAACCGTATTACTTTGTCGAGGCCTCGGCAGAGTATTAACTGAAACCACAAAAATGTCTGTCTTTTAATAACTTAATGATAAACTTTCAGCTTATGAAAAAATATTTTGTTTATAAATAAAAATTTATATTCCTAAAAAAAGAACCATCAAAATTCAACCATTTATCAGACTCAGAAACGATGAAAACAGAATAAATCTATGGATTTTCAACTTTTTTAAGGTCCATGAACTACTAATGCTTATGTTATTTACCATACAATGGAAAAACCTAACTAAATCCAGGCTTTAAATAATCAAAATCACTGTTTTCTATATGTCCCATTTTAAAATTGTATTCATTTTCTAAATTTAAAATTATGAACACGTATATGTCTGTTAACTGATTCAATTGTCAACCAAAAGTTATTTGAATTGAAAAACTTGTTCCGTGAAATATTGCTATTTGACAAAATGTGATTAATTGCGATTAATTAATTTCAAAGCCTGTAATAATTTGATTTTTTAAAATTGTGTCCCACCACTATATATATATATATATATATATATATATATATATATATATATATATATATATATATATATATATATATATATATATATATATATATATATATATATATATATATATATATATCTCCATCCATTATCTATACACCGCTTAATCCTCACTAGGGTCGCGGGGGGGGCTGGAGCCTATCCCAGCTGACTCGGGCGAAGGCAGGGGACACCCTAGACAGGTCGCCAGTCTGTCGCAGGGCTACATATATAGACAAACAAGCACTCTCTCATTCACACCTACGGGCAATTTAGAATAATCAATTAACCTCAGCATATTTTTGGACTGTGGGAGGAAGCCGGAGTACCCGGAGAAAACCCACGCATGCACAGGGAGAACATGCAAACTCCATGAAGAAAGATCCCAGGTCCGAGCTGGGACGTGAACCAGGGATCTTCTCGCTGCAAGGCAAAAGTGCTAACCATTACGCCACTGTACAGCCCTATATATATATATATATATATATATATATATATATATATATATATATATATATATATATATATATATATATATATATATATATATATATATATATATATATATATATATATATATAAATAAAAAATTATTATTACTGAGTAGAAAATTATTAATTGGTATTAATTTAACTACTCTAAGTACAGAGAACTTTTAGTATTTTGCAAATTTAGTTTCACATATCCACAATGTCTGTGTGTGTGACTTTACTAAACCTAGCAACCACAGTGATGCTAAGCAATTACCATAACTGGTTATCAGTTCATTAATCCAACCCAGGATTTTGTGAAACAATGTTCACATAAAAGCAGCAATGTTGGTGCTTAATGACGACTTGCAAACATGGACAGATCTCGAGCCACATACTTCTCACAATAAATACAAACTATGATCACTACCTCCATATCCTGCTATGTACTATAGGCCTCTATTAAGGCCTCCATTCCTGGTAATGCTGGTAATCCAGGCATTGTGTTTGTTGTGACCTAGCTGTAGCTAGTGCAGCCAAAGGGCTTCATGGTTCTGCCTGTGTTATGACACTATTATCAAGTGTTTGCAGATTAGGTACGTGGCAGAAACACAAAAGTTGGCTAGGGCAAACAGAAGGACCACAGGTGTACTCCAACCTACAAGCCACTACAATGTCACTCAATAGGATTGTAGATGGGAAATTACTTTAAGCATGTTCTTACTTAGAGACAAAGTTTACCTGTAAAGATGCGTTTGACAATGAAAGGCCTGTCTCCATTGCTTGAGGACTTCCCCCCCTCCAGACTGAAGCCAAGGCCAGCAGATGTCTTGTGAAGCTCCACTGTTAAAGCATCATCTGGACCTACATCCCCCACTGGATAGCATTCAACAACCAGAATTTTACAAGTTAAACAACACTATGAGTCATTTCTCAAAACTTATTACTACCTATTAATAGAACCAAAGACAGTAAACACTATAACAGCAAGGGCTGGTTATAATGATAATGCTTCTGTTTAAAACAGTGAAATGGTCTACAGGAGATAGAGTGGTAAAGTGCTAAGTAGATCAGAGTGTCTTGAAATTCACTTCATACTTAACAATATAATGGGAAAATGAGGGGAAGCTCTATTGCTGTAGGACAAACAGCTATACACTTCTGAATACAAGCACTTTGGTCTTTGCAATTAGAAATGTCTGTACAGGCTCCAACCACCTACCTGCTCCATTTTCCAAAATCTTCTTGGTGGCAAGACACATACTATTTGGCCGAATAGTCGAGTCTGCTCTGTCAGAGATACTTTGTTCGCTGTCCTTGTTTCTCAAAACAACCACTAAGGCTTGTTTAGACAGTCTGGCTTGATGAAGGCAAGACACAACCTCTCCATGGGTTTTACCCTGCAGACTTTTGCCATTTATAGATAAAATTCTGTCACCTCGCTGGATTGTGCCTTCAAGGATAGCTGCACCTTTGGCGAAGACCCGATGAACCTGGACACAAAAGTTCATGTGAGGGGTATTGGCAAAAATGATTTAAAAAAAAAAAACAACTAACAAACAAACTATATATACTATATATATATATATATATGTGTGTGTGTGTGTGTGTGTATTTATATATACATATTCATATATATATTTATTTAGTTGTATTTAGAATTTTTTTTATTTTTGTATTTATCAGTCCGATGGCGAGCTTGTTGCATCGGATTTTCAGTCATAATGTGCACCAACTAGTGTATGCTCTGGTTGACAATAAAGTGGCTATTCTTCTTCATCATCTCCAGTTTTTTTTCTCTCACTGTGACAATTATATATCATTCAATTATTTGTCATTTTTCAAATCCATCAGTCCATTTTTTCTGTTAATCTGGGGTCAGGTCTCGGGGGCAGCAGAAAAATATATTTATGTATTTCATTCTAAATTTATCTTCATCAAGCAGGAAGGTCCCTTGAAGTATTGTAACATCAGTCCCTTTGCAGACATGCCGTCAATAGATATGAGTGAGAGGGTGTCATACTGGCAGTCTCACTTAACATTTCTTTAACAATTTTAACATAGTACAAACCTGAATAGAATACTGTTGTATTAATTATAAAGGCTGTCACAGCACAAGCTAAAGTAATCACAGACAGCAGGAGCTTTTTCCTACCATATAACATCAGTATAGTAAACTTTCTGCCATAGCTGACCTGCATTCAGTTTCTCAGCTCATGCCTTGCTACATTTTTCTACTGCTGCTAAAGGATGCCTGGTCAGTGTATTTTGAAATGGCTTGTAGTACATACAGTGGTGGAAAAAAGTTTTCGGACACCCTCATATTTTTTTGTTTACTGTTTGCAAGAAAAACTAACAAAACTAAATTCTTCACAGTTTCATTATATCAGCTCTCAACACTGTCGGTATCAAAGTCAACAAATAACAGAGAATGTCTTCAAAACTGAACAGAAAATAAATAAACCATCACATCATCAAATTAATATTTAGTAGTCCTGCCATTAGCATGCAGTCGAGCTCTAATCCTGGCTGGCATGTTCCCCATGAGCTTTTTAGACTGTTGAGGGGTAATCTTGTTCCATTCTTCTTGAATGACTTCTTTTAATTCTTCTAAATTCTTTGGTTTCCGCTTTGAAACAGATCTTTTGTTAATTCACCACAGATTTTCAGTGGGGCTGATGTCCGGGGATTGAGCTGGCCATTTTAAGACCTGGACACTGTGTTCCTGCAGCCAAAGTCTACTGGCGATGGATGTGTGGCAAGGGGCATTGTCCAGTTTTTTTGTGCCTGGGCCAAACAACATCGGGCTAACCTCTGTCTCTCATTGATCAGGGGCTTCTTGACAGCCTTGTAGGACCTTAAGCCATGATCTAAAAGTCAGCCACATACAATGCGGCCATTTCTTACTGAAGAAACTCTTGGATGCCCAGATCTAGGTTTGTCTTCCAAGTTGTTGGTTTGTCTGTATTTCTGCAGAGTGTATCCAACTGCTGAAGGACTGCATCTGCACTTCTTGGCTATCGGGCAGCAGCTGTACCCTTCCTGATGGAGAATCTGTATCTTCAGGTGTGTTCCTGTGTTAGGTTCCTTGTTTTAGCCACTTTGGTCTCTGAAGAACTTTCAAATGTGCTGGCTTTATATACAGTCATGGAAAAAAGTATTAGACCACAATCGTTTTCTTCAATTTCTTGTTCATTTTAATGCCTGGTACATCTTAAGGTGTATTAACTGAAGAATACAATGAACATGACAAAAAATGCAGCTGATTCCATAATACTTTGTCCTATTTGACATGCTTAAGCTTAATTTTATTCCCAGGGTATATAAGAGGCCATTTCATGTCATAAGCAGAACCGCACATGCAAAGGCCTAGAGTGGTTTCCTGATTACATTCAATCTGTAGCACAGCTCAGAAGTGATCAGCTCTCATATAACGCTTCAAACAAAAGAACTATGTGAAGCTACAAAGTCAGCCATCTTGGCACTGCTGCAAATTGGCATGAGTGAGAGACAGGTAGCGAATAAACTGAAGATCTCCAAGACAGTTGTTCATTACACCAAGAAAAAACAAGCCGAACATGGTACTACCAAATTGCTAGCTAGTCGTGGTAGGAAACGTCTTTCTACCCCACGAGATGTCTGTGCACTCATCTGTTCCTCCAGGGACCTTAAAAATGAGTGGACACTGTCGAGAAATGTGACTTGTTTGGCAAGGACAGTTGGAAACCAACTTCTTGAAACTTGTTTGAAGTCACATGGCACAGAAGAAGCCCGTCATCAACAAAAGGCAGAGGAAAGACTGGTTACTCCTTGCTGAGGATCAAAAGGATTGGACTGGTGATGATTGGGCTATGGTTCTCTTCAGTGATGAATCCAATTTTCAGTTGATGCCCACTCCAATCTACTTACTGGTTAGGAAGAAGCCTGGAGAAGCTTACAAACCAGACTGTCTTGCCCTTACAGTAAAACATGGGGGTGGATCACAGACGACCTGGGGTTGTTTGAATATTGGTGGAACAGGGCAAATGCAGTTGTGTGAAGGATGAATTAACCAGGTCATGTACAGGGCTACTCCTTCCTTCTTCCATCAGCTGGAAAACTCTTTCCTGCCTCGCATGACTAGATTTTCCAACAAGGAAATGTCCCTTGCCACATGGCAAGGTTAGTTAAACCCTTAATGGAGAACCAGAAGGTTCCGACCATGCCTTGGCCTGCTCAATCACCAGATCTAAATCCAATTGAAAACCTGTGGAAAATCATCATATGCAAAATGAAGAACCACAAGCCCATAAACAAAGCTAATTTGTGCAACAGGAATGGGTTGTGACTAAAACAGACAGAAAAGAAAACATGGAATATTTAAAAGCACTGTTTCTGTCAGTACAATGCCATAGCTACTGATGTAAGAACTTAAGTGATTTTGATTATTATCAAGAAAACCATGCAAAATGGCTTAGATATTAGCTCTTAAATTAAACTCTCATGAGCTTTTTTTGTTGTTATCATTATATTTGTCCAAACAAATGTACCTTTTGTTGTACCATGCATTAAAATGAACAAGAAAATGAAGCAAACAAAGGTGGTCTAATAAGTTTTTCCATGACTGCATGAAGCACAGAAACAAAAATTGTATTTTTAATAAAAGCACAACCTTCATTAGTGGATCAGTGGTACCAAAATGACTCAAAACTCAAAATTTCTTATGTATTTTTATGTAACCAATCAATTTTAAGTTCTTAGTGGCTTTTTAAGGATTTGTTTAGTATTCTGGCTGTGACTGTATAAAAGGAAATTGCACTTGAAGACCAAAGAGTGATTCTTACTGCAATATTTCACAAATGGGGTGTCCAAAATGTTTTTTCCACCACTGTATGTCTGTGTAGATTCTGAGTCATCCAGGTCATGGTAATTGTAGGAGCTTCAGTAGAATTCAACTGGACGTCTCTTGCAAGTTCTTGAAGACATTGTATATGCAGTCCAATTCAGTGTGTGCCCAGATGTGTACATAGGAGAGACTAAACAACAGCTTCACAAGTGTATGGCTCAACACAGGAGAGAAGCTCCTCAGGACAAGATTCAGCATCTACCTGTATCTGAAGGATAAGGGACATACCTTTGAAGAGAGCAATGTATACATTATAAACAGAGAGGACAGATGGTTTGAGAGTGGAGTAAAGAAAGCCATCTATGTCAAATTGGAACAACCATCTCCAAACAGAAGAGGAGGTCTGCGACACCACTTATAAAGCACCTATTATGCAGTGATAAGGTCTCTCCACAGAAGGTGTCACCATCGTTAACGTCTTGAGACATTCCTGATATGGCAGATTCATATCTTTTGTTGTGTTAACTGGCAGCTCCACCGCCATGATTGCTGTCATTGTTGTTGGACTACTTGGTTTCACAACAATTCACACCTGGAGACGGGTGAGTCCTGGTCATTAATGGGCCATAAACCGTGTGAAGTGAAGTGACAATATATTCTGTAACTCCCCATTAGTCATGGATGACAGGTGAAACGTCTTCAAGAACCTACAAGAGAAGTCCAGTTGATTTCTACTGAAGCTCCTATGGTTCTTGTAGTACATAAAACTCACTTTTAATTTCTTTTAATATACTTCATGCATTTGGGTTCTCTAAACGTTTCATATGTAGTATATAAACTGCCCTCTCTTATGCACAAAATCACTTTAAATGAACAATTAAATTCTGTGAAATTCTCTTACTTTTAAAGTCTGTTTTCACTTTTCAAGGATATTTGTGCTGAAAATAATATATAAAAACTTTTTTCAACCTTGCTGTCAAGATTTCGAACTCCGCAGCTTTTCTGTCACTGAAATTTTTTAGGAGCTGTGACATACAGTGGCGTGAAAAAGTATTTACACCCTTCTTGAACTCTCGTTTGTTTGAAGGTTTCCCTCAGTTTAATGTTTAAGATCATCAAACAAATTTAAATTTTAGACAAAGGTAACTAAAGTAAACACAAAATGCAGTTATTAAATGATGATTTAATGTTTTAAGGGGAAAAGCTAGCCAAACCGACCTGGCCCTGCGTGAAGAAGTAATTGCCCCTCTTGTTAAATATGAATTAACTGTGGCTAATCCCATTTTTTGGAAAGCAAGTTAAATTTCACCAACCACACCCAAGCCCGATTACCTCCAAACCTGTTCAATCAAGAAGTCACTTAAATAGAACCTATCTGACACAGTAAAGTTGGCCAAAAGATCTCAAAAAGCTGCAACACAATCCCGCAATCCAAAAAAAAATCAAGAACACATGAGAAATAAAGTAATTGACATCTATCAGTTTGGAAAGGGTTAGAAAGCCATTTCTTAAACTTTGGGACTCCAGCAAATCATAGTGAGAGCCATTATCTACAAATGGAGAAAACACTGAACAGTGGTGAACCTTCCTAGAAGTGGCCGGCCCACCAAGATTACCCCAAGAGCACAGCAATGACTCATCAAGGAGATCACGAAGGAACCCAGGACAAGATCTAAAGAACTGCAGGCCCCACTTGCCTCATTAAAGGTCAGTGTTCATGACTCACCAATAAGATGTCTGTGTAGTTTCTCCTTCATCCAGGTCATGGTTATCCAAAGTTGTTTAACTCAATCCAACTGGACTTTAAGAAGGTTCCTTGAAGACGTTTCACCTCTCATCCAAGAGGCTTCTTCAGTTCTGGTGGTAGTTGATGTTGCCTCAGCTTATAACCTCTGTGAGGTGTGGTCAGTGCTATTCACATTCCGACGACCATTGCCAAGACCCGTCTGGCTCCTCAACGATGGTCGTTAGGAGCCAGGGAGTGACAATGGGGTGGGGGTCGTTGGAATGTGAGTTTCACCGAGCCCTCGTATGCTAATGGTGGTCATTAGCATGAGCCACTTCACATGAGTCATTCTGCTGAGTAGTTCTTTTGCGGAGTTTTGAAAGGACCTGATTGTAAATCGGCAAAAGATGATGTCGCAGACCACCCCCCCGTTCAGAGATGGCTTCTCCACTTTGACATGAATGGCTTCTTTCACACCTCTCTCAAACCATCTGTCCTGACAATGGGGGTCACATTCCAGCGACCACACCTCACAGAGGTTATAAGCTGAGGCAACATCAACTACCACCAGAACTGAAGAAGCCTCTTGGATGAGAGGTGAAACATCTTCAAGGAACCTTCTTGAAGTCCAGTTGGATTGATTTAAACAACTTTGGACTCACCAATAAGGAAGAGACTGGGCAAAAATGGCCTCCATAGCAGAGTTCCAAGGCAAAAACCACTGCTGACCAAAAAGAACATAAAGGCTCTTTTTTGCCAACAAAAAACTGAATGATTCCCAAGATTTTTTGGAGAATATTCTATGGACTGATGAGACAAAAGCTTAACTTTTTGGAAGGTGTGTGTCTTGTTACATCTGGCATAAATGTAGCACAGCATTTCAGAAAAAGAACATCATATCAAAAGTCAAATATGGTGGTGGTAGTGTATTGGTCTGGGGCTGCTTCGCTGCTTCAGGACCTGGACGACTTGCTGTTATTTATGAAACCATGAATTTTGCTCTCTACCACAAAATCCTGAAGGAGAATGTTCAGTCATCAGTTCGTGACTTCAAGCTAAAGTGCAGTTGGGTTGTGCAGCAGGACAACAATCCAAAACACACCAGCAAGTAGACTTCTGAATGGCTTAAAAAAAACAACAAAAAACCCAGAAGGTTTTGGAGTGGCCTAGTCAAAGTCCGGACTTAAATCTGATTGAAATGCTGTGGCAAGACCTTAAAAAGGCTGTTCATCCTCAAAAACCCTCCAGTGTTTCTGAATTAAAACAATTCTGCAAAGAAGAGTGGGCCAAAATATCTCTACAGAGGTGGGAAAGACTCATTGCCAAGGAAATTATTTTGCAAAACGCTTGATTTCAGTTGTTGCTGCTGAGGGTGGCTCAACCAGTTATTAGGTTTAGGGGGCAATTACTTTTTCACACAGGGCCTGGTAGCGTTGAATAGTTTTTTTTCCCTTAATAAATAAAATCATTTAAAAAAATGCATTTTGTGTTTACTTGGGTTACCTTTGTCTTATATTCACATGTTTGATGATCTTAAACATTAAAGTGGGGAAATTATGCAAAAAAAATTACAATTTGAGAAGGAGGCAAATACTATTTCACTGCACTGTATCTTGCATAAAGAGGCAGATTACTGATTGAATTAACAGACTTGCCTGGTGTGTCAGACCAGAGGCAGCACATTCATCAGCATACTGTGGAATACCAGTCAAAAGGGACATACCCACTCATTCAAGGGTTTTTCATAACTTTGATTATGTTCCACATTGTAGAATTAAACTGAAGCTATAAAAACTATGACGTAACAAATATGGAACTATGTCATCAAAGTGTAAACACGGTACAATTGGTTCAAAGTAGCCTTTTTTTTCTTTCATTACAGCTGCGTCGACGGTTTGTTCTCTTAACCACCTTCATGAGATTGTCACCTGGAGTTTTTCTCAACAATTTTGAAGGAGTTCCCACATGCTGAGCATTTCAGTCAAACTTAATTTTTTTGTTTCACACAAATATAATGTCATGCAAAGTGTTTTACAAGACAAAAAGAAAAAAAGCAGAGGATGATAAATGTTTAAATGAATAACTAAAAAAAACGAGAGCCAAGGAAGCGTCATTAATAAATATAAACAATTTCATAATTTTGCAATGGGAAATTCAGAATAGCAAAATAAGACAATAATATTAAAGTGTTAAAGGACAGATAAACTAGACAAAAATGTACACTGTTGGGCAAAATGTTGGTTACAAGAGATGTGGAAAGTTTTAGCTCTGGTTCCAAATTGGTTGCATAAAGACAACTATTTCTTGCATAAAACAGTACCAATTGTGTTTCCATAATGAATAATGTGCTTATTATTATTTCATGAGATATATGGAAGAAAAATTACAAATTAAATGTGTAAAACACAAGTGCTAATAAAATCTTTCAAATGATACTAAATGAAAATAATACACTGATAAATATATTGCAAATGTTCATGTAGGGCACCTAAACAGATAACATATATAGCCTTCTCTTGCTTGCAAAGGTGGCTGCCAGTCTCCAAGGCAGTCTCTCCACTAATGCATGTGACATGACATTGAGGAAACTAGCCGATTCTTCCTATAAAAATTCGGCAAGTTCACGAAGATTAGCTGTAGGTTTCTGGCAGCAACTGCACGCCCAAGAGCATCACACAAATGTTCGATGGGATTAGTGTCAAGTGAGCAAAACACAGATTCCCTACTGGTTAAGAAAATCCTGCACAGTTTGCATTTTGTGTGCTGTGACATTATTATCTTGGTTGCTGGAGCACCTGCCCCTTTGCTCCTTGATGCCCAAAGTGCCCTTTAATAATATATAATATAAATAAATCATATAATTCAGATCTACCTTCGGTGGGTCACGTGATCCACGTAGACGTCCCTCACTACCCTGAGGTGCCCAGATGCGCCCTATAGCTTGGTGCTAGCGCTGCTAGTCTAGAAACCGAAGACCGGAGGGAGGACTTCAACAACTGATGGTCGAGTGAGGAGGTTTTGCAGCGGGAACTGTTTGTGCACGGTGTATTCTTGCAAGATGACTGACGAAGTGAAGTCAGCATCCTGTGTATGTGTCTTACTCTGCACACACCTCTCATCAGTAATAGCCACTAGTTAACCACACACACAGTGTGCTGAGGGGAAACAGTATGCCAGGCTTCTTTTTGTTTCTATATGTTTATTTGTCATGGGCAAAGTGCATTAGAGAGATATATTATTTTACTGTGAAGTGAGTTGCAGTGTGTTTCCTGTTTCTAGAGGCAATGAGGCATAGGTTATGTTATTTCACTAAAAATATGTACATGCATTTTCACATAATTTTGGACTATTACAGTATAAATACAATAACAATTATAATTAGAAGAATTTGAATTTCCCTGAAACTGTGACAACTACACATTATCATTCATGAGTCTACAACCTGTACTTACAGTTATTTCCTTCTGCTCAAGGTCAACTCCACCAGCAATACTAAACCCAAGCCCTGAGCCTTCTTCTTTACTCAGGACAACAAGTTGAGTATTATTGTTGACCTGCAGAGTACAGACACAGTCAGTGTGACAAAAGTGAAAGTGGGACTGATACAATATAGTCTATGGAAAGTGTTCTGCAAATATGTATATCAGCAGTGTATTGTTACCTCTGAAATGGTTTTAGTGTCCTGAAGCAATTCAGACACATACGCTTTAGCTTCCAGGGAGGACAACAATGTTTCCAGCTTACTCTGACTCCCAGAAAAAGTAGTCAGCTCCTTCAAACTGCAAACAAAAGGAGTAAGATAAAGAAGTTTACTCTATTTTCCCCAATGATTGCAATTTCAAGCAAGACTACCCATTGAAATCAAATATGATTCTAATAAAATACAATGAAATTAAAGGATGAACATATGTTACAGGTAGCCATATCCATCAAATTGATGCACCAGGAACAGAAACTTGTTTTAAGTGTTTATCAGACAAAAAGCCCTTCAATACTATGAAAGTACCATTTCCCCCTTTCGTTAGTATAGTCTAGTTTACACCTACAATAATGCATTCATTACAAATGCTGCAGTATTACTTCAATTGTTGAATTCCTGTTCATTTAGAAGAGACAGTCAAACTCTAAATAAACACAATATTCCATGGGTAATGATTCAAGGTTGCAGCTGGAGAAACCAAAAGCCAACTTATTATCTACTTAGCATAAGATATAAAGGAGTGTTGCTACCAGACTGTGTTCAACCATTCAGCTCTTTTTAGATGTTCCAGATTAGAACTGATGTAATAAGCTTAAGCTGTGCTACAAACTTTACTGTACATTTTGTGCGATAGTGCTTAGCTTGGTGTAGATTCATATAACTGACAAATGAGAGTTATTTGAGGTCAACCTTCAAATAACTCAGTCAGTTGTACAGATATTTGTAGTTATTATAGAATTCAAGATTTCAGAATATGGGATGCTTTTTCATGTGTGTGTTAAATGCATTCCAAAGTTCCATGAAAGCTAATAGCCTATGAATGTATAAAAGTTACATCAATAACAGTACATGTAACATACCCATTACCGTGGGGAGTTTTTTGCTAGAGACTTGAAAAATGTAAGGCAGTGCAGGTGGTGCCTGATGTATCTCTGTGCTGGAACCTCTCTTACTGCAGTTACTGTATTCTGCAAAGATGATCCAGCACTGCAAACCCCTTGAACTCCGCCCGCTAGTGATACTAGACCTGACAGATAGATCACTGTTCCCAGATTAATCACCTCCATTTGTCTTTTTTCTGATCATGACCTATATACATGTGTTCAATGTTTACTTATTCACTGGATAAATGAAGGAGAAGGATCTTTTGAACTGTCACAGTAAAACACTTAACTCATGTAAGCGACACAGTCTTCCAAGCAGCCTCCTAACCAAGCACTCTAGAGTAGTCACTGAAATGTCTGAGAGTTTCACACCCATCATATTGATTCTGACTAACAGAGTTTGGCTGTTTTCCTAATGTGCATGCCATTATTATAGGTTTTAAGGACATGAGATGATTAGCCCAATTTGTTCAGCTTGTGTATAGGAAAGAAGAGGCCACTGCTGGAGAACAACACAAACAGTTATTGTACGTCATTGTTTTTAAAAGGCTTATGTCTGTTCTGTAATTCTGACTAAACTCCTTGTTGCTTGCCTGTGTAATCTGGCTCACAGCAACGCCCTTCATTATACTTTAGGACATACAGTACAAAGCTAGGAAAATCTGTGCTTGGATATGTATTCAAATACCTGCTCAACAGCCATCTGCTATAGCACATAGAGTGCTGTGAAAAAGTATTTTCCCCTCTACAGATGTATTTTATTTTTGCACATTTGTCACATGTAAATGTTTTACAAAATCAAACAAATTTTAATATAAGACAAATATAACACAAGAAAACACAAAATTGAATTTTTAAATCTTTATTTCATTTATTGAAGTAAAAATTTATGTGAAAAAAGTAATTGCCCCTTAGCTAACAATCTACCAAATGACTTTGGCCATTTAGTAATTGGGTTCACTCTTACCAGCCACAGCCACACTGCCAGGCTTGTTGAACCTAAACATTACTAAATATAACCTGCCTGACATCGTGAAGTAGCTAAATGGTATCAAAAAGCACCACATGATACCACGTTCTAAAGAGATTCTACAGCAGATGCGAAACAAAGTCATGGACATTTATCAGCCTGCAAAGGGTTACAAAGCCATTGCTAAGGCTCTGGGACTCCCGAGAACCACAGTGAGAGACATTATCCACAAATGGAGAAAACATGGAAAAGTGGTGAACCTTCACAAGAGTGGCCCAACTACCAACATTTCTCCAAGAGCGCGTCAACATTTAATCCAGGAGGTCACAAAAGAACCCAGACAAACATCAAAAGAAATGCAAGTCTCACTTGCCTCAGTTAAGGTCCATCCACAATTCCACACTAAGGAAGACTCTGGGCAAAAATGGCATCCATGGGAGAGTTACAAGGCACAAACTACTACTGACCAAAAATAGCATAAAGGTTTGTCTGGCTTTGGCAAAAAATATCTACATGAGCCCCGAAACTTTTGTGATAACATCCAGTGGACTGATGAGTCAAAAGTGGAACTTTCTGGAAGACATGGTCCATTACATTTGGTATAAAGGGAATACTGTATTCCACAAGAAGAACATGATGCCATGAGTGAAACATGGTGATGGTAGTGTGATGGTTTGGGGCTGCTTTGCTTCCACAGCACCTGTACGACTTGTCGTAACTGATGGAGCCATGAATTCTGCTCTCTATCAGAAAATTCTCCTGGAGAATATCCACCCATCAGTTCATGACCTAAACCTCAAGCTCAAATGGGATATGCAGCATGACAATGACCCAAAAGCACACAATCAAGTCCGTCTTTGAATGGCTCAAAAAGAACAAAACAAAGGTTTTGGACTGTCAAAGTCTAGACTTGAATCTAATTGCTGTGACAAGATCTTAAAGGGGCAGTTTGTGCTCATAAACCATCTATTGTGGCTGAATTGAAATGGTTCAGCCAGGCTGTAAGACATACAGTACAAAGTACCCACCTGATGGACCAGCTACACTGTTGTCCATGGGTCTCTGGGGTTCCCTGATCGGTCTCTCCAATGGATCCAGTGTCACTTCTTCTCACCCTGTTCACATCCACATTTGTTGGCGTGGCGGGGCATGGAAAGCTTTCAGTCACTGCAGCTTTTGTAACTGTTGTGGGGTGGATGTCAGGCTCGGTTTTATCTACAGCTGTACCATGTCCTCTGGTAAAGTCCTTTGTGCATAGTTTTTCCAATTCAGGCATACTGTGAGCCCTGAGTTTCTGTAACCAGCAGTGGGGAAGTCTGCTGTTTTTCCTCTGAAGCACAGGAGGGGTTTGTGCTGAAATCACATCCACAGCTTTTAGAACCTCAGGAGATTTACCAAGAAGTGGTGAGCATGGTCTGACAGGAATTAAATTCTCCACATAAGTACCAAAACTCCTTTGCTCTTCCAGGCAGTCAACACATTTAACCAGAGTGGGCAGAGAAGAGTGAGACAAAATTCTTCCATGGCAATGTAAAAGACTGCTCATAAGATGTAACAAACATTTAACTACAGTTGTTGCTGGGTGGCCCAATCAGTTATTAGGTTTAGGGGGGCAATTACTTTTTCACAGGGGTGATATAGGTTTTCAACAATTCTTCAATAAACCACAATTGAAAAACTGCATTTTGTGTTTTGTGTTATGTCTGCATAATATTTAATAGAATCTAGAACATTTAAGTGTGAGAAATATGCAAAAACAGAAGACATGTACAATGTAGTTTTGATTTCTTAAGCTTTGACCTACTGAAGAAGCAAATCACTGACAAAAGTTTACAAATGATTGCATGAAAACATCACCGCTCAGGAAGCTTTCTCAAAGTCCCAAACATTACTCTGCAAAACCCATCCTAACCATTCTCTTAGAAAATGTTGAATAGATGGGCATGAGAGTATACCATTCCAACCTGTCAGAAATCTGCACTGCTTAATTGGGAATATCTGTCATGTCACTCGATACACTGTAAATTTTGTTGCAGTGATTTACTTGGTCAATATGTACCAAATTGTTTTCTAGTGATGAACTAAAGAAATAAGTGTTTAAGTGTGAAATAATTTTTTTATCTAGTTCCCTAGCATTAAATATTCATGACTAAATATGTCATAGCTAAAAGGAAAGTTTGGAGAAAAATCTTCTTCTTAAGTGAAAATCTAATACTTAAAACTTGGACTGTGTATGTGTGTGTGATCTATGTGGTTTGACTGAAAGTGGCCTCATAGCATAAGCAAACAGCCATTGGAACTATTGTGGCATAGATTGCATCTCCTTGTAGCACTCATTGAAAAAACAATGAAGTCAAGGAATCAATGTGTTTTAAGTCAATGATGGTTGGAAAGGCAACCTTTTTATAAAAATGTTTCATCTTTCTTGCAATACAGGACTTTTTCACATAAAGTTCAATATTCTCATAATGTGATTAGTCTTGCAAACTACATAATTATTAGGATGTCTATCTGTAGCATACTTGCACTCATCCCAAGTGCTCAACTGGGGTGACATTTCCAGTCGAGATATACAATATACTTGGAATATAAGAACTGAAAATGAGCTGGTTTTAGCTGAGTTACCCACCTGATGGACCAGCTACACTGTTGTCCATGGGTCTCTGGGGTTCCCTGAGGAGTCTCTCCAATGGATCCAGCATCACTTCTTCTCACCCTGTTCACATCTACATTTGTTGGCGTGGCAGGGCATAGAAAGCTTTTAGTCACTGCAGCTTTTGTAACTGTTGTGGGATGGATGTCAGGCTCTGTTTTATCGACAGCTGTACCATGTCCTCTGGTAAAGTCCTTTGTGCATAGTTTTTCCAATTCAGGCATACTGAGAGCCTTGAGTTTCCGTAACCGGCAATGGGGAAGTCTGTTGTTTTTCCTCTGAAGCACAGGAGGGGTTTGTGCCGAAATTGCATCCACAGCTTTTTGAACCTCCGGAGATTTACCAAGAAGTGGTGAGCATGGTCTGACAGGAATTAAATTGTCCACATAAGAGCTAAAACTCCTTTGCTCTTCCGGGCAGTCAACGGAATTAACCAAGCCCATATAACAAGCAATCCTTTGGTTAAGTGAGGCTCTATATGCCAGGGCATAAGACTGAATGTCACTGTTTCTAGCCACAGGTTTGTCAAAGTTAGCCAAGTTTTCAAAAGATTTTATTTTATGCCGGACAGAGAAGGGATTGTAGTCCACAGACAAGGTATTATCTGTGGAGAGACTTCCTCTTTTCATTGTCTTAAGGTATAATCTGGATGTGCAGGACTTCAAGGTCTCATCTCTCTCCACAATAGGACTAGGTTTTAAGCCATTACTTGTGGTTGAAGGAGCTGCTTCAGTAGAACACAATGAGTTCAACACTATGTTACTGATCATACCATTTGTTTTCTTTGCTCTGGAAATGGTGGGAGAAAGCATCGGTGGTAATCCTGCATTTGTATTGCTTTTAGGAGCTTCTGCTTCTTTTGAAATCATTGTTTCATTTTGTGTCACAGCTGGTGATGATGATCCAGATACGGAAGACAGTTGAACCTCTATAAATGTTCTTTGAATAACAGGAGCGTGTGATTGGTCCTGTGACTTGACTGTTACTTTGGAACTTAAATGAATATCTTTCTCCTTGGCCTGCTGTACAGTTTGTGATGTGCCACCTGAATGTCCATACTCAGCTGGAATTTGAACTCTGTCCTTTACACTAGACAAAGCAAGACAGATCTTGCTGGTATCAGGCTGGCTAATGGTCTTCAAAAAGCTTGGCATGGTTACCTTTAGTGGTAATTTTGTTGACTGTTTCAAGGACGCATTGACGTCCAAAGAAACAGCATGTTTACTCCTGAAAGGTTTTCGTTGAAGCTCCTCCTGTTGTTGGTTCTTACTCTTAATAGTTAAGCCCTTCAGTTTGGGAGGACCACTTTCAGCCATTAGTTTTAAGTTACGACTCCATACAGGACCATCTGAGTTATCAAGGAGTTTTAGGGCTGAGGTCTTCTTTAGTGAGGAGCTTGCATCGTGGTTTAAATTAGGTCTACACTCTAAGACTTTTTGTGTGTTCATTACTGATGTTGACGAACTTGTATCTAATCTGCTGCTTGAACCTGATGTCCCAGATGCAATTAAAGGTGTTTGTGTATTTAGATGCTTTACTAAATCTGAGCTCTGCAAGGCATTTGTAAGCACATCTGCAGTAGCATCATGAATGACACTGCAGGTGTCTGTTGGAGAGTGGTTCCTGTAAATGCTTAGAATTCTCAGGCTGGATGCCACGCATGCTTTGAATGTGGCACTATTGTTGGAACACCCTGTAGTTGACACAGATAATGTACTGTTGGAAGACAGGCATGGTTGTTGTGCAGAGGAGGCCTCTGATAAATGAGAAAGCTGTGAGCAATGGATTGTTACAACAGTGTTTTCTTTCTTTGTCAGTGAGACATCAGATGATTCCTGTACTGCAGCTGAGGTATGCTTGAATTTTTTATCTTGACTGTGGACATGGTGAAGAGATGAACCCCCATTTGGTGACTCATTAAACTGGGAGTGTTGACTGGCACCAGGTCGCTGGGCATCACAAGAATAAAACTCCACTTCCTCCTCATCAGAGAGGGGTTCATGTAGATTACTATCACCCATCTCATTTATAGTTTGACAGCTGTCAGTGGTGGAGTCACTGTTGGAATCGTCATCTACAATGGGGTACATCTGTTTAAATCCAGCATCAGGCCTTCCCAGACTTGATTCGGAGTTATTTTCTTTTTGTTGGTCCACACCTGTCTCCATAGGCCTAATGATACCCTTTTCATTTCTTGTCTCCAAGGCAGTGGAATCCAGGCTCCTGGACTGCGTTAGATCCTCCTCAGACTGGGCTACGGTGTATTGGCTTGAACAGCAGGATACAGGCTCATTAGATAGTGTTATAAATGGGGATTTAATGTGTGTATTTGTGTCACAATAGGGGCTCACTTCTGATAAAATGTCATCTATATTGGTGATGGGTATTTGAAAGTTGCAGTCTGTTTGGGTTCTGTGGTTGGAATTCCCCAAATTTGCACTTGTTACTTGTCCTTCATCAGATGTCCCCTGAAAATATTTGGCTGTGTCCACTCTGATGGCTTTATCACTGTTCACTGACGACATTATCAAACTGGACAGTCGATCTACAGCTGGGACCAGGGATGAAAAATGAGCAGTTTAGTTAGGCCTGAATGAGAGCAGGGTGACAAGTATTAATTCACATTAGATAAAATCAATGAAAAAGTAGCAGTTTTTGTTTTCAAAAACATTTTTTTTCACCTTGCAGCACAGTGAGGTTTTATACATGCCATGCCACAGAACAATGCTTTTTCAGTTAGGAATTATCAATCTGGTCAGTCTGAGGGTCCTTGCTAACTATATTACAATGAACAGTTACACCCTACAATATCCATAGCATTCTCAAAATCTGATAGTTAAATGTTTTATCATAGTTTACAGTTGTGGCTTACTTCCAGGCTGGTCACAAGATGAAATTTATTTCATTCTACATTAAAATTAATCGTGTGTTATCAGCTCACCAAAGGGCAGTAAGATATCTACATGAAAAACACAAATGCAAGCAAAGTAAGCACCTTGTTATAAGAAGGTGGACTGCTAATTTTCACTTACAAATTATTTTTTACTAGATCAGTGCAAAAGTTATTGAAAACAAAGACTGAAATAAGTTAGGGAATAACATATCCTTCCCTAGGGGTGCAACTGGAGCTCAGGCCACATAAAAGTTAATAATTGATTAGATTCTTAGAAATAACAACTATGCATGCTGCCATATTGTAAAACACAAAATTACCTATTGTCTAGAGGTGTTAGATTGCATTAGATTATTTTTAGTCTTATTAGTGAAGACTAACAGTAAGTATAAATACATCTCTTCTTCAGTAGACAGATCTAATTGATTCTCTCCCACAAAAACTTGGTACATTTTCATGCTCGTTCAGCATGTAAATTACAAGACTTGACTAGAGACATTGCTGTGGTTGCTCCAGGATATCCGCTGAGTAGTACTTCTATTCATGGAAGGTAGAAAGAAGAAAACTAAAGAATTTACAGTCAAGAACAGAAGCTTACATGCAATTGCAAAGGCAATGCATATGATGGTAGTCTTGAGTTTCGAATGACTCCTACAAATAAAACACACATCTGTGTAACAAAACATGCAATAATGCATTTTGGTCCTTTCAAATACCTGACAGATATTACAGGTCTTCCGGAAATATGACAAAATCTGCTGTGTCAAAAATATACACAGAAATTTGATTTTTCAGTTTTTGTGATGTAGACAATTGTGTTAATCAAAGGCTCGTAGTGGCATGACTTCTTAGCTTCCTGTGATCCTGTGATAGCGTTTGACAACCGCTGGTTACTTCTCTGAGCCAATTTAAATAGGGCCCATTTGATACACTTAGTAGACTTTCACCTCAATTAGGCACTTATTGTAGCCATCCACAAGCTTCTGGTGATATCTTTGCTTATTCCTCGTGACAGAATTGGGGTAGCTGAAGTAAATTTGTTGACTTTCCTGCACAAACTTGTTTCTCAGCACAGTCAACAGATTCGCGGAAGGCCAGTCTAAAACCTCAATTACAGCCTGATTAAGCCAGCCACTTCTATAATGCTTTTGATGTGTGTTTGAGGTTAGCAGTGCCAACAGCTGTTTGTAAGTACACTGCTCAAAAAAATTAAAGGAACACTTTTTAATCTAAGTATTGCATCAAGTCAGTCAAACATGTGGGATACTGCTCTGGTCAAGTAAGTAACAGAGGTGGTTTTTAGTCAGTTTCAGCTGCTTGGGTGTTCATGAAATTAACAACAGGTGCACTAGAGGGGTAACAATGAGACAACCCCCAAAACAGGAATGAGTTCACAGGTGAAGGCCACTGACATTTTTTCCCTCCTATTGTTTTCTGACTGTTTTTCACTAGTTTTGCATTTGGCTAGGGTCAGTGTCACTGCTGGTAGCATGAGGCGATACCTGGACCCTACAGAGGTTGCACAGGCAGTCCAACTCCTCCAGGATGGCACATCAATGCGTGCCATTGCCAGAAGGTTTTCTGTGTCTCCCAGCACAGTCTCAAGAGCATGGAGGAGGTTCCAGGAGACAGGCAGTTAGTCTAGGAGAGCTCAACAGAACCGTAGAAGGTCCTCAACCCATCAGCAGGACAGGTATCTGCTCCTTTGTGCAAGGAGGAACAGGATGAGCACCACAATAGCTCTAGAAAATGACCTCCAGGAGACCACTGGTGTGAGTGTCTCTGACCAAACAATCAGAAAGAGATGTAATGAGGGTGGTCTGAAGACCTGACGTCCTCTAGTGGGCCCTGTGCTCACTCACCGGCACCGCGGAGCTCGGTTGGCATTTGCTATAGAACACAGGAATTGGCAGGTCCATCACTGGTGCTCTGCGCTTTTCACAGATGAGAGCAGGTTCACCCTGAGCACATGTGACAGACATGAAAGGGTCTGGAGAAGCTGTGGAGAAAGTTATGCTGCCTGTAACACTTGCCATGTTTACATGAGACCTTTAATTCCTCTTTAATTTGGAATTAAAGTTAATTCCACTTTAAAATCTCCTTGTAAACACTTACTTCCGAATTAAAAAGTTAAATCTGAATAAACTTAATTCCAAATAAACTACCTGGTTTATTCCGATGTTAATTCCGAATAAACTAATTCCTGTGTACGTTATATTCATGTATACAGTTAATTCCGCTTTAGTTAATGCCGGTCATTCTGCGCATGCTTGGCTCCTCACATAGCGATGACGTAGCGACGTACACAGCTTGGTCGTCTGCCTCCTTTTTTCGGTATTCTATCTCTCTTCTCCTTCTCAAGTGACACAACAGAAGTAGTATGCCATTGTCGAGTTGCTGTTTCAAAACGACAATAAAAAGCAAAGCGAAAAGCGTGCTTATTAGTTGTTCCTCCATGTTGTTGGGGAAAAGAAATGCCGCGGCAAATGGAGTTTGCTTTCTTCCGGTAAACACGGAATTAATATTTCCATGTAAACGCGAAGCACAAAACTTTAATTCCGAATGAGTTAAGTCCGAATTAATAATTCCGAATTAAAAAACTTCATGTAAACGTGGCCACTGTTCAGCATGACCAGTTTGGTGATGAGTCAGTGATGGTCTGGGGAGGCATGTCCATGGAGGAACGCACAGACCTCTACAGGCTAGACAACGGCACTCTGACTGCCATAAGGTATCAGGATGAAATCATTGGACCCACTGTCAGACCCTACACTGGTGCAGTGGTCCTGGATTCCTTCTGGTGCGCGACAATGCCCGGCCTTATGTGGTAAGAGAATTCATGCAGTTCCTGGAGGATGAAGGAATTGATACCATTAACTGGCCCCCACGCTTGCCTGACCTGAATCCAATAGAACACCTTTGAAACATTATGTTTCGGTCCATCCGACACCACCAGGTTGCTCCTCAGACTGTCCAGGAGCTCAGTGATGCCCTGATCCAGTTCTGGGAGGAGATACCTCAGGACACCATCCGTTGTCTCATTCGGAGCTTGTCTTGACATCGTCAGGCATGCATACAAGCACATGGAGGCCATACAAACTACTGAGTACCATTTTGAGTTGCTGCCAAGGAATTTCAGCAAGATGGACTAGCCTGCCACATCAGTTCTTCTCTTTGAGTTTTGGGGTGTCTTGAATTTAGCCCTTGTGTGGGTTGATAATTTTTATTTCCATCAAACAATGTGGCATCTTTTCATTCCTAACACATTATCCGGTCCATATCAATGTAAATATCCAGTTTGTTTTTTCCCCGCATTGAAATATGATGTGTTTTCAAAGTGTTCCTTTAATTTTTTTGAGCAGTGTATAAAGTCCATTGTCCAGTTGTGTCACTGTCACAATGAGGAACAAAATGCAAGTTATTACCGGTTGCTGAGAGATAATTGGTCAGGATCATCAAGAGTCAACCAAAAATCACAAGTCTACAATAAATTTAAAGCAGAAACACAGGTGTCAGTATCCACAGTCAAACATGTATATTGCCATGGGCTGACAACCTGTCATGCAAGAAGGAAGTCCTTTCTCCAGATACGGCATCTTAAAGCTCACTTGAAGTTTGCTGCCCAATACAAGGACATAGAACTTTTCTTCCAAAAGGAAAGTTGTGTGGTCAGATGAAACAAAAAATCTGCTATTTGGCTATAATGACCAGCATATGTTTGGAGGAGGGACAGTGATGTCATTAATCCTAAGAACACCAATCCTACTGTCAAGCATGGTGGTGGTAGTACTATGCTCTGGGGCTATTATACTGCCATTGGAACTGGTGCTTTACACAAAGTAAATGGAATACTAAAAAGGGAGGGTTGCTTCTGCATTCTGCAGGGAAACCAAAAGTCTGTGTGCCTTGGATAATGTGTATCATGGAGCTTTAAGATTTGTGACATTCTAGAAGATGGCAGTGCCCAGTTCGGCTGTAGCTGCACGAGCTCCACAAGGATTTGGTGAAAAAAACACACCAAATTCGACTGGCATAGCCACAGGACATTGGTTATAACCACCATCAAGACATGTTGTTTCTACACACGGTCAGCAAAATTAGAACTGCAGAGCGTACGTTCCCCCCTCTGCTAATGCTAACTCTGCCTGCAATGTCCTATACGCCATTACAAGTTGGCTGCAGACACAGCACCCACAGGCCCTCTTCCTTATTACTGGGGACTTTAACCATGCCTCTCCATCGTCCACACTACCCACCTTCACACAATATGTCACCTGCCACACCAGAGACAATAAAATATTGGATCTTTTTTATGCCAACACCAAGGAGGCATATACATTATCTCCTCTTCCACCACTTGGTAAATGTGACCATAACCTGGTTCACCTCCTTCCTGTGTACAAACCTCTGGTACACAGACAGCCAGTTGTCACCCGCACAGTCAAGAGATGGTCCGAAAAAGCTGAGGAGGCTCTGAAGGACTGTTTCAACAGGACTATGTGGGAAGTGTTCTATGAGGATCATGAGGAGAACATCGACAACCTCACTCACTGCATAACTGACTATATTAATTTCGGTGTGGATTACACCGTGCCCACCAGGACTGTTTTGCCAACAGCAAACCCTGGATTACTCCTGATATAAAGGCTCTCCTAAAGGACAAATGGTGGGCTTTTAGGTCAGGAGACAAGGAGGAGATGAGGTCTGCACAGAGAGAACTCAGAAGGAAGATCAAAGAGGGGAAATGCAGCTACAGGAATAGTCCATGAGCCAAGTAGGTAAAATTGGAGTCATCGGTACCACTTTGGGGGGCAAATTCTCATATGCATTTTTGTTAAGGACAGTATCCCCAGTAAATATTCCTGTATGCTAGACTTGCACAAGTGGCAGCTATATGTGAGATATCCATGGTTTTTGATACGTACGTCAAGACAATTTTCTAGTCTCTGATACAGTAAATGCAAGCATATACATTGATTTAAATACTAACTACACTCATAAAAGACATTCAAAATCACTGAAAACTGTAATGAGTTTATTACTGATATGCTATGATACAAAGAACTTAAATGAATGCTTTTATCGACACATATTAACTGAGAAATTGAAATTCAAGAAAAGCGTTTAACACAATTTTTTTTAGAACAGTGGTTCCCAACCTGTTTGACTTGGAGCCCCCCCCCATAAGCTGCACCCCAGAAGTTCGAATTTGTGAATATCTTTCCGACTTTACCAAACTGTGTTTTGTTTCCTGTTGTTGCCGTCATTCGCTGGCTTCATGGTGTCATTTGCAAGCTTTTCAAAACAAATAACATAATTCTGTCTTGTCCTTTAATAAAACCAAATTTAAGGTAACTCTCGAGGTATAGCCGGAGTTTTTAGGTACTGAAGAATCTTCACCCGTTTTGCGTTTTTCAGACACCGTTCCCGTCAGTAATTTTCTAACTGCACACAAATTAGTGAATCGGGATGAGCTAACGAGTCAACCTGAAGAAAACGTGGAGAGAAGTTGAGAGGTCAAGGAAGTGTTGCCATCGAAGCAGCACATGATTTTTGAGGAAAGACCAAAAAAAATGTGTTTTAAAAATGTTTTATAGGTAGACTTGTGATGGCACAGTAAATCTGTTACTCTGATTTTATCCAGAGTGTAAAAATCTATTTCTTTTTATAACATCACAGCCTCAGAGCAGACAAAGCTTCGTGCTCCCCCTCTGATCTCTGGCGCCCCCCCCCCTGGGGGGACGAGAACCCAGGTTGGGAACCACTGGACTATCTGGTACTCCCCACCAGGCTTTCAGAACTGAAGAAGCCTCTTGGATGAGAGGTGAAACGTTTTCGACTCACACGAGGTTAGTCCAGTTGCCATAACTTATGCTTGCTTGAGACTTATAATGACCTGGATGACTGAGAACATCCACAGATTTATTCATACTCATTTTGGGGCGAACACCCTGCGGAGGGTGCGGGAGTATGAGAGACTGGCGAGGAAAGTGGCGGATTACAGGAACCACCTGCGGTTCAACCTGCGTTGCAGGCAAAAAAGGATCTTTCCCAAAAGCTTATGGCTCACCTCCATGGTGAAAGGCCACAAAGCAGAAAGCATCCTAAAGAGGGCACAGAACCAACTCCTCAATGAGAGAGTTAGACAGGTTCATTTTACGATCGATGTCCTACGATCAAAAATTGATTCGTTGGAGGAAGGGCTGGAGGCAGTCCTTCCTGGGCATGTTTGGGAAGCCGTTTCCAAGCACACGGAGACAGCACAGATGGCGCAGCATGCTAAGGGCAAAGAAAGGCAAACACGGAAATTTCAGAACCTTGAGTCCCGGTTCTATAGTTCCAGGGGGGAACAAGAATGGGCCAAAATACAGAACTCTGAAGGAGGGACTGGCGGCAGTCCTTCCCAGGCGGCCACACAGAGCAAAACAGCGGAACTGGACACCTATGACAAATGGGTTAAGAATTTGTCAGACAGAGAGCTCACTCCAGCCGAGCGGGGGGTCCTTTCCAAAGGACTGAACTTTGCAGTCACACCAGATGAGTTACCAGTGGTGGACTTGGTGACGGCCACAGAATCGGCCATTAGGAACAATAGGTTGTCAGAGACAGAGGCGGAACAGATCAGGCTTAAGGTGTCGGCAGCACTCTCCAGTGCCAAGTTACCCCCGTGCAACATCTCCGCACAGGAGAAACGGGCACTGATAACTCTGCAGAAGGATCCCAATATCACAATCCTACCTGCAGATAAGGGGAGATGTACTGTTGTCCTTAACACAGCTGACTATCACTCAAAGGTCAGCAGCCTCCTATGTGACTCAGCAACCTATGAGACCCTAAAACGAGACCCCACCAACACCTACAAACTCAAAGTGGTTAACTGCCTGCAAAAACTGGAGAAAGGTCAGATCATCGACCGGGCCCTGTACTACAAACTCTATCCAGGCGATGCTATCCCTTGCATATACGGGCTGCCAAAAATTCACAAAGAGGGCGCCCCTCTGAGACCAATTGTAAGCAGAATCAACTCTGTGACGTACAACATTGCTAAGTATCTTGTGACCATCCTTTCCCCATTGGTGGGGGACACCCCCCACCACATAAGGAACTCGATGGACTTTACAAACAAGGTCAGGAAAATCAGCTTAGACCCTGAGGAAACTATGGTCTCATATGACGTGACTTCGCTGTTTACTTGCATTTCCACTGGAGATGCAATACAGACAGTAAAGAGAAAACTGCTGCTTGACAACTCTCTGTCTGAGAGGACCAACCTCTCCCCCGAACAGGTGTGTGACCTCCTTAACCTTTGCCTCAGCACCACTTATTTCCAGTACAACAACGGTTTCTACAGGCAAAAACACGGCTGTGCCATGGGATCCCCTGTATCCCCCATTGTAGCTAACCTGTACATGGAAGAAATGGAGATTGTGGCACTGAGAACATTCAGGGGCCACTCCCCGAGGCACTGGTTCAGATATGTGGATGACACATGGGTCACTATCAGGAAGGGGGAGGTCGAACCTTTCACAGAACACCTCAACTCGGTGGATAAAAACATCAAGTTCACAAGAGAGGATGTCCAAGACAACTGTCTGGCATTTCTAGATTGCGTGGTACGCATTGAAACCAATGGGGAACTCAACATTGGGGTCTACAGAAAACCCACTCACACAGACCAGTACCTCCTGTTTGATTCACACCACCCACTAGAACACAAGTTGGGGGTGATCCGTACCTTAAAGCACAGAGCACAGAACATCCCATCAGAAGCGGATGGAAAAAGAAGGGAACACAAACATATTCACTCTGCTCTTCAAACATGTGGCTATCCAAACTGGGCTTTTATCAAAACAGCAAAAAAGCGCAGGGAGGATAAGAAAGACGAGGACCACAAAAAGAGAAACAACATTGTCATCCCCTATGTGGCAGGAATTTCAGAGAAACTCAGGAGGATCTTTAACACCCACCAGATCCCAGTACACTTCAAGCCCAGCAACACTCTGAGGCAAAAGCTGGTCCATCCCAAGGACAAAATTCCAAGGGAGAAACAGAGCAATGTGGTGTACGCAGTGCAGTGCAATGAGGAATGCTCTGACCTGTACAGTGGAGAGACTAAGCAGCCATTACACAAGCGCATGGCACAACACAGGAGGGCCACGACCACAGGCCAGGACTCAGCAGTCCACCTCCACCTCAAGGAGAAGGGGCACTCCTTTGATGACCACAAGGTGCGCATTCTAGCCAGAGAGGACAGATGGTTTGAGAGAGGGGTAAAAGAAGCCATTCATGTCAAACTAGAACGGCCATCCTTGAACAGAGGAGGGGGCCTCAGACACCACTTGTCTCCCACTTACAATGCCGTTCTTAGAGCCCTCCCAAGGAGGTGCAGCCATCTGTCCCACCTGCAGTCAGGTGACCCCCAACCACCCTCCTAGAGGGCTGGGAGGGCCCATCAAAGGCTAACGACTCACATTAACATCTAACGAGTCTATTGGTTTCGGGTCTTTGTCCACTTGTTTTTGCCACCACCCTCCTGGTGGATAAATATCTGGTACTCCCCACCAGGCTTTCAGAACTGAAGAAGCCTCTTGGATGAGAGGTGAAACGTTTTTGACTCACACGAGGTTAGTCCAGTTGCCATAACTTATGCTTGCTTGAGACCCACTGGACTAGAAGAAGATGGAGGATCAGCTGCTGCAGAATAATATCAGCGGTGTCTGGATGGGCTTGAAAACCATCTCTGGCCACAAAGACCCCAACACTGAACTGACATGGGACCAGGGGGTGGGTGAATGACCTGAACACCTTCTTTAAAAGGTTTTTGAACAGCCAGCCACCCCTCCCCCGGACCAGTCCACCCTGCAGCAGCCACCACTGCATCTGTCTGCACTCCCTGCTGACTGCACCACCTCCACTGCACCCC
The DNA here is from genome assembly GCA_027123335.1 of Amphiprion clarkii. Taxonomy (NCBI): domain Eukaryota; kingdom Metazoa; phylum Chordata; class Actinopteri; family Pomacentridae; genus Amphiprion; species Amphiprion clarkii. The sequence continues at coordinate 11,065,159 of CM049572.1, read as the reverse complement.
CCCTCCTTACTGCTCCACCACAGTTCTCCTACCATCACACCTCCCCTCCCCCACAGGGCCCCACACTCTCAACCAGCACACAGCCCCCCTGCCCCAACTTGTCCCAATCGACATCCCAGATGAAGAGAGAACTGAGCAGGCTGAAGATCAGGAAGGCGACGGGTCCAGCTGGCATCAGCTCCAGGCTCCTCAAATCCTGCACAGATCAGCTGAGCAGGATTGTGGAGCATGTCTTCAACATGAGCCTGAAGCTGGGGAGAGTACCACAGCTGTGGAAGACGTCCTACGTGGTACCGGTGCTGAAGATCTCGCACCCCAAGGACTTCAACCACTACAGGCGGGTGGGCATTAACATCCCACCTGATGAAGACCCTGGAGAGGCTGGTCCTTTGTCACCTGCGACCCCTGGTGAGCTCATCAATGGACCCGCTGCAATTCGCCTACCAGCCCGGCATCGGGGTTGATGATGCAGTGACCTACCTCCTGCACAGATGTCTCTCTCACCTGGAGAAGACGAAGAGCACTGTGAGAATCATGTTTTATGATTTCTCCAGTGCCTTCAACACCATCAAGCCTGCTCTTCTGGGGGACAAGCTGGAGCAGACAGGAGTGGACTCCCACCTCACAATGTGGCTGCTGGATTACCTGACCAACCGGCCACAGTTTATGAAAGCAGGGGACTGCGTGTCAGACACTGTGGTCTGCAGTACGGGGGCCCCACAGGGGACTGTCCTTGACCCCTTTCTTTTCACCCTCTACACTGCAGACTTTTTTCATCACACCACAAACTGCCATCAGAAGTTCTCTGATGACTCTGCCATCGTTGGCCTCATCACGGACAAAGATGAGGAGAAGTAGAGAGAACTCAACCGGGACTTTGTGGTCTGGTGCCTGCTGAATTGCCTCCAGATCAATGCAGTGAAAACCAAAGGAACTGGTGGTGAATTTTAGCAGGAACAGACACACTTGTCCTTCACCAGTGAACATCCAGGGAACAGACATTGAGGTTGTGGAGTCCTACAGGTACCTGGGTGTTCACTTAAACAATAAACTGGACTGAACTACTAACACCAATGCACTCTATAAGAGAGGTCAGAGCAGACTCCACCTACTCAGAAAACTGAGGTCCTTCGGGGTGCAGGGAGCACTTCTGAGGAGCTTTTATGATTCTGTGGTGGCATCAGCTATCATGTATAAAGTGGTCTGCTGGAGCAGCAGCATCACAACTGCAGACAGGAAGAGACTGAACAAACTGATAAAGAAAGCCAGCTCTGTCCTGGGCTGCCCCCTTGATCCTGTGGAGGTGGTGAGAGACAGGAGGATGATGGCAAAGCTCTTGTCTATCATGGAGGACACCTCCCACCCTCTGCAGGAAACAGTAACATCACTAGGCAGCTCCTTCAGTGACAGACTGCTTCACTTGCGGTGTTTGAAGAAGAGGTACCACAGGTCCTTCCTTCCTGCTGCAGTCAGACTGTACAATCAAGCCTGTTCAGAGTAGTTCAGCTCACCCACTAACTGTGCAATAAAAATGTATATAAGGACACTATGTGCAATTTCGCAGAAACTTTGCTGTAAACATTTATATTTCTTCTAGAAGGAGAAAATGATTATATCTGTGCACTGTGTGCATTGTATGCTGCTGTTTTTCTTGTATTCACTGCTGTAACATCAAAAATTTCCCTGCTGCAGGATCAATAAAGGTTTTATCTATCTATCTATCTATCTATCTATCTATCTATCTATCTATCTATCTATCTATCTATCTATCTATCTATCTATCTATCTATCTATCTATCTATCTATCTATCTATCTATCTATCTATCTATCTATCCATCTATCTATCTATCTATCTATCTATCTATCTATCTATATTACAACTCCATGTACAGGAAAGGCCTGCACAACACCAACACCCCTTACCAGAACAACCCATTTTCAGAGAAGACAGAGGCAGTGTATGCAGATTTGCATTAATGACACTGTTACAGACAACACCATTTGCATGGAGGTTTAACAATTTTCTGTGCAGATAGGAGCAGTGCTCTGAGTGGGAAACTCAACGTGATGGGATATGCATTTATATTAACAACAGATGGTGCAGAAAAGCAAACAGGGCTTATGCACACTTATTCACAAGTCATGTCTGGTTTCGTCAGATATTGACCTTTTGACAATTAAGTGATGCCCTTATACACTATATTGCTAAAGATATTGGGACGTCTGCCTTTACACGCACATGAACGTTAATGACATTCCATTCTTCATCTGTAGGGTTTAATATGGAGTTGGCCCACCCTTTGCCGTAATAACAGTCTCAACACTTCTGGGAAGGCTTTCCACAAGGTTTAGGAACATGTGTAGGAATTTTTGACCATTCTTCCAGAAGCGCATTTGTGAGGTCAGGCACTTGTGTTGGATGAGAAAGCCTGGCTCTCAGTCTCTGTTCTAATTTGTGCTAAAGGAGTTCTATCGGGTTGAAGTCAGGACTCTGTGCAGGTCAGTCAAGTTCCTCAACACCAAACTCGCTCATCCTTATTGACCTTGCTTTGTGCACTGGTGCGCAGTCGCGTTGGAACAGGAAAGGGCCATTCCTAAACTGTTCCCACAAAGTTGGGAGCATAAAATTGTTCAAAATGTCTTGGTATGTTGAAGCATTAAGAGTTCCTTTCACTGGAACTCAGAGGCTAAGCCTAGCCCTTGAAAAACAAAATCACACCATAATCCCCCCTCCACCAAACTTTGCACTTGGCAGAAAGCAGTCAGGTAAGTAGCGTTGTCCTGGCAACCACCAAACCCAGACTCGTCCTTTGGATTGCCAGACAGAGAGGAATGATTCGTCACTCCAGAGAACACATCTTCACTGCTCGAGAGTCCAGTGGTAGTGTGCTTTACACCACTGCATCTGACGCTTTGCATTGCACTTGTCAACATAAGGGTTGGATGCAGCTGCTCAGCCATGGAAACTCATTTCATGAAGCTCTTTATGCACTGTTGTTGAGCTTATCTGAAGGCCAGACAAAGCTTGGAGGTCTGTAGCTATTGAGTCTGCAGAAAGTTGGTGATTTCTGCGGACTGTGCGACTCAGCATCCGCTGACCCCGCTCTGTGATTTCACATGACCTACCACTTCATGGCTGATTTGCTGTTGTTTCCAATTGCTTCCACTTTGCTATACCACTAACACTTTGTGCACAGGTGGCAACCTATCACAGTACCACGCTCAAATTCACTGAGCTCCTGAGAGCAACCCATTCTTTCACAAATGTTTATAGAAGTAGTATGCATGCCTAGGTGCTTGATTTTATACACACGTGGCCTTGGAAGTGACTGGAATACCTAAATTCAATTATTTGGAGAGATGTCTCAATACTTTTGTCAGTATAGTGTATCTCTCAAAGAAAGTTCTCTTTCAGAGTCATTACTGCTGTTTACATACCTCCTGGTGCAGAACCAAAGGTGGCCTCTAATGTTTTCTATGAATTCAATGCTATTCAGTTGACTACAGTTCAGCTTAATTGTATTTATATAGTGCCAATTCACAACATACAGTGGGTACGGAAAGTATTCAGACCCCTTTAAATTTTTCACTCTTTGTTTCATTGCAGCCATTTGCTAAAATCAAAAAAGTTCATTTTATTTCTCATTAATGTACACTCAGCACCATATCTTGACAGAAAAAAACAGAAATGTAGAAATTTTTGCAAATTTATTAAAAAAGAAAAACTGAAATATCACACGGTCATAAGTATTCAGACCCCTTACTGTGACACTCATATTTAACTCACCTGCGGTCCATTTCTTCTGATCCTCCTTGAGATGGTTCTACTTCTTCATTGGAGTCCAGCTGTGTTTAATTAAACTGATTGGACTTGATTAGGAAAGGCACACACCTGTCTATATAAGACCTTACAGCTCACAGTGCATGTCAGAGCAAATGAGAATCATGAGGAAGGAACTGCCCAAGGAGCTCAGAGACAGAATTGTGGCAAGGCACAGATCTGGCCAAGGTTGCAAAAGAATTTCTGCAGCACTCAAGGTTCCTAAGAGCACAGTGGCCTCCATAATCCTTAAATGGAAGAAGCTTGGGACGACCAGAACTCTTCCTAGACCTGGCCGTCCAGCCAAACTGAGCAATCGTGGGAGAAGAGCCTTGGTGAGAGAGGTAAAGAAGAACCCAAAGATCACCGTGGCTGAGCTCCAGAGATGCAGCAGGGAGATGGGAGAAAGTTCCACAAAGTCAACTATCACTGCAGCCCTCCACCAGTCGGGCCTTTATGGCAGAGTGGCCCCGATGGAAGCCTCTCCTCAGTGCAAGACATATGAAAGCCCACATAGAGTTTGCCAAAAAACACATGAAGGACTCCCAGACTATGAGAAATAAGATTCTCTGGTCTGATGAGACCAAGATTGAACTTTTTGGCGTTAATTCTAAGCGGTGTGTGTGGAGAAAACCAGGCACTGCTCATCACCTGCCCAATACCATCCCAACAGTGAAACATGGTGGTGGCAGCATCATGCTATGGGGGTGTTTTTCAGCTGCAGGGACAGGACGACTGGTTGCAACTGAAGGAAAGATGAATGCAGTCAAGCACAGAGATATCCTAGAAGAAAACCTCTTCCAGAGTGCTCTGGACCTCAGACTGGGCTGAAGGTTCACCTTCCAACAAGACAATGACCCTAAGCACACAGCTAAAATAACAAAGGAGTGGCTTCGGAACAACTCTGTGACCATTCTTGACTGGCCCAGCCAGAGCCCTGACCTAAACCCAATTGAGCATCTCTGGAGAGATCTGAAAATGGCTGTCCACCAACGTTCACCATCCAACCTGACAGAACTGGAGAGGATCTGCATGGAAGAATGGCAGAGGATCCCCAAATCCAGGTGTGAAAAACTTGTTGCATCATTCCCAAGAAGACTCATGGCTGTACTAGCTCAAAAGGGTGCTTCTACTCAATACTGAGCAAAGGGTCTGAATCCTTATGACCGTGTGATATTTCAATTTTTCTTTTTTAATAAATTTGCAAAAATTTCTACATTTCTGTTTTTTTCTGTCAAGATAGGGTGGTGAGTGTACATTAATGAGAAATAAAATGAACTTTTTTGATTTTAGCAAATGGCTGCAATGACACAAAGAGTGAAAAATTTAAAGGGGTCTGAATACTTTCTGTACCCACTGTATGTCATCTCATAGCATTTTACATAGTAATGTGAAGACTTTACGAATTTTAAACAGAGAAACCAACAATTCCAAAGTTTCCTTTGGTTTCCCTTTGAACAAGCATTGTACAACAGTGGGAGGGCACAAAAAACCTCCCCTTTACCAGCAGGACAAAAAACAAAACAAAACAAAACAAAACAATAATCAAAAAACAAATAACATCAGAAACAACTATGTCCAGGGAGGGCAGACATCTGTCTTGACCGGATGGGGTGAAAGTGGGGATGAGGGAGTGGTTGGGGTGGGGACAGTAGGACATATCCTCCATCATTGACTCTATCAGTGATTTTCAAAACACATGTCATGTGGTGGTATTCACTGGTCCTAGGGATTTTAATCAGGTAAAAATAAAGGAAGTTCTCCCCAGACTATTTTTCCAACAAGTGGATTTTCCTACAAGGGGAGACAATAGGCAAGAATATGCCTACACTAACACTTTAAAAACAGTACTTAAAGCCATCCATTGCCTCATCTTGGCTCGTCAATCACATCCTGATAATGTTAATATCACCATATAGACCTCTGCTCATCAGAACAAAGCCCTCCTTAAAGCAGGGGAGAGTCTGGCCAGTAGGAGCTATGCCAGCACTTCAGGACTGCTTTGATTGCACTGACTGGTCTATGTTTTGGGAGGCTGTCACCAAACATCAGACCATAGAAGTGTATGCTGAAGTTGTATCAGGCTACATACATGAATGCATGGATGACGTCTGTGTCAATAAGAACATCACAGTCTAGGCAAATTAAAAATCTTTGATGTCCTTTGAGGTTGGAGCCATGTTGGAAGCAAGAAATTCTGCTTTTAAATCTGGCACAAAAAAAAAAATTGCCCTCAGGTCTGCAAGGGCCAAGTAGAGTGGCAAAGAAAGCATATGCACAAAAAACTGAGAGCCACTTCCAAGAATATCGGAACATTAGGAGACTGTGGCAGGGAATTCAACTTGCAACGGATTACAGGACTGCTCCCGAGTCCTCTAACAACAGTACTGCCTTCCTTAATGATCTTAATAACTACTTTGCTCTGTTTGAGGCATGTAACAATATGCCAGCATTGACAGCCACAGTCCATCTTTATGACCAGGTGCTAAGTCTTGAATCAGCTGTTGTCCACTAGACCCTGAAGAAAATTAATCCAAGGAAAGCTGCAGCTCCTGACAAGGTACCAGGCTTAGGAGGTGTGCGGACCAACTGGCTCATGTCCTTACAGACATATTCAATGTCTTAGAGCCAAGTCATAGTTCCATTATGCTTCAAAATCTGAGCTATTATCTCAGTTCCAAAAAAATCCACAGTCACTTTTGTTTTGCTTTTGTTAACAACTGTATGTGTTTACAAACTAAAGATGTAAATACTGACTTCGATATGGAAAAGTTAGTTGGGAGAAAGGATATTTTCTTTTATTTAACACTATCAACCTGCTTTTCATGGTAAGAACATGGAGATAAAACGTCTTTTAGTGATCACAAAACAGCAATCCACAGCAATGTCTATGCTAAATCTAGATTTACACTACTACTACATAATATTTAGCTATTGAAATAAGTCATCGAAAGTATACAGAGACTGAAGCTACAGGGTACAGGGTAAATCTAGCATTGGTAACTATGCTGTATAAAATAATCACCATGGATAGAAAGCCAGATACTTGCAGGCTGCTTTGGGGATGTGAGTGAGGGAGGGTTGGTCCTACATCTTAGGTCAGCATAAAAGGGAAACACATGGTGATCTATTTGAAGGTATACAGAGCAGCATCCTGTCCCAGTGGTTTATAAACACAAGTGAAAAGTAGCATAAATATACACCACTATACTACATATAGGCAAGGTGCAAGGGTTTGATAAACTGCACGGATTTAAAAAATAACATCTGGAGACTACATAAATATAATAAAGCCCAACTGACATACAAATACTCTTCTGTTTTTGCAGTCATGTGAATTGTGTTTTTTAAACTTGCTAATTGTTTCTTTTTCACTGAGAGGAGGAGAAAGTTACAAATGCCTCTGATGGCGTTCCTGCAGTCACAGATATCCACAGCCAACTGAAGAGAAAAAAACATGTTGAAGAGAATGAGAGTTTTTGATGCCTAGTCTATGTCTATAGGTAAGTGTGATGCAATTATGAAACTAAATTGGAAGAAGTCAATTTGCAGTTCTAATCAAAATTGGTGTCCTGCAGACTTTATTATACTTCCTAATATCAGCTGGAGGAAAATAGATGTCAAGTGGACCTAACAGGCAGCACTCAATTGGGTAAGAAAAGCAATATAGGCAAAGCAAATACAGCATGTAAAAATTTTTTTTTGCATTAGGGGAGTGTTTAACTGTGACCCGATAGCCATACACACAAGCAACTGGTTATATGTATTTTCTCAACCCACTGTGACCTAACATTAAAATGGTAGTTGAGGAAAAAAGCTAGAAAGACACCCAGAATGTAGATCCCAGGATTAGCAATATGGATATTTGCTGAAGGAGGCTTCCTGTGTTTACTTTGGTCCAAAAGAGACACAAAGAATTTAAAAGGATTGATTTAAGTCACTAAAGCTTAAGTCAGACAGTTAGAGGCTCATGCATTTCGACCCCAATATATTTCAATGTGAAACTTCAAGTTGTCCAAAATTTTCTTAAGGTGTTAATTGCAAGTGCAGGTTAAAAAAATAACAGTTTTTATTTTTTACTGTAATTACATACTTTTATGTTCTCAGTGCATTTTCCAGTGACATCACATTGCACAAGGACAAAACCTCCATGCTAGATTGCCCCTTTATTTGTTAATTTCTCTGCAACAGGGCCCATGCAGAACCTATGATATAGCAGTGCAGTGGTCTCATTAAAATGAATTTAAGAGGAGTCGGTGATTTTTGATAGTGCTGTTTTTGTTGTTAACATTTTCAAGGTAAAGGCCTGCTGTAGACTCCAGGGTCGCAAAACTAACTCCAAAAAAGAACCCCATCGCATTTCTACTTCAAAAACTTACATGTAAGGTAACAAATTAAATACACAACAATAGCTCCCACACTGTTGATGTATAAACTCCAGAATAAATCCATCTATCCATTATCGACACACCACTTTATCCTCTGCAGGGTCGCAGAGATGGTGAAATCTATCCCAGTTGACTTAGGGTGAGGGCAGGGGACACCCTGGACAGGTTGCCACACATAGAGACAGACAACAAAGCACACTCACATTCACACCTACAGACAATTTAGAATCACCAATTAACCTCAGCATGTTTTTGGACTGTGGGATGAAGCTGGAGTACCTGGTGAGAACCCACACAGGGGAGAACATGCAAACACCACACAAAAAGATCCCAGGACCTTCTAGCTGCGAAGCAACACTGCTAACAACCACCCCACCGTGATACCCAGCTCCAGAATAAATTGACTGTAACGACTTACCTGAAACTGGTTTCTTTACTTCCAAGGACAATGTCACTGGAAGATTGTGCATGAGCTCACAAATTTCCTGGTAGCTTGAGGAGCACACAAGTTTTTCTCCAATTTTGACAATATCATCTCCAGGACACAATTTGCCCTTTTCCTGCAAGTGCATTTACACAAATGTAGCTTTTTAGTGACCAACAAACTCAAGTATCATTAAAAGACAAGGAACTTTTTTTTTATTCTTTAAAAAATGAGGAATTTGGCATATGGTCTGAAGCATTGCGTCATAGCTGGACTGATGAAGATGACACCATTTAGACATACCTTTTCTGCTGCGCCTCCAGGCTTTAATCCAGCAATGACAACTTTCAGAGGTGACGACATTATCTCCAGGTCAAGCCCAAATGACTCGTCTTCACGTCTTTTCAGGGTCACTGTATCAATGGTGCAAACACCCACAAGCTCACTGGTATCTCCTTTCTTACACAGCGGATTGGGCATTAACTCTGCAGAAGTCTTGGGATTTTGTCCACATTGTGTGTCACAGGATGGTAGCTGGAGTGGGGCCAAACCTGGAAAGAGCTCATCAGCCTTCGATTTTTGCTGCTGAGGCATGTTTGGTGTTTCAGTGCTCATCATACTTTTGACTCGAGTCACTGCTTTATGTTCAAGCTTGGGGGAGCGCTTTGGCTCCAACTGTCCATCATCTTGACAGTTGTCACTCTGGATACTCAGATTACTTACAGAGGTCATAGTGCTTGCTGCCCCTGCAGTGTTGTCAAAGTGACTGCAGATAGGCATAAAGGGTGACTTAGAACCAGGTGACTCTATTTTATTGGTATTACCTTTCTCAACTTGTGGAAGACCACTGTGGAGTGATGTCACATTATTGCTTCCACACCTTCGCAAATCTCCACCATCTTTACTGTCTGCATCTAGCAATGATGTAGCAATTATGGCTGCTAAACCACTTTTGGAAATTTTGGATTCAAGTGCGAAGTCAAAGGGTTCAGATTGTATTGGCCTTTTTAAAATCCCTGTGTTTCCAGCATTGTCTGAGTCATCATCATCACCAAGTTCATCCTCAAAGCACATCACCCCCTGCTGGCGGAGAAGTGGGCTCCGCACCGAGGCAGGGCTAGAGACAGTAATCGGCTGGCAAACTGCCTCTACATGGTTACTCAGAGGGACAGAGGTTTTTTCTTGCAATGTGTTGTACACAGAGCTGCTCTCCAGGTCTGTCAGAGAGTGAGTGGGTGCTGAAAATGAGATGCAGATAATCAGACAATGTAAATATGGTAACAAAAATTAAGTTGGTAAGTAATGGTTAAATTAATAGATACAGTGTCTCTAAATACTGAAATTTTCTACATTAGACTACATCTGAATTGAACCAAGAATAGACTGTCATCCTAAGCAGGTAATTCTGCCTTAAAATTGGCTCTCTGAAATACATAAAATATTTAGTTTATATTATATTTATTTATGCTCTAGATCGTTTTCTGAGTGTTGACACTACTTTTGACATTTCAAAGACAAAACAAAACATTGATTAATCAGTAAGATAAATAATGTTTAATTGTAGTCCTCCTCTTGAGCTAAGTTTAATCCCTGCCTACACAACCTTTTTAAAAACTTCTCCACTGTGTTTTAATGAGTGAAAATTTACCATGTGATTGTGATGAAATCTCATCCATTAATGTACTGAAGCTCTGTTGATGGAGCCCTTCTTCACTATTTGAGCCCATCAGAGTGGATTCAGACAGGAATGAGTGGCTGGAAAAGTCCTGGGAGAAGTACTGTGATAATTCTGTCTCTGAACTCAGGGATCCCTGCTTATGAACAAACAAAATGTACCAAAGATCACAAATTAAAGGAAGATTAAAACTGCCATCATACATTTTTTTTAAAGTAGTCCTAATTAACCTTTGCAAAAGTACATATTTAGCAAGTGAAATGAATTGTTTAACTCAAAATACACAACTATGTAGAATGAAATTCATACAGTACATGATGGCTATCACACAAAAGAGCATATTTATAACAAGTTTACATTGTTTTAAAGATCAGCAGCCTTTGATCAAGAAAGATTGCATTGTGGCAGCAAAACACAAAAAGAAGAAAACTAAAGATATAAATATGGAAATAAAAAATGCAGATGTTTAATAAAAGTTCATCTTTTTTTAAATTGTAGGACAGATGTGAACTGAAGAGTAGGTATACACATCATATGCCCTATACATTGCAAGTCATAGAAAGATTTATTGGAGTATTGACTGCTGAGAGGTTACTACATCTAGGATGTGTTTGTAAAACTAAACTAAAAGATTAATATTGAATGAATACTTACTCTACTGGCAGGCTCAAGGAACCTCTTCATGGTCCAGCTGAGGGAAGGGGAGTCGTCTCCTTGTCTGTCCCTCACTGTTGAGTTGGAGCTCTTCCAGGACTGACCTATAGGGTACAACCATAGACGGTAAACCCAGAGGAGACAGACAACCACAGCATAAGAAAACTTTCTTGGGCAGCTGAGCCATACTGATGAACTCTTTCAATATTTTGCTGAACTACTGTATAATAACAAGGATATCTGTAAAATAACAGGAGTTAACCTGTGAATACTCCTCCGAAATTTGTGTTGTGTCTCATGATGTACACTGTTTCACATAAATAACAAAAACAAAACAACGAAAAAAACTAACAAACACTACAATAACATAGATTACATCGGAAATTACAAATAAGTGACTGCAGAGCATCAAATGCATCAGTCCCACCTGTGTGTTTAGTCCACACAGACCAAAAAATAGAAAGAGTTTATTCAGTCTACCCTGTGTAACTAAATCTTGTTTGCTGACAAAAGGTCATGTTCTTCAGATGAAATACTGGAGAGGTTGGACATAATTTCACCTGCCAGAGAAGGCATTCTTTTAGTATATGCAGCTTGACAACTTCAAACAACTTAACAACTTGATGCAGTCTTGAACAGGTATGTAGCAGTCTAACCAGTTGAGCTTTAAACTGAACAGTGACAACTACTGTCCCATGCACTGATTCCATACTGCAAAACCCGCAGTTTTATTAAATGGAAAACAGTAACAGCATCTGAAAATGATTGCAGTGTACAAGTAAATAAGATAAATAAAAGAAAATTTAAAAAAATAACAAAAGAGGAATTAAGTAGAACTTTAATGTAGGTAAAGAACAGACCTTGGGAAAGTGACGAATGTCTGTTCCTGCACATTTTGTCTCTCTGTGTTGATCGAGCTATAATGTGATCCATCTCCTGTTCTGACACCTGAGACAAGACAAAGAAACAAGTTTTATTGTATAAATGAAACAGGGAATGCTGGAGCATCACCACACTGGCAACAACCAGAAATCAACACATCAGCAATTACTGTATTTTATGAAAATATTGAGCAGTCATCAGCTGTGGATAAAGCCGGGCTCGTCCTTCATCTCCTTGCCAGATAGTAGCGTCAGCTACACTGTGTTATGAGTGGCCTGGATAACCTCACGTTCTGTTGTTTCAGCCACTGTGCTAAACCTGGCTTTCTGGTCATTCCTTCTAGCTCTCCGCTGGACCGACCGATCCACTGCCTGTCTGCTCTGTTGGCCTTCCTGGCTGCCTCTGTGTCGGTTTCCTTACCGACTCTCTCTACGGCACGTTTAGCCGCCGTGCACCGCGGCACAACCAGCTGCGCCGGTGTGCATCTCAGGACCGGCGGTTTCTCGAGCCAGCCAGCCCCCCCCTTTCCCTCAGTTAGCTCTTCGGTCTTGTGAGTATTGTCCGGACTCTGTTTTGTTAAAGAGGCTGCCCGCTTTTTGTTGACCTTTGTTACAATAAGCACATTTTGTTGGAACCTGTGCCTGGCGGAGTGTTTGCACTCGGGGTTCAAACCCCCCGCTCCGTGACACAGTCGCCTTTTTCTGCAGTCACCCTATGACCTCAACAATGTCCCAAATGCAGCTCCATCTGATTGGTTATTTGTTACAAGTAACAATCAATCAGCTCTGCACACTATTGCATACAGACAAGCACATTTGCGAAGTGAAGCTATGTTTGGAGGGTGAGGTGGCAGATGTTACTGGCATCACACAGCATCACTGAGGCCTGCTGTCAGGACTGTGGCTAATGCTATCAGGAGTAACATATCATCTTTTAGGTAAAGTTAACCTAGCAATCTGTTCTTTCAGACAGTCAGACATATCTCTCTAGCAGACACACAGCCTGTATAAACTGAACAAGAAACACAAGCTGGGGCCACAAATTAATAAATTTGGTACTTTCACACTGGTTATGACTACAGTCACAGATAGTGGAAAAGTTAGGAGGCATCCAGAGACTACCCTGAAGCAATAAATGTGTATAGGCCGTTCTTGATTGACAAAAATCTTCATCGGTAGTCAATCCCTTGACTAAAGCCTGAAGGCACGAGGAAAGAAAATTTCCAAAACAAGTAGAAGAATGTTTTGTGACCTAACCAACTTTAGATTTTGCGGCCAGACTCCTTTTGCCAAACAGGAACTGAGTGGCTTGTCAAGGTTTAAGATCCCATTAACACAACTACATTTGTCAGTCAGCTGCAATCCACAGTTCATCCTAAGTATTAAAAACTGCTGTTCAGAAAATGTCCTTTTGCACTTTGGTTTTGTGCTACTAGAACTCAGGGCAGCCTTCAACAGTTTACTACAGCATCCTGCTGGACAGACTAAGGCAGAGGGTGTGTAAATCTGATACAGCTTGATTGGTTCTCATTGTATCTGTGAAACAGATTCTGTGTCTTCATCAACAATCACATATAACCACTTTCTTCTGTTAAGTATGGTGGCCACAGGGTCAGATTTGGGAAAAATTTTAGTATACATTCTTCCACTTAGGCACTATATTCACATACATGGTGTCTCTTCTCATTTTTATGCCAATGACACATGATCCTCTGAGCCTGGTATGCTAACTTCTCTAAATGATTGGATTTCCAATGATGAAAACTGGATGTCAAATAATTTGCTTCAGTTGAACTCTAACAAAACGTTGATTCTTGTAATTGGATCGCAGCACAGATTTTGACACAAGCTGGTTTGATTTTCCTTCATGTGAAGTGGCAAAGAATTATGGTGTCTTGTTTGACACTAATTTGAGTTTTGAGCAGCACATCACAAAGCTTGTAAATTCATGTTTTTATCATCTTAAAAATATTTCAAAAATATGGTCTATTATAAATTTTAAAGACAAGACTATCATACATGCTTTAATTTCATCACGCTTACAATGCTTTGACAGCCTGAACAAAAAATTTATTGATCGACTCCAGACTCTGAGCTGCCAGGTTTTTATTCATAAAAAATGAAACGTCAGTATATTACTCCTGCTGTTTAACTTTCTTACACTGGCTCTCAGTGGGTTTTAAGCTTTTAAGACTACTCATGGCCTGTGTCCCTGAGATCCTTGGGCAGAGACCCTCTGGGCTCTCGAACAACCTGCCTGAGAACATCAGGTCCATTGAGTGTTGGAGAGATTTTCCTGATTACATTTGAGTTTTTATTGCCTTTGAAGTGTCTTTTAATTATTTCAATATTGCTTTCACATTTTTAAAGTCTATGTTGGTTTTTATGCACCATGCTGTGTTTTTATCTGTTTCCTAAATTCTGATGATTTAATGACTTGTCTGTTTTATTTTGCTGCCTAGTGAAGTACTTTGTAACTTGATGTAGCTTTTTCTCTATAAATATTATTGTTGTCAACAGACGCTTTTTCAGAAGCCAAAAGGCAGTTTGTTTGGAGCAGCATGACTGTGTTTGTGTCGCTGTCTCAATAGAGCACAATGAACTCTTTCCAAATGACTCTGCTTGCCTCCAGCGATCTTCATTGACTGAACCATCTAATTTCACCAGGCCTCACTTTATCTTTTTAGAATAAGTGGTTAAATATTGAAGAAAAATAATCTCTGTCAATTTCAAAACTCACAATGATATGCTGACCTCCTTTAGAGTGTTCCTGACCTGGCTAGATGTTGTGAAAGGTTTTTCTTCGCAAAGTAAAAAATTCCGCAATCACCCACTCCAGTTGTTTTTCGTGGTCTTGCAGGCATTTAGATGTTGATGAGCTCAACAGTGCAAGAATGTGCCAAATTGTCGATTTGGACTCTTTGGCCCACATATTTAGAATTCCTCTAATCAGTTACCAAATGCAAATTAAACACTTTTCGTATTATTTATTTTGTCATCAAATTATCTGGCCATGAAACTGCTTATCAGTCAACTGTCCCATTAATTTTGAGCTTGTGAGAATGGATAAAATGGTTGGAATTCCTAAAAGCTACAGAAGCTAGAAAAAAACAAACTAAAAAGAAAAAAAACACCAGACTCCCAGAGTTTCTTCAGCTCTTTCCTCTCTTTTCTCTGTCCCGTGCCCATCCTACTAGATGGGCACGAGCATATGTATGCACTTTAATTGCACAAAAATAGTCTAACTAAAAATCAACATTCACTTTTGGGGGATTCAATCCCCACTCTCCTGAGGTAAAGTCCTTTGGAAATCCCATTGCACCATTACTCTTTCCACTGCAAACTTTGTTGCTGTTCATCTCTCACTTGATCTGTTCAAAAACCTCTGTGACTAGTTGAAGTCTCCCAACATAGACTACATTTTCTAAAGTTTGCAAAGGGAACTAGATGAAAATGCACAAGTCTAGTTTCCTCTTAGAAGAGAATTGAATGATAAAATACTGAAAGGTTAATATGGGATTGTTTAATGATGCTAAAAAAACTACTTTGTTAAACCCCTTGCATAAAAGCTAGAAGTCTAATACATCTTGATTGCCACAGTCCAAAGGCTTATGGACCAGACCGCATGTACTTCTCCTGCCTTATATCAACAGTGGCTGGATACCATTTTATTTTTTCAAACAATCTGCTCTAAGGACCAATGGTGCACAAAACACTCAGCATGACAAACATAGCTCAAGACTGCAGAGTTAAGGCTGTTCTGTTGATTATGGGACAACTACATAATACCAGAAAGATACTGAACATCTTAAAAGAAAATTAGTCTTTCCAGTTCAAAACAGACGTACCTTGGGATTAGGGTGCCGGCTTATAATAAGACTGACTGGTCCTGGGCCACATTCACTGAGGATGCCGTAGGCCTCACTGAGTGCAGCATGACGAAGACTGACTGAGTCTACCTCCAGTATCTGATCTCCACGACTACACAGAGAGGCACAGGTGGTAGCACAACATTATCAAAGCAGTTTCAGCATAAATGGGTATAGATGTCCAGGTTATCTGTCCACAAAGTTTGTCATGAATGAACGTTTTAGTCAATGAAATATCATGTCTCTCTTTTTGTACCTTTGTATCAGTGCAACTACATATTAATTCATGTTCATCAGTTTGCAGTTCAAAGATGACTCTAAAAATGTTACCTGAGTCTTCCATCCATCTTGGCCACAGATCCCAGGGCCAAACTATGGATGTAGATACCAGGAGCAGAATTCTCCAGTGTCAGACAGCAAACTCCAATTCCCAGACCAACACCTGGCTCTAAAACAATCAAAAATCAAAATCAGTGTCCTCAAAAGGGAAGTTAGCCATAACTGCAGAAACAACATAAGCCAGTGTGCCAGCTGTCATCTAAAATATGACAACTGGCACAAATATGTTTTGTAATTCATGAGTTGAAAATATTCTACACCTAAAAAGCAGTTAAGGACACTCTATATAAAAGTGCAAAGACAAGCTGTCCTTGCCCTTGTACATTTCTTGATCTGAGTGTGTTTCCCTGTTTCTGAGGATCTGAATATATTAATCTTACAATTTATAGCGATACCTCAGACAGTGTTCCTATACACAAGGCTAGCGTAATTTAGAAATGCTCTAAAAAAGTTGACTGGCCAGCACAGAGCCTGACCTCCAACCAATCCATCAACTCATCACCCACCCAGCATCAGTGTTAGACCTCACTGATGCTGTTGTGTCTGAGCAGGAGCAAAACCCTGCATCGAGGTTCCAACATCTGGAGGAAAGAATCAGATTAATGGCCCTGTTGTCACAACCACATGTTCAACTTTGACATATGGCTGGAATGTTTGGCCACTTTGCAAAGGAATGTGCACCATTGTCACATGTTCAACTCTCACTACATCTGTGACTGATTTTAGCAGTCTGTATAAGTTAAACTGAGGCTGTTTGCTTGTGTGCTGTAGAGTAACATAAAAAGCATGTGTATAAATGAACAGACATGCTATTGTTGCTTGTAACTCACACAGCTGTCATAGTTTTCTTACTGCTTTACAGTACAGTTTTAATGAAAACTGACCACAAAACAGACATTAAACGTTGACCGTTTCTTCAGACGTGACATCTCCACACAGGAAGTGAATACAAAACCAAGTAATGGTATCTAAATGTCTCTCTAGGCTGTCCATCAAGTTTGCTAACCTTTATTAAGTGTGACCTCCATGATGATGCAGTCTTTTGGACCTGGACCATGGCACCTGCGGCCATCAGCCTCTTCAAACCCAGATAGGGCAGGTGTACCCCCACTGGTGTAGGAGTTAGGTGAGTTGGAGCGGCTGAGAAGGGTGGGGGTGGGACATGGTGTCAAGCTGGGGCTGCGCAGACGAGTTCGAATCGTTAAGGTCACCACACCTTTTTTCAGTTGCTGTTAAAAAAAATCAGATTCAATGTTGAGCAGTTGGAGGTGAAATTACTTTTATCTTTGATTTTCAATTCTGAGCTTCAGAAAAATTAAAAACTAAACTTCCACCCCTGTCCTCCCCCCCAAAGGAACAAAAAATGGCCTTTTAATACACCTTTGTTCTACTCTCAAAAAACGTGATCAAGCAAATTAGCTTGCACTGTGAGTATAAAAAAAAAAAAAAGATATATAAGACAAAAGCTGTCTTTTGTCTGAAGAAAAACACACTTTGTCAAAAACATTTCTGAAAACGTATAACCATTTTAATGTTCTT
This sequence comes from Amphiprion clarkii, assembly GCA_027123335.1. Taxonomy (NCBI): domain Eukaryota; kingdom Metazoa; phylum Chordata; class Actinopteri; family Pomacentridae; genus Amphiprion; species Amphiprion clarkii. The sequence goes on along the minus strand of CM049572.1, from coordinate 11,047,569 downwards.
GAGAGAGTTAGACAAAACCCATTGTAAACATGGAGTCCACCTTGAAGGTTTGGATAGCCTGTTGGTGTGTGAGTCCTTGGAGAGACTCTCCGTTTACCTCCAGAATCTCATCTCCTACAAGGGAAAGCACACAATTAGACGGAGACAGGCATCTATTGTAAACTGTAAATATAGACCAATTTCAGTGCTATCATTTCACTTGCTTGTACGCATCAGTTCCATAACACAGGGTGGAAAGGAATGGTTACCTTCTTTCAGTCGTCCATCAGCTGCTGCAGCTCCATGAGGGAAAATAGTTTTGACAAAAATACCCATTTGACCACGTGCTGAGTCCTGTCCACCAACAATGCTGAATCCTAGACCCTGCAAAAATGACATCTCAGAAATGACTAGTAAAGACACAGTTGTCAAATGTTTGAGTTTTCCAGGATTATTGGCTTTGGCAGTTTGGTTGAATACAAGAGAGGAGGGATATCAAAGAACAGAGGTCCAGCTTTAAAAACTCACATTTCATTTTGCCATGCTAATATGTTATCTCTTACAGATTAATCACACTGTGACTATGTGTGTCATGGCCTTAGTTTGCATGTCCTGAGAAATAAGTTTAGCTATTCCATATCTTCCAGTCTAATAGTGCCACCTGTTGACAGCATGCGAAAGTGCGGTTCAGATATGGTGAAAATCTGTTTTTATTTTATGTTGTATGATTCAAAAACTTGGAGGTGTAAATAAAAGCAGTAAAAATATTAAAACACCCACATGGACAGGGCTTTAGTCTTACATTCATTCACGTCTATGTCAGCTGCCACGCTTTTAACTGTGATGCTGTGCTCCGCCAATCAGTGCACACAGCAAACAAAGAGTCTTCTTCTCAAAGGATGTGGGGGCAGCAGCAGCTCAGCGGTATTTAAAGCCACAGACAATGAAACAGCCCATTTGTTTTGGTCAGTACTGCTACATTTTCTGTATTCTGTCAAAGTACACTTCCTTTTGTACAATGAAGCCACTTGAGGACCATGTCTTTTAGAGTCAAGCTGTGTTTCGTAATGAACTCCAAGTTAGCACAATTCCCTTGGTCTAAAAGGCTCTGTGGGCATGATGATTGTTTAGATAGCTGAATAAACTGCTTCAATGGTGAGGAGTTAGGTCAGCATAATGTCAAAATGACATTACAAAACACCATTCTTAGCATTCTGCTACATGATATAAAATATGAATTCAACTTCTCTGTTTATGTTTTTAGAATATATTACACCACCTGTGCTCAGCAGCTGGGTTGGTTGAGTTGTGTTCTGTGGAAGAATGGTCTGACTTATGCTGAGAAGTCAGACCATTTAAAGGACTTGATGTGCAGGTGATTGTACATATTATTTCATAATAAATTGTGAAGAATCCAATCCAAATATAATACACATAAATAGTCTGATTCATATTTTAATACTGATTTCAACCATATCACCTTGCACTAACAGGAACCATCTATCTACTACAGACAACCACTGCAATAGATTTACAGGAGATTTGTATTTATTTTATCTTTTTTTAATAATAATATACACTACTGGTCAAAAGTTTTAGAACACCCCAATTTTTCAAGTTTTTTATTGGAAAGTATGCATGTTAATTTCTCATTGTACTCTGAAATGAAGCATAGAACAAATAAACAACTGAAGTAAACAAAAGATCCATTTAGAAAACCAAAATCGATTCTAAATTTTTGACTCATTAAAGTAGCCACCTTTGGCAGATATAACAGCTGAACACACTCTTTCACGATTGAAATCAAATATTCTTCAATAAGTTCTTCCCAACTCTGTTGCAGAAGTTCCCATAAATCTGTGCCACTTGTAGGTTGCTTTGCTTTCACTCTTTTGTCCAGTTCATCCCAAACCAGCTCCCTGGGGTTTAAGTCTGGAGACTGTGCTGACCACTACATATTTTCAAGCTTACCATCTTGTTTTTTCCTAAGGTAGTTTTGGCATAGCTTGGACTTATGTTTGGCTCATTATCTTGCTGTAGGATGAACCCCTGACCAAGTAGGAACATACCAGAGGGTACTGCATGGCACAGCAGAATGCTGTGTTTGCCATTTTGGTTCAGGGTCCCTCTCACACTGTACAAGTCACCGACCCTGGATCAAGCAAAACAAACCCAGACCATCACGCTTTCTCCTCCCTGTTTGACAGTTGATGTCACCCACTGAGGAGCCATCCTTTGGCCTACTCGATGGTGTACAAAAATCCTGTGTGATGAACCAAAGATTTCAAATTTTGATTCATCAGTCCATAATATCCTCTTCTAGTCTTCAGTAGTCCATTGGTGCTGTTTCATGGCCCAGGCAGGCTTCTTTTTCTTATTATGATGCAATGGTTTTCTTGCTGCAACTTGACCTATCAAACCTGCAACTCCAAGTCTTCTCTCCACAGTTGAAACTGAGGCTTGCTACGACCACTTTTAAGCTGTGCTTGAAGCTGTGAGCCGCCGATCAAACAAGCTGTTGACTCTCAGTAACTTGTCTTCTGATTCTGTTGTGGCTTTGGGTCTTCCAGACCTCTTCCTGTCAGAGTTTCCCCCATTTTCTATGTGCTTTTTGATGGTGAAGAAAACTGTACTCACTGTCACCTTGACTTCCTGCACAATTTCTCTGTAGGAAAGACCTACATCTTTAAGTGTTTTGATGGTCTCTCTTCTATTGTTAAGTGCCTTTCCCTCACCTTTTTTGTAGCAACACACTATTTTCTGCAGTACAACCCTGTTCAAATAATGCTCTCGAGGGTATGGTGCCACGGTGTGAAAGTTGGGACACCTGTAGGATTTGGTAGCACCAACTTTCAAGGCTTGATCAACCTCCATTGCTGCAGAACAGCTTTAAGTTGTCAACCCATTTCTTGTTCCCTGAAAAAGGCCTTTTTGTATAATTCTGGAATGTACATTATTTTTCAGTTTTGGGTAACCGTACCTTTTTTTAAAACCTCTGGCAGTTCACCACTTACCTTTGAACCATTTCAAGCTGTTCATTGAACTTGAACTACTTGAATTTCAATATAAACCTGGAAAATTGGGGCATTCTAAAACTTTTGACCAGTAGAGTATATAAATATATAATATATATTTATTTATATTTATTTTCACTATTTCAAGAACTAAGGAAAGTCAATCAAAAACAGATGAGAAGGCTGGACAGTCTAGGTGAATAATCAGACAGCATGACTGGAATGTCAGACATTCCAGTCATGCTGTGGAAGAAATTCTAATCTTGTGTGAGGAAATTTATTTCTGTGACAACTACAGCTGACCTCAAGATTAGTGTGTTGTAGGCTACTGTGTGTGGTAATAACAACACCAATAAATCTACAAGTGAACTGAAGAACATTGACTTTGTTAATTTTTTACCACAACAAATGTTTGTTACTGCTTTTTCTTATTATGGGAGTCAAATAAATGGTGTCACTATACTACTTTCACCGGCACTGCCTTTGTGAAATCACAGGGAAAAGATTGTATTTTTTTTTTCATTTTGTGTATTTTTAATTCTACTATTCGCCAAATTAAGCAAACCTAAAAAAATACTGTAGATAAAAATTTTAAGGATTTCTAATTGCAGCATTAATTGTTTTTATCATATCTATCCCACTGCTGATAGCTACTATCGACGACATGGGTTGGGTTTTTACTGTAATTTAACCTTTTTATTCCTTTATTCCTCATTCTAGAGACATGACATTTCTTCCAGTTGAGACCAGAGTTGTTGGGTCTGTGTGCCTTTTTTTGTTTTGATCCTATCAGTTCATTTTGTTGGTATTTATTATTAGTGCCATTGCTTTTTTAAACATGCTGAGAAAAGAAAAATCTACCTCCCTGTAATCTGTACAGTCTCTTCACAAGACGCACAGGTGAACAGTCCTTATAATCCCTATAATCTTGAAATGATGGCTAAGTTGATATTGATATCATAAGCTTACTACAATGCTGTGGCTGTTATAATTATATTATTCTGCATTTTAAATACAGACTTGTAGCACCACAGTATTCTGATAGTCAAATAATAAACATCAACATAATGCACATAATCACAACAATATGAACCTTTTTTGGCACTAATATAATGGTCTAGTTCTATTGTTACTTCTAGTAAGAAAAGCCTTTCACCAATAAGTGATTGAAGAGAAAGCACAAAAGAAACATTTGTAAATCATTTCAGAATACATTAAAACCAGACAGATGCTTTTGTTTTGTAATTGTGAGATTACATACACATACTCTTTGAACTTTATTTATGCATACATGTGAAAGAAGTGCACTCACTTTGCCTTGGCCTTTCATCAGCACTATACTGGAGATAATGGATGGCTGTGCCAGTCGCCATGGAGACTCCACTTGAATGGTGCTCAGGGAGCGTGCTGATTTCTTAATAATCTGATATTCCTAGAGGAAAGATAAATATTAAAAGAAAAAATCTTCAATCAAATTTTAAAATCTTTTCCATCATTAAATACTCACGTTTACTATGATGAGGCTTTCTCTTTCTCTTCATTAAGTTCTAGTTTATTCTAATATACACTTGCCTTCTTTCCTCACACTTGAGGTTGACGACTCTGTTTTTCCCTGGTAGTGCTGCGCATTAAGGTCTGATGCTGTAACTTGATGACTCAATTTTACATGAAAGGTTTTGTTTGTGTATTATCCCCATTAGCAGTATGAGTCTATGACTCTGAACGTCATCATGTAATATTTTATTTCCCTTTCCTATTCACCCTCTCATTAAGCAACGTTGCTATTATTGTCAGGATAGCATGGTCCAAATGAGTGACCAGCATTTGACCTGATCTGGCTGTGTACACACACACACACACACACACACACACACACACACACACACACACACACACACACACACACACACACACACACACACACACACACACACACACACACACACACACACACACACACTGAAAAAAATCAGTTTGATTCCAGATTGAATCTTGTTGACAGAGTGTTTTTTTTTTTTCTAAAAGGTTGCTCCAGAACACATTCTCCATAGTGCCAAGGTTGTTGGCCATAAGGCCCAGCACACTGAAGAAAATGTATGTTTTCTACGTTATTACGTGATAAAATGAAAAAGCAGACCATAGTCCTATGTATACTTTGTATGCATGTCTTTACATCTTTAGTTGCATAAAGAGAGGGAGGTGCATTCACTTACCTGTCTCATTCCAGCAGCATCTAGCTGTTGAGGTAAGGAGTGTTTACGATGGCCAGGTGGAGGCTTCTCTGAAACTTCACAGCCACTTACACCATTCTCCACAAACAGCTCATCATCCTCACCCACTGACTCCAGGCGATTACTCCCCCCTGAGTCAGGAAAATTCATAATTTTATTCCTCTGCACATAACAAGTACTTTTTTTTCCAACACTATAAGCATAAATTTCAACACACAATATACTAGACACCAAATTACCAGACAGACAAAGTGCATAACTTTGGAAGCATTGTAAATATGTTCATTACACTGCAAAAGCAGTGATGTAAGAAACAGATGAAATGCTTCCAGGCTTTGGGTGTTCCACCATTTTGGTGTAAATGAACAATTTGTTTTTACTGAGCACCAACCTTGGGATCGGTTGCACAGCTTCATAGGTGTGGGGGTGCAGCAGGATCCTTTGAGTGCCTCTCCCTGATTTTTCACTTCTAGTTTCTCCAGGCCAGTCAACTACAAGAATACACACAGGTTTTATGTTTTTACATGCAAACAGCATTGACCTATCTCAGACCATGCTCCACTTTAGAATGAACTGTCATGACAGGTACCGGTAATCAAATGTATCTGTATACACCTTGATGTGTGAGCCCTCTACTACTGCCAAATGAACTCTTTATTGCTGGAGTGAGGAGTCACTTAAAGAGATCCAGGTGTGTGATTAGATTACATCCTGACACCTCCAGATGAAGATTTTCTGAATGTGTTCAAATGGGAGGCCTAAGCAGGCCCAGAACACTCAAGAGGGAACATATGTTCCACCTGGCACAGGAACACCTCTGGATCCTCCAGAAGGAGCTAAAATCAGTAGCTGGGTACAAAGATGTCAGCCTGCTAACTCTGTCAAAATAAATAACTACTACTGACTTGGTCTATAACTCCGCTTTGTGACACAGGTCACTGCTCTCGACTGGAGCAGGACTAATTTAAGTGCCCCCTTCACACGCAGACACACCCACACATATGATCTACATATACCAGGCAGGTGTTGTGCAGACTGGTGCTACTGTTGGAGGTTGGGAGAGAGGGCAGGGTAGCTGTTTGAGACATAATGGAAGAAGAATTGCAGGTGCTGACGAGGTCTGGTAGACTGGTGGATGGGAAGCGTTCCAAACCCACATCTGATTCCTCCTGCTGGAACAGAAAAAAAAAATAGAGTATACATGTGTGTCATTTTTCTTGATATGTATTATACATGTTTCTATATACAACATTCCTAATAGGAACACTTAAGAATAGAATACTATAGCAGCATAATCATTATCTGAAACTTTTACTGTCTTTTTTTCAGCTCAAATTTCTTCCCGCAGTATAGAAAAAGTAAACGTTTATGCAGTTTGCAGCACTGGGTAGCTACAGAAACTGCAACAGAGTCTAGAGTAAGCGTTTTCCCCTTTTTTTCTAAGTGATAAAGTGCGTGAAGTGTTTGTGTTTGCCTTTAGAAAGTGTATTTCAGTTTGACTGCTGTTCAGGCTACAGATTCTAAAGCTGTCTTTGGTGCCGACATCCGCTATGAAGTCTGAAGCTGCATGTCCTCATTAATTTTCCTGTAATTGTCATTTAAATTCTGTTCACAAAGTTGGACAATATCATCATCAGCTAGAAAGTATGTATTTAGCAGTACTGGTCTTATTTGCACCACAGACGCATATCCATAAAAAAAATTATTCCAAAACAGGATGAAGTCAGGAGGCCACTTCCTTTAGGTTTTAACTTAGGGCATCCATTGTTGCTGTACTTTGCATTTTCACACTTTAGTCATGTAACAGTCTTTTTTTTAGTTAATCAAAAAAAATTGTAATAAGCAGGATACAGGTTCTCTTTGAATAATTTTCATTAGTAGACACTGAGAGGACAGGGAAGGCTACAACCAACTTTAATTCGCACAGTCTTCCTGCTCCACTGCTGCACATTACTCTGTTACACTGTACTGTTACACAACTGTAAAAGAATGGTAAGTAACTAAAACCAGTCTAGACCATGGAAGTGTGTGTGTATGTGTGTGCATGCCCATGTGCGTGCCCGTGTGTGTCCTTGTGGCACGTAAATCGGTCTTTCTCCTACCTATCCCAGCTATAACAGCACTACTATGTCTGGTAGAAGCACTACTAGCACTTACCCTGCTGGCCACCACCAGCTGGATGAGACCAGTAGTTGAGCGGAAGATAGCAACAGCCTCCTGATGAGTGAGACCCACCAGAGAGTGACCATTAATCATCAGCAACTCATCACCAGCATGAAGACGGCCATCCCTGAAACACACGCATGCACACACATTTAGGCAGAACAGTTACTTACACTGTACATATGCACAGACACCTAAGCTGAACCACTCTCAACCATTTCAGATAACTTAGCTGTCACTTATTACATCAGGACTCGTAGTAGAATTCAAAGAGAATTTTGAATGAATGTCTTGAAATTTTCAACTTGAGTTGGGATTAAGAATAAAATATACTTTGTGTGATATATCTTTCAGATTTGTTATTGTTGCAAGTGTTCAAGCAAAGGTAATTCAAATATATCAAAAACTGACTTTAATTTTCAACGCATTCTGAGATGTCTGCCATAGAAAAAGGAGAGACTAATAAACAAGACTGAAAAATAACCAGGACCTTCAAACTTTTGGAAACACCAGTATGAAAATTAACAACCTTTTAGCAATCTTTTAATCACCTGATAAATTACCAGAAACAGATACAATTACTGGAGAGTGCAGAAAGACCTAATGAATTATGATCTTAATTATGAGCTGGATAGCTCAGTGACTAGCACCCCTGACTTTGGAGGTCGATAGTTCAAATCCCAGTCAGGGCGCAGGTCTCCAGGGAGGACCCTGAGGCAAGATCCTTAGTGCCTGCCTACCAACTCCATGTTGTATCTACTCTCAGCTTTGGATAAAATTGTATGCTAAATTAAATAGAAAATTGTAAATTGCAACAAAAAAGTAACTGAAAATAACTGTACCTGTGAATGGCACCCCCCTCCTCTATAAAAGCTATAATGATGCCATGTGGAGAGCGTTTGGAGCCACGTCCCCCTGTTATCTGTATGCCCAGGCCCTCTTGACCCTTCACCATATGCATCTTCCAGATCAGGCAGCTGTCTCTGGGCTATGAAAAAGAGAAAACCCATAAACACAAGAAACACACAAAACAATATATCACACAGGGCTGACACACACACACACACACACACACACACACACACATAGCACTATGACCACTGACAGGTGAAGTGAATAACACTGATTCTCTCTTCATTATGGTACCTGTTAGTGGGTTGGATATATTAGGCAGGAAGCAAGCACTTTGTCCTCAAAGTGAGGTGGTAGAAGCAGGAAAAATGGGCAAGCCAAAGGATTTGAGCAAGTTTGACAAGGGCCAAATTTTAAACAATCCATGAGAGATGAAATGGTTTAAAAAAGCAAAGCTTATCAATTATTTATATCTTAGTACCACAACAGGTTTCTTTAAGTACAGAAAAAAGGGCACTCTTGCAGTTCCTTACAAATGTGAGTCTCTGTCATTCTTACTGTTTGTCTTCATAATAGAACCCCAGCTCCAACCTTACATTCACAATGCTATTGCCTAGTCAGCACACAACAGCTCTGCCCGTCTCTCTGATGCTCTTTTAGTCCAAGCATCAAATAAGGCTCAGAAAGCTTCGATGCCTTATTCTGTCAGATTCAGCTCCATTACCAATTTACCTAGAAGGTATTGAAGTTAGCTACATATAATGAGAAGGGAATAAAAGTACCCAGTGTTAAATGCAACAGTGGAAACAAAAACGTGGAGAAAAAAGAAGTTTCAAATATTTTAATATGGGGAAAAATGGAAGAAAAGAAAATAATGATTCAAAAGAAGAGCAGACGTTAGACAATAAACAGACACCTTGACCACAAACTCTGAAAACCTGTTCAGGGTGATTTGCAGATTTTTAAGGAATAAACTACACCCAAGCAAGACCAAATCAAAAGATTTTGAATATGTGATAAAATAAATAATTAACTAAAAATATATACTTCAACTATAATCATTGATTGTTTTGTTATGCTGTTTAAAGGATGCTTCCTTTCATATGTTTTTTAGGCTCAAGAGTAAATTGGGCTAATAGTTTCAGTTCTGATCAGCTAAGAAACAATTTTAGATCTACAAGTTAAACTGTTTTTGATGTGATTTGACTACATCTCTGTGAACAGTGGATGGTTGTGTCACGCTAAGTTAAGGAAACAGACTGGATGTAAAAGGAAGCATTTTCACTGATCATTTCCAATTTTTGCATTTGGTTTTGTTGTTTTTTTATATCAAAGATGGCAATAACTAAGTAACATCTAAAGTTCAGGTTCACACTGCTTTCCAGTCCATGTATGCTCCTTCCTTCTGTCTCTCTCACATCCTGATGCTGCCAGTGCTTCTCACACATCAAAGTATTGTCTGAACTGACCAAAGAATAAGTTTCTTTTAGCTGGGCTGAAATCATTTGTCTTAATCCCTTGTCATCAGAACAAATTCTCAGGTAGAATAACTAGTATGACCCTTGCTTGTGTAATACCTTCGAGCCCTGTATGTCAGCAGTGTGTCTCACCTGGCTAGAAGAGTCAATGTTGAAAGAGTCCATTTTGCTTTCTAACAGCTCACTGTGGCATCTTGCAGGCAGAGTGGCAGCCCCTCTGCTGTGTAGACGCTGAGGAACTGTTTTCACCTGAGGACAGGTGTTTGGACTTTCCTCTGCAGGTGTATGTGTGGAGAGGATGCAACCCGAGTCATCTCCTGGAGGGCTGACTTCTTCATCAGTGGAAGCAGAACAGCTGTGGCCATTGTAAGAGCTCCGAATTTCTGAGCAAGTACTGTCCCTGTTGTCTCGTTTAAAGGACGAACGTGATATGACACCAAACTTGCGTGTGCGTTTACAGTCTGCCAAGTTATTGGAGGACTCAGACCCAGCTGTGCCCTGCTGCTGGTCTTCACAACTGTCACTGCGGAGAGTCGTACTGACATTTTCACTGATGTCACAGGGAGGGAGAGGAGCCTTTCGCTTGACTCGACGCAGCAGGATCAGGTAGATACAGCCTCCATTCCAGCACTGGTCAGCCAGGTAACTGTAAAAAGATTTAAATCACTCTAAAGTTTAATCAGAGAAATATAAATGGGAACGTTTATGAATAAGAATATTATGATTTAATGCTTCATATACCGTTTTACGATATGTAGAAAGTCTCGTTGCACTTTAGGACTCTTTAACAAGTCATGCCTGTACGTGAGTGAATGGTTTTACTTTCTAAACTAAAAAACAGGAATTCATAATAGTTGATATGTAGACTACGCATCATTAGTCTCGTTGCTCCTGTGATATGAAAAAAACACACTCTCTGAGTTTTTCTTAAAATCATGTAATATTTACATAATGATGTAAGCATGTTGAGCATTTGTTTTCAGTCAAAAGTTAACAAAAATGATTAATATATATATATATCCATCCATCCATCCATTATCTATACACCGCTTAATCCTCACTAGGGTCGGGGGGGGGGGGGCTGGAGCCTATCCCAGCTGACTCGGGCGAAGGCAGGGGACACCCTAGACAGGTCGCCAGTCTGTCGCAGGGCCACATACATAGACAAACAATCACTCTCACATTCACACCTACAGGCAATTTAGAATGATCAATTAACCTCAGCATATTTTTGGACTGTGGGAGGAAGCCGGAGTACCTGGAGAAAACCCATGCATGCACAGGGAGAACATGCAAACTCCATGCAGAAAGATCCCGGGAAAGCCGGGACGCGAACCAGGGATCTTCTCACTGCAAGGCGAAAGTGCTAACCACTACACCACTGTGCAGCCCCTTAAATATATATATATATATATATATATATATATATATATATATATATATATATATATATATATATATATATATATATATATATATATATATATATATGTATATATATATATACATATATATATATATATATATACATACATACATACATACATACATACATACATACATATATATATATATATATATACATATATATACATATATATATATATATATATCACTGATTCTTGAGAGTTGGGACAAAACAGGTTTTAAAAATCATTTTTTAAAATCCACACTATATTATTTAGAGTTATATATTTCTGTAAAGAAATGTCTTAGCTATTTAACCATGTAAAGGAACAGTTTCTAAATAAAAACAATTTTTTGAAAAATAAACATATTTCCCATTCGAACTTGATTTGTGTCAACTCACACTAAGAAGTGTACAATTTTGATTCTTCCAGTCCAACAAGAATCTAAAGTTCTGAATTATTTTGCAACAGGGTTTAGTAACTCTGATATGTAATAAAATACATCATGTAAACTTAAGTTGTGATTTCACATTATTCTGAAAAATGTGATTTCTAGATATCTTCATTTTCATACTTTGTTTTTAATTTTAATATTATAAAAAACAATTCCTTAAATAATTAAGATATAAGAGGATGTAGATCAGATGATCCTTTATTACATGAACAACATAAACTGAAGAAAGAATGAATATTTTCTTTCAAAAATTAACAAAACCTACATCTGACGGTGTTGACGAGGAACTGACGGTGTTGACAGAAATTGAATATAGCCTAATATTTATAAATAAGTTCCAGTATACTTCCATGAAAATAAGCAATGTTGCATTTTCCTGAAATTAGAATTTGTGCTTTATATATACATAGAAGTGGGTCCATCTACAGAGGTTACCATCCAATGTAATATTCAGTGTCGCAACCAGATGCTGCGAAAATCTACAGAGTGACTTTTTAAAAAAATTAAACACATAAATGTTGGGAAAGTGACACAATAATAAGTAGACCAAAGCCTGAACATGCTGTACAAGTTAGAAGTGTAGGTTATACTGTATGGCTAAATGATGTAATTCATGCTATATACAGTATGGAAAAAAATGACTAGACCACCCTTGTTTTCTTCAATCTCTTGTTCATTTTAATGTCCGGTACAACTAAAGGTACATTTGTTTGGACAAATATAATGATAACAACACAAATAGGTTATAAGAGTTTAATTTCAGAGCTGATATCAGACATTTTCTGTGGTTTTCTTGATAATAACCAAAACCACTTAAGTTCTTACATCAATAGATATGGTGTTGTTCTGCCAAAAACAGTGATTTTAAGCATTCCATGTTTTCTTTTCTGTCTGTTTTAGTCCCATGATCCACACAGGAGTTAGTACTGATTCATAACCATTGTTTCTGATGACTGCAGCCATGCGTCTTGGCTGCTCTCCACCAGCTTCTGACATTGTTGTGCTGTCACAACAGTGCAGTCCTGTTCACTAATTCTAACTAATCTGCTTTGTTTTTGGGCTTGTGGTTCTCCATTTTGCATTTGATGATTTTCCACAGGTTTTCAGTTGGATTTAGATCTGGTGATTGAGCAGGCCAAGGCATGTTCCAATGTTCTGGTTCTCCATCCAGGCTTTTGTTGGAAAATCCAGTCATTGGAGGCAGGAAAGAGTTTTCCAGCTGACGGAAGAAGACTGTTTTCAAGAGTTGCCCCAAACATGACCTGGTTCATTGGCTCTGTTCCACCCAGACTGAAACTACCCCAGTTGGTCACTGATCCACCCCCATATTTTACTGTAGGGGCAGACAGTCTGGTTTATAGCTTCTCCAGGCTTCCTCCTAACCAGTAAATTGGCTGGAGTGGGCACCAACTGAAAACTGGATTCATCCCTAAAGAGAACCTTAGTCCAATCATCAACAGTCCAATCCTTGTGATCCCAGCAAAGAGTAACCGGGCTTTCCTCTGTCTTTCCTTGATGAAGGGCTTCTTCCTGTCCCGTGTGACTTCAGACCAGCTTCAACAAATCCGTTTCCAACTGTCCTTGCCCGACAAATGACATTTCTCGATGGTGCCCACTCATTTTTAAGGTCACTGGATGTCTGATGACAATTCCTGACACAGGAATGGATGAGTGACGGTCATCTGGAGGGTAGAAAGACGTTTCCTGCCGAGACCAGCTAGCAGTTTGGTAGTACCATGTTGGACTTGTTTTTTCTTGGTGTAATGAACAGCTGTCTTGGAGATCTACAGTTTTTTCACTACCTGTCTCTCACTCATGCCAACTTCCAGCAGTGCTAAGATGGCTGCCTTTGTGGCTTCACATAACTCTTTAGTTTTAGGCGTTATGTGAGAGCTGACAACTTCTGAGTTGTGTTACGGCTTGAATGTCAGCAGGAAACCGCTCTAGGCCTTTACATGTGCAGTGCTGCTTATGACATGAAATGGCCTCTTATATATCCTGGGAATACAATTAAGCTTAAGCATGTCAAATAGGACATAAAGTATAATGGAATCAGCTGCATTTTTAGTCGTGTTCATTGTATTCTTCAGATAATATACCTTTAGTGGTACCAGGCATTGAAACGAACAAGAAATTGAAGAAAGCAAGGGTGGTTTAATATTTTTTCCATGACTGTATATACTTATATGTCATAAAAAAAAAACTGCAATCAAATTTTTAATCCTTTACTAAGTTAACTAATAATATTATATTAGCACAATAAGAGGTTACAGGTGGATTTGTCAACTCCATCAGCTTACACATCAACTCCGTAAGAAAAGGAATCTGACGGAGTTGATGTCTGACGGAGTTGACATAAGGTCAAGTATTTTCCCTCCAAAACATGTACACTACAGCTAGCTGGTTTTTCCTCAGCTGCTAGCTGTCTCAGTAACCTCACTAAAACACTTAAATTCAACCCACTATGGTTTAAAAAAACTTAAAATAACGGAAAGACGGAGTTGACATGGTCCACCTGTGACCATAGGAATATTGACAATGTTTGTCAAAAATATCAAAAACTTTAAAACTTACCAGAGTATGTGTGGTAATGTTGCAGTCAGCACAGCCAGGAAGACGAAAAGAGGTCTTCAGGGATGTGCCGACCACGTTATTGCCTGATTTAATGAGGTTTATGAAAAAATCTGACGAAATTGACTGAAACTGAGGACACAACTTTGATCGACAGCTTTTTATGGAAAATACCGTTTGACATTCAATTCATGCATTGTTTTACATATTTATAACCCTTCTGTTTAATTTGATATATGTAGTCATAATTTTAGAGGGTTTAAATGTTTTTTGGGGCAGATCACTATTGTGAATCCTTGCTGAGGACAAATACAATAACATGGACCTTCTAAAGATAGACCATACAATTAAAGAAAATTTCCCAAAAAATATTAAAATGATTGCTAAAAAATAATAAAGGTATACACCGTTCCTTTAGATTTAACTTTGTAAGTATAACAATCATGATAAATTTCTTGATTTTTGATGTATCGGGAAATTAGACTTTTCTACGTAGGACATGTTTTGTCCCAACTCTCAAGAATGAGCGATATATACATATATATATACATATATATATATATATATATATATATATATATATATATATATATATATATATATATATATACATATATATATATATATATATATATATTTATTTTATTTTATATTATTTTATATTATTATATTTTATATTATTTATAGTATTTTAAGAACACTTTATGAAGTTAGGTTTATCGGTAACTTTAAATGTTGCAACAGTGCAGAACCACACATCAAACCAAATCCAGGTCGGACCAGGTCCACAGAGCTGCTTGTCACATAGACCCATACTTTTTAAGGTCTCTTGTCAGTTGCTGTGCCTTTACAAGTACGCTGGAATACAACAAATTAGTTTTACCAAGAATTCACAGAGATGATTATCATGCATGAGACCACTGTACTACCCTGCCTACTTTGATGTGAGGGCTGGCAGATTTGTCAAATGTCTCTTCCAGCTAGACCATTATAGACAATAAATCTCTAATAGCATGATACAAAACAGACCTGTGTTAAACCTATCAGAGCCAGTGTATATTTTCCAAAGGAAGAGACCCAGTCAAAAACAGACCTGAGGTTTGTTAGACCTGGTTTAGGATTTTACAGGCCAGCAAGCTCAAGTGGAATTAAAAGGGTAACAAGTTTTTAAAAAATTATTGCAACAATTATGCTAAACTTTTTTTTTTTAGCAGAAGTGTCAGCCATTTCCTGCTTCTGCCTTCTTAAATATAAGGATTGGCTGGTTTACCTCAGGGCTGTACAGTGGCGTAGTGGTTAGCACTTTCGCCTTGCAGCGAGAAGGTCCCTGGTTCGCGTCCCGGCTTTCCCGGGATCTTTCTGCATGGAGTTTGCATGTTCTCCCTGTGCATGCGTGGGTTTTCTCCGGGTACTCCGGCTTCCTCCCACAGTCCAAAAACATGCTAAGGTTAATTGATTATTCTAAATTGCCCATAGGTGTGAATGTGAGAGTGGTTGTGTGTCTTTGTGTGTAGCCCTGCGACAGACTGGCGACCTGTCTAGGGTGTCCCCTGCCTTCGCCCGAGTCAGCTGGGATAGGCTCCAGCCCCCCCCGCGACCCTAGTGAGGATTAAGCGGTGTATAGATAATGGATGGATGGATGGATGGTTTACCTCAGATTACATATTAGTATACCACTGTCATCTAAAAATGTTGTCAAAAGCTATCACAAAGTAGCACATTAAATTAGAAAAGAAGAGTCTGTGCTTGTTAAAAAGCCAACGTTGCAAATCACTGAGCATTTCACCTCTATGGCAATGTTGGATTTATAGGCTTGTTGCTTTGATATAAAAAAGTGCAGTGAATTAAGGTATTTAATGTAGTAGATCAGTTTATTTGTTTCACCATCTCATCTTCTTGCATTGTGCTTACAGTATGCAAGGTCACTATTGCAATCATTGTTTCCTTTCATATGGTTGGTTCAAGTTTCAGTTTTTATTAAAATCATCTTACCTGGCTCCACTGACGTCTACTCCCACCATCAGCTGCCCGTTCACTGACAGCAGTTCATCTCTGAGTTTGATCCCCCCACAACGAGCTGCTGGGCTCCTCTTCCTCACCTCTGTCACCCAGATGCAGCCCACATCCATGATGGGGCCCATGTCCCTTCTTCTCCTTGGGCCTCCCTTTTTCCTTCTGTCAGGATCCCCGAAAATAGGGATGTTCCCAAAGCTGAGGCCAAACTCTGCAGAATCCCCTTCATCTTTACTAAGTGAAACAGCATGAACTTCAACGTCTAATCCCTCCCTGCTGAAGGATGGACTGCCTGATGGCGCTGTGTCACCTTCCATGAAGTTGAACTTGATGTACTCCACCAACTTCTGAATGGCAGCAAAACACAGGGACATGTCCTCAATGTGAACACTGCTAATACTGCTGCTACTGCAAACACTGCCCCCTTCCTCATTCTGGTAGGAGTCCTGATCCACATGCTGGAGGAACAAGAAGAGTAAATTACCAGATGAAGCTTGATGATAACATTTGCTTTTGTGCACAGGATAACTTTCCATAGTCATATATCATGACAAATGAGGACTCCTATTTACAGTTCTAAAGTTATGCTCTGGGGCTGGTTTGATGATTTAGACATCTTAGGCATGGCTTTCTGTGGCCTTACGTCACCATTTCTCTAACTGACAGTGTTGGTATTGACAGTGGTAGAAAAAGGTTATTTAATTGAATAAAAAATCATGTATTATGTCTCTGAACTTCAAGCAGTTCCTTGGGGTTCATTGCTCCTCTCACGTTTTTATTCACAGAAGGCACATTTTTCACTGTAATAATAAGTTCTGCACATCTATGGTAATTGTACAACCATCACTAGAAGTGGAGATAATCAAATCATGTCTTGTGTGCAGTATAACAAATTTATAATCCCATAAATAAAAAAAAAACTGGAATCAACATGACCAACACTTTTCCAAGTGCCCACTAGTGAAAAAATTGTGACCCCATAGATATTTCTTTGCACACTTTGATTGTGAATTACAGCCTGCAGTTCAGCTAAAAAGTTGCTGAATTTTTGGCAATATTTTACATGAGAAATATCATAATTCAAAGAATGCTGTAACTCAGGTGATCCTTTCCGTCTATGCTGTCTCTGGTTCTGAGTACTGGTGTCATTTTTAAAGACAGCATGCTCTTCAAACCCACTAGGATGTTTGGGGGCTCAGATAATACTATCACTTCTGAAACTAGTGAGTTAATTAAAGTAGGCTACATGTGTCTGTCACAGGGTTGCCACGGAGAGACACCTGTACTGACATTTACATGCACAAGTAACTTTTAGAATGGTTACTAGTTAACTATGTTTTTATTCAGATTAAAAACGTTAACAAGTATCAGTGTGGAAAGTGAACAGTCACAACGATGGTTGATGCAAGGTATTTGGTCCTGAATAGTTTAGGTTAATCAGCTTGCTACATACATATAAATTTATGTGTATACCCTGAGCGTGTCTAGACAAAGGGCGAGACACTGCCTATTGGTGGTGAGAAAGAGATGCAAACATATTTGACTTTCATTTTTAACAAAATAAAACTACAGACTATTTTAACAAGAACAGTTTACTGTATAATTAAAATAATTTCCATTTATCAAGTAATAATGGCAACGTCAGACCAACATGAAAAATATCTTGTCATACTGTGAAAAGAATCTAAAGAATCTAAGAATCTAAAATTGGGAAAATTTGGAGGATGTGGTGGGAAGGTAGTGAAGTGAATGAAGTACCTTAAAACTAAAAGTGTTCTTATTCAGGTTGTCATCCTGCTGTGATCCTTTGTTCTGAGCCCCATGCCAGTCCTCTAGCAGTGAGAGGATGCTGAAGGCGTTGTCCTGAGTGATAGGCATCCTGGCATCTTGGGCCCTTGGGCATCCCTCACCAGCAGCCACTCAGAAGCTTCCAACACTTAGTATAGGCACAAGAACTGGAAGGGATTGACTTCCACAAATCCATCCCTGAAAGAAGACCACTGATGAGAAACTGTACAAACTCCTGAGAGATTTTCCAATGAACCAGGGTGAAAACATCAGATTACTGGCAGGATGTGTCTGCTGTTGTGTTTTTCGCATCAGACCATCATCAAAACAGAACACAGTAAGATGTCACATTGTAACTGACGATGAAAAGGCATATACCAACAAAAAAGATGAATTATTATCGTTATTTCGCCCAGCCCTCCTCTTTTTTATTAATCAATTGAGCTTCAATTTTAAGAATTAATCTGCATTCAAAGCCTTTCACATAAGATATACCAGTGAAATCTCTTTATTTGTCATTTTGGCAATTGAAACTTTGGCAAATACATAAAGTTACAAAAATCTGATATAAAATGTATCACAAATATGCAGATGAGAAACTACATATAAGATGACAGTTTGCGTCTATTTGATTCCAATTTAGATATCTCCCTTCTGGCTGCTTTGTCTCTCATCTTATTATTGTTGATACTGTACATTATAATTATTTTTTGGACAAAATTTCAACCTAAATGACAGTGAACCCAAAATATCAGAACTTAAGATTGAGTAGGAACAATTTTGAGATTTCAATTACAATAACAAAAGTTAAATCTAATTTTATTAAATTGAAGCCCTTAACCTGTACAGCATACAGCACTCATTGTTCTCAGAAAGAAAAACTTGTCTAAGACTTATCTAATTGATCGCTCTTGCCTCTCTTGATTGAACTAATTAACTAGCTCAAAATGTTAAGCGTTTACATGTTTCACCTGTGTTTATCCCACATATCATCAATGTGCTCATACTGTATACTGCAAAGTAAAAACATCGACAAATGCTTTTTTGAGTGAAATGAAACATTGTGGAGGTATGCCACCTCCCCAATTTTGAGTTTTGTAATGCCACTGTTAGCATGTGCTTGCTATTGTCCTTCAAAACAGAACTGGCTGGTGAGGATGTTTATGGTGAATGGCCTGGAGTCTAAGTAGGTTCACTCTAACCACCTGAAGGGCTGGAGGGTGATTAGCTCAGATCTACTGGAGCCCTGTAAGCTCCTCTCAAGTTGAGCAACCACAGTCAAATCCTTGGCCATCCTTACATTCCTTAATGAGGAGTGCAGTTCCTCCAGATCCCATAGCAGTAACTTTGTACTGAAGGAGGAGAAGAAGAGTAAACTCCAGTGAAAAAGAAAATAAGTAAACTTAGACCCAATACCATAACAGGTCCTGCCCAATTCTGCAAGAAATCAAAAAGAAACAAACATCTGTGGTAGTGTTCCACTCGTGGATCTACATGTATTCACCACATAACATAAAGCTTGACCCAATAAAAGGGAGGCGATGGTGTGCACAGATATACACACAGAGCACTTCACTAGGAACACCTGTACGTCTGCTTATTCATGCAATTACATAGCCAGCTAATCATGTGACAGCATTGCAATTTCTGATGAATTTCAATTTCTGCTGAGGCATGCCCCAGAATCTGGCACCAACTGTATGAATCCATAAAGTCAGATTGTGTCACCAGTCCAGGCTCTTACTGGTGGTGTAATGTGTTTTTTTTTTCTTTGACACTTGGGGCCATAATAACAATCAGTTATGGTTTGTGTTACTCTCTGAGTATTGCTGCCCACCATGTCCATCCCTTTATAGCCACAAGTTACAGTCTTCTGATGACACAATTCAACAGGATAATGCAGCATTTCAAACAGCAATTTCAAATAGGTTTCATGAACATGACAGTGAGTTCGGACTTCAGTGCTCTCTCAAACCAGATGTGAATCTGGTAGAACATCTTTGGTTGCTCTAATCATGTCAAGACGGAACACAATCTCAAAGGAATACTTGCAACATCTTGTCGAATGACACCATGAACTGACAGCAAATGGAGGGTTGACGAAGGATTTGTATACTGTTCCTAATAGAGTGCTTCTGCTGTGACCTCTCCTATCAACAGTGTAAGAAGGAAACGGTTGAAGGTGATTCTAGTCGTGCAAATGCTGTGATGGGCTGTAAATTAATACTAGCATTGACCTGGCACCGAAATAAGTCTGCAGGTTTCAAGTTTCTCGACCAAGAAGTGTATGTATTCTGTGAATACTTCACTTTAATGCGCTTTTCCAAACAAGTCTAAATTATTCCAGTCTCCTGTATCCACACCTACATTATTTTTAACAGTATACACCTACATTATGATGCCTTCCCAGAATGGGACTGATACACATGCTGATGTCCATTAGACAGTATACTACCTTGCATAATTATAAACCACAGTCTTCACTGCAGTTCTGTTGTTAGCTTTCACACCAGTTTAAAAGAAGAGCAGCAAAAGGACAAATGCCACAAAATTAATTTGAACTAAAAAGACAGGTTATGAGTAAAAGCAACCTCACATCACTAGCCATCCTGCAGCTCTGATAAGTTGTTCCATTGTGCTCCCCACATCTGACACATTTTCACCTCACCAAATCTGGCCCTCCTTTGCAAAAAGTTTGGACACCCCTCCTCTATACAGTGGTTAAGTCAAGCCTTGTTTTGGCTGTTCATGGAAAACACTGAGGAAACACATCTATGAGACTCTTAAGGATTTCTCTGTTCTTCTTAACCTTCTCATTGTGCATGCTAATGCTCAGTTGCCTTTGCTCATCCAAAGCCAGGTGTTTTCAGAGCAATCTGGGTCTGAATGTGGACCACCGACTGGCTATCATGTTTGGCTATGGCACAGGGCAAGTTGTTCAAATCACAATATCCAGCATTAGTCCAGACCTTGTCAGTGGTGCTGCCAAACAGCAAACATGGAAAGCAGAACAGCTGGTTCAGTGTAGCACATCCACAGAGCCAATCCTTCCTTTTGTACCATTGACTTTGAAAAGTACAAACAATTTTGTGAGCCCGCCAGCTAGCTTGAGCACGAAGTATCAATTCACTAATTCTCTGTGAACATACATAGAGCATTGGCATAGCACAGTAATGTATAAAGGCAGCGTGGCGATCTGCCTTTCAGGAGAGGGTGTGGCCTTTGCCGTAATGCAGCAAACGGGTGAGTTACTTGTGCAGCTTCTCGCCTGGCCAGGAGGAGGCGGTGTTGAATCATTTTTATTGGGCTACGACAAGCACTAAATGCTGTCACTTTCAAACCGACAGGTACTACAGGCTTTTGGAAACTATAATTTAAAAAAATTCTATGAAAAACATGACAAAAGAAAAATTATATTAAAAATAATTATTAAAATGGAATGAGGGCTGCACAATGGCGTAGAGTGGTTAGCACTTTCGCCTTGCAGCAAGAAGATCCCTGGTTCGCATCCCGGCTTTCCCGGGACCTTTCTGCATAGAGTTTGCATGTTCTCCCTGTGCATGTGTGGGTTTTCTCCAGGTACTCCAGCTTCCTCCCACAATCCAAAAATATGCTGAGGTTAATTGATTATTCTAAATTGCCCGTAGGTGTGAATGGGAGTGTGTTTGTCTGTATATGTAGCCCTGTGACAGACTGGCGACCCGTCCAGGGTGTCCCCTGCCTTCACCCAAGTCAGCTGGGATAGGCTCCATCCCCCCACGACCCTGATGAGGATTAAGCGGTGTGTAGAGAATGGATGGATGGAAAATGGAATGATTTATTTCTTTCAGCCTTGGGTAGGCAGTGCCTACCCTGCCTACCCTGACTGCACGTCACTGGCAGGTGAGAGTGATCCAATCAACCACTTCTTCAGCCATATAAGCAGACTCCACTCACCAACCAACAGTCAGTCCTGAGTCTTTGTTCAGTCTAGCTCACCTTGCCTTTGGTCTCCGTTTAATTCCTGTTTGTGCTCCTTTCCAGTCTGGACTCCTGCCTACTCGTGCCTTTCTCTGGATCCACCTGCTCCAAGCCTCTGCCGTCTGTCACCACTATGGAGTTTCTGGAATCCCCATTCATCCCTCCACCGTCTCTGGACCTTTCCCCACACCAACCTGGTTCTGACCGCTGCACCGCCATCTCCACCAACGCCACACACCACCGCCAACCCCTGCCACACACCAACGCCACACACCTGCAACCCCCTCTGCTTCAGACTCCCTTACCCTCCTCTCCATATCCTACTCAGCTAAGTTCCCATTAGCTTCTGAGCCAGACTGGCAGTTGCTTTAGCGTTTCGTATTTGTATCATTACTTTTCTTGTATTGTCCATCTATTTAGTGTAGCGTCCATTCCTACCAAGGTATTATCTATCGTGTGTCTGTGTTTTTGAGTTTGCTCTATTTTGTATCTAGTGTAAGTAGTCCACTAGCCCTCTAGAGGGCTCCCGTTCCTCTTGCGCCTTCTGCGAGTTGTAGTTGTGATGTTTCATCACTTCCGTTTGTAATCATTCTTCGTGACTTGTAGTTCTCTTGTGGTTTGATTCTCAATTTGTAAAATAAAAGCCTGTTATCTTTTATCCTCGTGTCGTGTCTATTACCCTGTACTTGAGCCTCATAGGGATTCGCAACAGTACAATGCAGCCAAGATGAGCTCAGCAGGTAATGAGACCGGCACCGAGGCTATGGCAGCTAGCATTACCATTCTTTAGGCTTTATATAATCAGGAAACAGTACCTGGGCAACCTGAGGAGCTGTTCTGTAGCCTCATTATCAGCAATAGTGCGTTGTTTAACCAACTCTCACAACTCACAGAGAAGATCACTCAACTCGCATTTCAGCCTTCGGCTCCTGTTTCTGCTATGCTAGCACATTCGGTAGGAACCGGTATCGCAGTTAACACTAGTACCATTGCTACGATTCCAAGTGATGAACTTCATGTACCAGTCCCTGAGCGTTACAGCAGGGACTTCAGCTCTTGTCAATCTTTACTGACCCAGCTTTCTCTGGTGTTCGATTTACAATCTCATTTTTATGCTACGGATAGAGCCCGTATAGCCTATTTAATCAGTCTGTTGTCTGGCTCAGCTAGAGAATGGAGTACTGCTGTTTGGGAATGCCAAAGTGAGGTTTGCAACTCCCATATTGCCTTTATCGCTGAGATGAAGAAGATTTTCAACCACCCAGTGCGAGGCAGAGTTGCCACAACGCAGCTACTGACCTTACACCAAGGGTCCCGCAGCGTGGCTAAATACTCTGTGGAGTTCCTCATGGTGACAGCAGATACAGGGTTAAATGATGTGGCTCTCCGAGGCGTTTTCTACAAAGGACTCCAATAGGCTCTGAAGGATGAATTGGTCTCATTGTTGCCCTATCCATGTTACCTTCAGCCAAAGAGACGGCGGAAGTCATGATCCAGCAAGTCTTCAGGCTCCACGGAATTCCTGCAGACATCATGTCAGATCGCAGCCCTCACTTCACCTCTGAAGTCTAGAAATCCTTCTGTGCCACCTTGGGAGCTACAGTCAATCTTGCTTCTGGTTTTCACCCACAATCTAATGGTCAAATTGAATGTACTAACCAGTCCCTAGAAGTCTTCCTCCACTGTGTGGTCTCTGAGAATCCCACCTCCTGGAGTGAACAGCTACCCTGGATAGAATACGCTCACAACTCTCTGACTAATGCATCCTCTGGATTATCCCCCTTTCAGTGCTCCCTTGGCTACCAACCACGCTTGTTCCCCTCCCAAGAACAGGAAATGACCATTCCTTCCATCCAGGCCCTGGACAAAAGGTGCAAAATGACCTGGAAGAAGGCCCAAAGACCCATCCTGTGAGCATGCCAGCTGATGTCAGCCCAAGCCAATTGCCATCGGACACCTGCCCCTTCCTACCAACCGGGCCAGAAGGTGTGGCTTCGGGCCAAGGATCTCCACCTCATGTGGAATCAAGAAAGTTGGCTCCACAGTTTGTCGGGCCCTTCAAAGTTGAACACTTTTCTTGCTGGTTTCACTTCATCAACTTGCAAAACAGGACCCACCTGCACTGTCAAGGCCTGCTCTGAAATCATGGACTCCCACTCAGAGCACTTTGTACTCTGTGTGAGCAGCAGAACCCCCAGACAGCCATCTCAGGTCACCTTTCAAGAATGTTTGTTTAATAAATCCACCTTTTCTAAAATCATTCTTAGTGTTGTGCTTCTAGGTCCAAACAAACCTAAAAATCACAACTGTTATTTTAAAGACAAAGTATATATCTAATCATTTTCACAGCAATGCCGAAAACATCCTGAAATACACAAAAACTCATAAAGTTTAACTTTGCCCTACTGAAGTAAATTGAAACAAATGACAACCTGAATGATAAAAATCTATGAACCTATGCTTAACTTATGTAACTTCAAACAATACACTTTGAAATGATTGACAGTAATGCAAGGTATGTTGATAGAACATTTAAAGGTTTAAAACATACAAAACCAGAGTCCTTCAGGGGCCCTGTTCACAATAAAGTGCTCCTGTGGAATCTGGGCTGACCCTTCATCTACACACTTAGAGCTGAGTGTAGCCACATCTGTGGCAGATATAGACAAACACGCATGCTTCTGAGACCACACTTTAATGACTATGCAGAGCTAGGGCTTCAAATAAACTGTGGGCTTTGTGGTACCATCTGTCCTTACTATTCCTGTATGCTCAGCTGAAGGCAAACAGGGCCTGCCCTGTTCTGGCCCAAGTTGAACCGTGGCCTGGAAAAAGTAGTATAAGTTTACAGCAAAAAAATTAAAGTGGTACAGTAAAAGATCTTAGGGAGACTAAGCATTCATAATGTGATATCAAAAGACAAAGATCCCATATCAGACAACTATGTTATCAGAGCTGTTTGAGGTTTGCACAAATCTTAAAGGGTAACCCCCCGATGGAGTCTGATATTAATATACAACAGTAAAATTACTGGTATCTTACTGTAGCTGTAAGGTACCTGGTACTTTACTGTAGCTGTAAGGTACCAGGTAAATTACAGCTACAGTTATTAAAAGGAGCACAAATACTCACTGCAGAGCCACCAAAACTATTAACTAAAGAACCACAGAACACTCTGCGGTTATGCACATCATACTTAATTTAATAATTTAAATAAATAATAATTTTAATTTACAGTTTCTACCGCAAACCAACAGATGAGTTGAAAACACATTGCAAACAGTTCTGTGAAAGATTTTAATCAATTACAACTTCTCTCGTCCCTAATATCTCAGGACCTGAGAGTCAGGAGGACCTGACTGAGTGCATACATCATTGTCCTATCCTTTTTTCCAAGCCTTGCTAAATTACTGCCTGAAACTCCACATTTTAATTAGAATGCAGACAGACTGATATCTCTGCTTTTTATACATTTAAAAATACAATTTCAAAAAACAACAGATTTTAAAACATGTAGAAATTATTTTGGTCTATAAAAAGGAGGAGATTCAAATGTAGCTTGTTATTGCATCAAAATAGTTTTTCCAGCATACAACAAATACGTAATAGCAATATTAGAGAATTAAACACTGTGAAATGGATTTTTGAAAATGAAATAATCAGGTTTTGCTTGTACTCTTGTACTTGAGTAAATGAATCCAGGCCATTAACTTATTACAAAGTACTTATAAAATGTGCTTGTGCAAGTTGTCTAAAGTAATGCTAGAATTTGTCCCAACAACAGCTGAACTTTTCAGCAAGTCAGAACTGTTCTGTAAAAGAAATGTGATGGACCTTTAGTCTATTTACTGCTTAAACATTTATTATTGCAGAGCATTGTAAATGTAGGGCCTTGCTCAGGTTGGATTATTATTGAAATAATATACCAGGATTGGCATCTTTTCAAACAATACATTTCAGAGCTTTACACAAGACAGCCACCTTAAATGAATTTTAACGTATTGCTACCAGGCTGCCCATCAGATGACCCTGCACTAAACGTCTTGCAATAGGTGCCAGAAACACTTTATTTTACTGATCCCTAATTCCAACAGCAGTGCTGTGGCCTCATCCTGCCTACAATATATAGTCTGTTTTTGCAACCAAATAGTTCACAGTTTGAACTTCCATTTCTAGCATGAGTAGCTGATTACTTATATTTTTAGGTAGTGTCACTTAAAAAATCGTAAGTCACTCCCTGAACCCCTTTACAAGTGCAGTGATTGTTTGTCCTATGTAAAATATACCTTTCGAATCAGGTGTCTAAGTTCTATGAAAATTCAATATCCATGTGTTTGTGTTAGCTGATAGATAACTATCGGGAACCACAAAAACTGTTCTGTTAGTGTTTTAAGTAAACTTCTAAATTGCCCAAGTGTATCTGGCATTTATCCAAAAAGGTAAAAAGGTGCATTTCATGGACCGGAGAACAGCAGATTTAAATTTACAAGAGACCTGGGAAAATCAATACAGATGAGACTTGGGCAACATTGACATGTTTTTGCCTAAATATGAATGAAAGTGTCTTAACTCACATCTAGATTTATATTAAGATAGGACACACTTGAAATGATTGTGAGTATTTAGGCCATTTCATGGTACTTTAAATTTGAATCTTCAGACAGACAGAGGAGAGAAACACAAACAGAATTCAGTTCAGCTGTTGACATACATCAGTTAAATAACAACAGTATTAACATGACATTTCCAGTAATGACCTAAATCCTTCTAAATGGAGCCCTTCCCCCTCTGCGGATAATCTCTGACTCACTGCTCAACACTTGTAACAGAATTAAAGACCTACAACTACCTACTGATAGAGATTCAGAAGTCTCTGCTGATCATTGATAGTATTATTCTTTTCAAATGTCATCAATTGTTGGAAATAATGCTAAAATGCTCATTTGTCTTTAATTTGTGATATAATCCCTGCAAAGAACAATAATAGTGAAGCAGTTTAATTTTTTACAAGCTGAGAGTTTTTGTGAACAAATGTACTAGTAGTATGAGACATGCAGACATTTTGATCAGTGGCAGTGGCCCTTACTGCCCTCCTCATGTGATCTAACCCAGACAAATGAATCAGAAGAAACTATTTATTAATGTACTTGCAATCAGCAGCAAAATTATAGAACACTATGTATTTGTCACAATGTAAGAGGTAGTACATGGTATAACCTTGGTATATATGCAGTGTACATAGACTACCAGGTTCTCCAGCTTCCTCCCACAGTCTGAAGACTGCTAAGGTTAATTGGTGATTCTAAATTGTCTGTACGTGTGAATGTGAGGGTGTTTGGTTATCTGTCTCTATGTGTAGCAGCTGTCCAGGGTGAACCCTGCTATCACCCTAAGTCAGCTTGGATAGACTCCAGCCCCTATGTAACGCAACTGAGGATTAAGTGGTTTGTAGATAATGGATCGACTGATTTAGCCATCTGTCAATGAAAAAAGTCTGTCTATTGGGCTGTCTAGTTACCTGAAGTTGTGACAACTTAATTTGTTCTGACAACAGTAATTTGAATGAAAATATGAGGGCAAAGTAGAAACTGAGCTAATAATGCAAATTAGGCTAATAAGTAGAGTAACACTGCAAGGCCTTCTTTGCTGGCCTAGAAAATATCTGAACCACAGACTGATGTTAATTACATTTCGTCCATGAATACTTGCTAAATAATTCCAAATGGTTTGTCCACTTCCTTTCATAGCTTCTCCTCCGGCTGTGCTGCTTCCAGACATGTATTTTCATATTAAAGCATTTAACCAATCACATTTCAGCCATGAATTTGTTGCCAGGTAGGATCAAAGTCAAAGAAATCTGCCTGGAGGCCTTCAAAATCAGTTCTGCGGGCCCTCCAGAAAAAAAACAAGTGTCAATTAAACTGTTGTTTCAACGAATCAGATTTTGAGTTGGTGACGGAGGATGGATTTGTGTACAAATAATCAAAATTTTTGGTGAGTAAAATGTTGCTATTTTCCTAAATAATATTGCAGTTTTATGAGGTTATTATTTTTTTTTTTTTATGTGTGTTGCAGCTGTAGCTGCATTAGAAGGAGACTTGTGCACCCCGGGTTTGTTTCTTCAGTAAAGGCATTTATTGTGGCTAAACAAGTTATGTCTGCAACTCAACGGCTCTTTATCCTGCATTTCTGCATAACAAGATGTTTGTTATAGCCATAAAATAGCTATTGTGGGGTGGATTGATTCAGACGGGGGACTATTGAAGGCCTAGGTGTGAAATGCACGGCCCGCCACTGACTGCTACTAAGGCCCTGTAAAGTTCCCTTCAAACTTTGATTACCCTCCCATTACAAGCCACATACTCCATAAAGGATTTGTCGCTCCAACAGTGTATTGACTAATCTACACCTAACATTTATGCTGATAAGCAAGAATAACTGAATTTGTCCTGTCTATCTTACCTGATGGTTGCTTACCAAACATTACAGTGACCTCATGCTTTCAAGCCCATGGACCCACGTGAAAAGGGAAAAACTGAAAATGATTGATTGCATGCATTACTTATGCAACTCCCGGAGAGCAAGCTCATTTTGCATGACTGCGTACAGCAATACGCAAACAGGTTTTATATAATAGCGACACAAGAATGCACAAAATTGTTAGCTTGAAATAAAACAAAAACAATTAGCTTGAAGAGACTAATGAATAAAGCCAAAGCTATCAGATATAACATTTACACCAAACCGGTTGTAGTGTTTCAGCGATAGGGATGGACTGTGAGAAACTTATCAGCGTGCCTAATCCCAGACTATTGTGGAAATGTGCTATGCAGAATCTTAATGCCTAAGGAGGTTAATGACACATGTCTGTAACTCTGGCATCAAGGCGATATAAATTAATACATAATAAAGAAAGAATAAATAATACAGAGGCTCAGATATTCTTCAACATCACTGCTACAAGATTTAAGATTTAGAGACAAACTGCTTTTAATTTTAACCACATTATTAACCGCATGCTCAGGTGTGTCAACATTTGTCTATGTTATAGTGTCACAGGCAGTACGTCACAGAAATGAAAGTGACATTTATGAATATACAAGTTGTAGAAAGTTGTTATTAGAGAAGTGTCAGTGGCAAACCTTGGGTCACAAATCCTTGAAGTTTGTTATTCATGTAAATTCTGAACCAGCTAGAAAGACTTATCAACAGAGCAGCACAATGCTACCCATAATATCACTGACAGCCTAAGAAACAGTTGACGTAGGACTGAGTCCCAGTCTGATATGAGATTTCCAGACTGCAGAAATAGCACCTGTTAGAAAGTGCATTTCAGATCTGTGGAATACCCCAAGTGCAATGCTGCACTATACTGCACTTCTTGGTATAGACAACCACTCATGGACTGCAAAGCTTCACAATTTTTTTCAAGGTGTGCACACTGTGAAAACAAATTCAGACTCATTTAGTGTTTTACAATTGTGTGAACAAATTACTCTATCTTACAGTTTGACAAGAAGGATTAGTTTCCCACTCTTTGTTTTGTGTTTCAAGCTGACCTACATGTCTCACCCCCTCCCCCTCTACACTGCGCTTCCCTAGGCGCCATATGGCCAAAGATGAGGAAAAGCCCCATTTCAGTACATCTGAAATGTCACATTGTTACAGAATAAATGAGGAACTGACACTAACGTCCTGGTCACACTGACACTGACTTTCAAAACATATTTGGAACCATTTTCCATCACACTTCAATTTTGGGAGCTGCTCTGCGTCACTATCCAATAAACTGAGCTAACTTTGTAAACTAAATTGATGAAGTAAATGTGTGCAGTAGAGCAAATATTCAGTGGTCAATCTATCTAGGTGATTACCCTACACTGTATGGATCAGCCACAACATCAAAACTGCTGGCAGGTGAAGTGAATATCTGAACTGCACAACATCCTGCAACATCTAGATGGCCCTAGGAGTTATGCAAAGATCCTGGTTTTGGATTTTATCTCGGCATTCAACACCATCATCCCTGAAATCCTCTCCATCCATCTGTCAATGGATCACCAGCTTCCTGACAGAAAGGAGGCAGCAGGCTGGGGGATGTCACCTCAACAACCTGGACTATCATTACTGGTGCCATCCAGGCTTGTGTCTTGTCTCCACTTCTCTTCTCCCTCTATACTAACGACGGCATCTCCAAGCACCCAGCTGTTAAACTCCTGAAGTTTGCAGAAAACACAACAGTTGGCCTGATCCATGATGGTGACAAGTCTGCATATAAGCTGGAGCTTGAGCGGCTGGTGATTTGGAGCCTGGAGCTGAACACGCTCAAGACGGTGGAGATGATAGTGGACTTCAGGGGACAGCCCTCGTCACTGCTCCCCCTCACTATCAGCAACAGCCCTGTGGAGCCTTCAAGCTCCTGGGAACCACAGTCTCTCAGGACCTGAAGTGGGAGACAAACATCCACTCCATCCTAACAAAGGCTCAGCAATGGATGTATTTCCTGCAACAGCTGAGGACACCAGCCTGCCATGGGAGCTGTTGATCCAATTCTCCACTACAGTCATCAAATCTGTCCTGTGCACCTCTGTCACTGTGTGTTTTGGAGCAGCCCCGGAGTGGCTAATCGGGAGGACCGGGACAATTCCCGGTGGGCCGGTCTGATGTTTGGGCCGCGAGGGCCGGTGTTCACTTTTTGTTTTGTTTTGTTTTTTTTGGGCCGGTGTTCAGTTATGGCACTGGGCTGATCATGTATACTGCTGCAGCGGTCCCTGGGCCGCCTCCACTGGCAGCTCTTTTTTCTATTTTTTTGCAGGCGCACCCTGACGCAACATGTCCGTGTACACGGTCAGAGGTGCTTGAAAGATGGAAAATAGAATGAGCAAAGGTGGCGCAGAGAAGGCAAGAATTAATAAAAAGAAGAAAGCTCTTTAAACACTTGCAGCCAAATGTGCTAAAATTGTGGACTTTTTCACTAAAACGTGCTCGCGGTTTGAAACAAGTGGACAATGAAATGAGTATGGCAAGATGTTGAAATTTGCCTTCAAACCACAGTTCAAGTTAATTAATTATCAAGTCAATGAATTGTGTGACGTGGCGTAAAACATAATGTTACATAATTTAAATAATTGTATGATGTGACGCCACATCACTGGGAAAATTTGTCTTGTTGCCTCTCAGAATCACAAGAAAGATCCAGCACCAAGCACCAGCCATGAGCCCACAAGTCCAGAGTGGGAGGTGGGATTGTTCATTGAGTCAATATTATTAGAATTAATATAATGAAGAGAATGATGTAGACCTGCTTTTTATGAAAAGTGCCCTGAGATACTAGATGAGTCAGCACTACATTAATGAAACTGACCTTAACTGATCAGAAGGCTTTGTAAAAAGGGGAGATTTGTACTGAGAATTATGACCATTTTTAAAATGTGATTTAGTGTCAGAAGCAGAGCCAGGAGCCAGTAGTGATGAGGGGATTGCTCCTGTCAGTAAAAGAACAGGTGAGCTGTTGTAAAAGAGTGAAGTAGCAAGCATTAGCTCCAATATAACCACTTTCTTTGCCCAAACGATAGTAGTGACCCATTTTATTTTTTAATCATTAAAAGTAAGATATAAAGCCTACAATTGAAAGGGAATAGAATGAGCGTAATATGAAATAAGCCTGCATATTTTGCCATTGATAACATCTTAATTGATTAAGTCAAAATGTGTTTAGATTATTATTTTTTATTGTGATACAGGTGCAGGCGAGTCGAGGGAAACTGGAGGAAGTGTGAAAGGGAGAGCAGAGTGAACACAGAGGCAGCAGCTCAGCAGCAGAACCCTGAACCACAAGGTAGGAATGAGACGGATAAAGATGGGCCTGTTGATAGTTTTGATTACTTTGCTCGCCCTCAGTCACAGGATGTACATACATTCATTCTGATGTTGTAAAGAATAGTGTTGGCGATTCGCCTTTAACTGATGTTCTCACATTTGTGAAATCTAAGTTGTGATGGATCTGTTTCCTTGCAGAGAAAAAAGAGATGATAGTGTTATTAGAAAGTACAACACTTTTTATTTAATTTTTTACATTTATTATTACATATTTTTATTTATTCTTTTACTTAATTTTTAAGGTTTAGATATCTGTGAACACTTATCTGAACAGAATATAGATTCTGATATTGTTGTGAAGAATAATGCTGGAGATGTGCACTGTTGTTGAAATAAATCCACATTGTGAAGCAACCCTTATTTGCACTGAATTGAAAATATTTTAGAAAAATACACTGAATTAGAAGGCTTTACGGAACAGTGCGCTATTGTAGACTTAACATGTAAGGTTATAATTACATGATTTTAATAATAATAGGCCGTGATCTAAAGTGGGCCGGTCTGAGGCATGAAACTCCAGGGCTGAAAATGAGTCCCACTCTGGCCCTGGTCTGGAGCAGTCACACAATGGGACAGAAACACACTGCACCGCACAGTACAGATTGCGGAAAACATCATTGGAGACCCAATTCATTAAAACTATCTAAAATGGACCTGAACACAGTCAGGCCTAAACCTAACAGACTCAAGAATAGTGAGCCAAGATGTGGTGGACCTGAGCAGGCCTAAAGACACACAGAATGGTAACACTGGCAGAGATGGCGCAGGAGCAATCCACCAATGACTGATTGATTACATCCTACATTTATTTCATGGAATTACTCAGCATGCCTCTTTGCAATATCAGGAAACAGTAGGAATCCACTAAAGTGTTACCTATTTAAAAGTAATGTAGCAGTTAAAACCAATTAAGATCAGGTCACTGAGGAAAAAACTCATTCAAGTCTGACACGTTTTTTGAAGTTGGTAATTAATCATATTTTACTTTCTCCTCTGTTTTGTATAAACCATGTACAATAGGACATGGTTTGTTACCAGACATAGTTTGTTTGATGGTGAAACTGATACGCGGCTCTGAGGCTAGACAGGGGCACTGGAACATGCCAAGGATTAGAGATATTTATTGTTTCAGGCCATGGCGAGCTCCTGTCAGCAGTTTATGTGAGCAGTGTGCAGAGAAAGCACGGCAGGCTGATTCTATCTAGTAGCCAAGTAGAGAACTTTAACCTTGGTGTGTTCATGCAAAAATTGCCACATTAGTCATTCTGTAGTATACATCTTATAGCCACAAATGCCCCATGTGTATCAGGCTAAACAGCAATATCCCAAAAACAAGCGTATCCAGGTGTTTCCCTAATTTCTCATTTTGTTCCTGACTCTGGAGCAACAAGTTCTATTAAGTTCAATTTGAAACAAACCAACATTAAACCACCTTTTTTCACCTCAGTATGTGATACTTGGGGCCAGTCTGTGTGTATTTGCATTCTAGGTGTAGAAACATGGTGGTGGTGGGAGTCCAGTGATCACACAATCTGCTCATGTGCTCAGATAGTCTGGGGCCCAGAATTTCTATCAGTGTTGCTACGTATTTACATGTTCTTTGTGATTTCAAAACAAGCAATAGATGCACAGTGTAAATAGCTAACTTGCACAAAAAACAGTGTAGTATGACCTGAGTATGGCACTGTGGTCAAAGTGAGAATTGTCAGTCCATGATACCCGTTTCAGTGCCATCTTTGTTGATAGCACATCAGTCTACTCCAAACAAAGACAATTTCTGTAGAACAAATAACTTGCTTGTATCCACTTATAAGTGGAGTAGGTCATGTACTGCCATTCATGTGAAATAGATAATCTACTTTTTCTATACTTAAAGCATTGTGTACTTGTGAAAACTGTCTGCTTCCTGAAGGTGGCAGGCTGGGAATAATCAGACCTGTCTTGATGGCAACTTATTTCATACTGAGGTCACATTAAAGCTGTAGCCAAAAAGCTTAAAAATGCTAAATAAATAAATAAAATACACTGAACTGAGTTTCAGAAGGCAAAAATTTCCTCAGCAGAAATGCAGAAGGTATACCAATCTAAAAGCAGAATCCTGACAGAGGGGAAATCAAACAGATGTGTCTGACAGATGTGCTGAAGAAGGCCCACTTGTAAGTACCAAAAAGGAGGGAGGAAAAAAGACTTATCAGATGTGTGTTTTACTTTAAAAGGTGGGCTAACAAACTGGTACGATTGTTGAATTTCAGTTGAAAAAACAAGAACCAACACCACACAGAACACCTACAATCTGCCAGTTTGTTGATTTTGTGCAATTCATCATTTTCCCTTCTATTATTTGCTTTTGTTGATGTAGTTACTCAATAATTTTAATATTTCAGCAAAGGTATCAATGCTATGCAGTTTCTCTTGAAAATAGACGCTGGTTGGAATTTTCAATGAAGCAATGTCTGATTAGAAGAACAGAGTAAAACGCCACTTTTTTTTTTTTTTTTTTAGTTCCAGTAGCTGGTTTGACTTATAATGGTGGTCAAGGTTTCTATGTCTACATTACTAATTTGGACTAGAGCTCAGATTAAAGAGTAAATTTGACAAATTGCACAAACAGAAATGTCTGAAAAGGAAAAGTGTTCCGACGGATAGCCAGAAGTTGAAAAGGTGACTGGAACCAACCAGACTCGTGTTTTGGCTGCTATTAGGTCGTTACTATAATTACATTCCATTCTAACGTAAGGCCGTCGGTGCTGCCTTGAAAACAACACACTATTAACACACTCGAGAGAAACATCCCTCTTATCTTCCAATATGCTTATACTGTTTCAGAAAGTGTCAAAAAGTGTACTAATACATAATGCACACTGTACCTTTAGGCTACATCATGCAGTTCCAAGGCTTTTAATTCCAGTTCAAAACAATAATCCATGTTATAGGGTTTGTTTAAAGAATGAAAAAGATACTGAAGTTAGCCGATCGTCCCGTAACCACACATTCACATCTTAAAAACGCGTTTTACTCGTTCGACGCGTGAGAGAATAAAGTAGCGCAAAGTCGCATTTACGCTCAGCTTAAAAAAAAGAAAAAAGAAAAAAATAGTGGCCTCAAACTGCAAAGCTACATTCAGCTGATATCCACCGCAGGAAAAGCCATCCAAGGGGCGAAAAATATCCTGAAGTGCAGTCATGCACGCACTGCCGTTCTCTTATTCCACAAGTATGGATGAAATGCGTTGCTATTGATGAGTTCTCATTCGGCCGACTGATTCTTCTCTGCAGGCGGAAGGCGGAGTCAAAATGTGCAGATTTCATGGGATGTCCATTTTGCCCTGAACTTCGCCTGACGGGCACCCCACCCCCCCACCGCAGACTGCTGTTCCGCCAGGCTGCACCATGGCGCACAGAAGTGGGAATCATAGACTGTATAATAGCGACTGACATAACAACTGGCTCCAAGAATGAAGTGTCATAAACTTGCAGTACTACTATGTCCGACAGGGGCTGGCTCCAAAAGATCTGGCTCCGTAGACCCCAGTTAGACCCCATGGACCCCACAACAAAAACTAAAACACGAAAGACTGCTTTTCTACACATCAGGATTTTTTTTTTCGTTAGTTTTCATGGTCAAAACAGGGGGCCAGGTGGCAAATCTGAAAATAAATCAATACTGAATTTTCTATAAAATGTCAAAGTTTTAGTGACATCAAGGGGCGGGGCTACTTGATTGACAGTCTGGTCAGGAATGACTAACAGGTCGTCTGATTCACTAGAAACTCTGTTCTCCTTGTCTGGATTAATTCTGAGATAATAGCTGTTTATTTATCAGTGGAGCAGCAGAACATTTACCACAGTTTTACTGGCCACTGGCTTGTTTTAACCAGTTTTCTGCCTTCGGCTGATTCTACCAGCAGACACTGAGAGGGCTCTGATAGTTCAGTAAGTAATTTTTTTTTTTCTTATTGGTGTTGGTTTTAATGCACTTTATATTGTGGGATTATTGTGCCTTATATAACTTTTGTTTATTAACCGGTGTGCCCTTATTGTAGAAGTTTAGAATAGTTCACATACATATACACACGTGGACAAAATTGTTGGTACCCCTCGGTTAATGAAAGAAAAACCCACAATGGTCACAGAAATAATTTGAATCTGACAAAACTAATAATAAATAAAAATTCTATGAAAATTAAAAAAATGAAAATCAGACATTGCTTTTGAACCGTGGTTCAACAGAATTATTTTTAAAAAATAAACTCATGAAACAGGCTTGGACAAAAATGATGGTACCCCTAGAAAAGACTGAAAATAATGTGACCATAGGGACATGTTCAATCAAGGTGTGTCCTCTAATTAGCATCAAAGGTGTCTACAAACTTGTGATCAGTCAGTCGGCCTATTTATAGGGTTACAAGGAGTCACTGAGCTGTTTCGTGACATGGTGTGTACCATACCAAACATGGTTCAGAGGACGCAAAGGAGAGAGTTGTCTCAGGAGATTAGAAAGAAAATTGTAGACAAGCATGTTAAAGGTAAAGGCTATAAGACCATCTCCAAGCAGCTTGATGTTCCTGTGACTACAGTTGCACATATTATTCAGAAATTCAAGATCCATGGGACTGTAGCCAACCTCCCTGGACGTGGCTGCAGGAGGAAAATTGATGACAAATGGAAGAGACGGATAATACAAATAGTAACAAAAGAGCCCAGAACAGCCTCAAAAGACATTAAAGGTGAACTCCAAGGTCAAGGTACATCAGTGTCAGATCGCACCATCCGTTGTTGTTTGAGCCAAAGTGGACTTCATGGGAGATGACCAAGGAGGACACCATTGTTGAAAACAAATCCTAAAAAAGCCAGATTGGAATTTGCCAAACTGCATGTTGACAAGCCACAAAGCTTCTGGGCGAATGTCAGACGAGACAAAACTGGAACTTTTTGGCAAGGCACATCAGCTCTATGTTCACAGATGCAAAAATGAAGTATATCAAGAAAAGAACACTGTCCCTACTGCGAAACATGGAGGAGGCTCTGATATGTTCTGGGGCTGCTTTGCGGCATCTGGCACAGAGTATCTTGAATCTGTGCAGGGTACAATGAAATCTCATGACTATCAAGGTATTCTAGAGAGAAATGTGCTGCCCAGTGTCAGAAAGCTTGGTCTCAGTCGCAGGTCATGGGTCTTGCAACAGGATAATGAGCCAAAACACACAGCTAAATACAGCCAAGAATGGCTAAGAGGAAAACACTGGACTATTCTGAAGTGGTCTTCTATGAGCCCTGATCTAAATCCTATTGAACATCTGTGGAAGGAGCTGAAACATGCCGTCTGGAGAAGGCACCCTTCAAACCTGAGACAACTGGAGCAGTCTGCTCATGAGGAGTGGGCCAAAATACCTGCTGAGAGGTGCAGAAGTCTCATTGACAGTTACAGAAATTGTCTGATTGCAGTGACTGCCCCAAAAGGTTGTGCAACAAAATATTAAGTTAAGGATACCATCATTTTTGTCCAGGCCTGCTTTCATGAGCTTATTTTTTGAAATAATTCTGTTAAACCATGGTTCAAAAGCAATGTCTGATTTTCATTGGTTAATTTTCATAGCATTTTTTATTTATTATTACTTTTGTCAGATTCACATTATTTCTGTGACCATTGTGGGTTTTTCTTTCATTAACTGAGGGGTACCAACAATTTTGTCCACGTGTATCAGTTAGCTGTAACTTAGAGTAGTATGCACTGGGTGTCTGGGGCTGTGTGAATATCTGTGTTTCAGAGATCAACAAGGGCAGTATCTCATGTTGAAGACTACACAACCGGGACCTGCTCAGTGGTTCCAGGGATGGGTTGCCCCCACCCTGAGGTGAGAAGGAGAACAAGGGGTGTGGTCACGAGCTGTGCATGAGCGGACACAAGATGAAAGAAGAAGCCAATCAGAGGGAGAAGACACCAAAAAAGCTTGCATGATTTTGTGTAGTATATAAGCCTGGGTCAGGGTGAAACTAGGCGTAGTCAGACTTCATGAACCGACAGTGTCTCTGTTGCTGTTAGGGAAAGGAGTCTGGACCCAGAATTCTGTTCTCTTATATTCAATCTTCTGTTAAATAAACATTCGTAGTGAGACCTAATTATTTTCTCCTATTGCTTCATTCAATGAATGCGCAGGAGCTATCTGACACCTAGTCTATTTTGTTGGTAAATTGGGATCGAGCTCCAACAATACGCAGCTTTAGTGTCAGATATAATGTGTGCAATGCACTCCAGATGCTAATGGAGTTTATTTCTGTGTGTGTCGACCAGAGAAAAGAGTTAACATCCAGTAAATATTAGCATCAAAAAGAAACCTCCACACCAATAACTGTCACCTCCTCCGCCTGCCCAGAACCAAAATCCGGACCATGGGAGACAGACCCTTCCCCTCAGCCACCCCTCACATAAGGAACTCCCTCCCCGAGCACCTAAGAGCTCCACACACAGTGGATGTTTTTTAAAAAGGCCTAAAGACCGTTCTTTTTAACAAAGCTTTTAATTAAACGTGCCCCTGAATGTTTCTATTTTTATTGTTATTTTATCTGATTGTTTTGTTTTTATTACATGACTGTTTTGTTTTTATCCGTTTTATAGCTTAAATGTAGCACTTTGAGAGTTTGCCTAAATGAAAAGTGCATTACAAATAAAATTTATTTAAAATGTATTAATTATTAATAATTAATTATTAGCTTTAATGTGAATTAGCGATGTTTACCGAGCTAGCTGTTCAGTCGTAGCCTGATTAAAGTTAAATGTAGCAGCATTAAGTTAATGATGTTTGTGTTGTGTTAGTGTAATGTGGCACATTTAATTAATAAAACTGTCTGTGGAGGTGCTGAATCACGTTAATATAATGTTTAGAAAACCTAAATATGATTAAAACAGTACCGTTAAGGTTCTGTGTTGTCAGTAGTCCAGAACATCTGTTGAGTCTCTGAAGCTAAACTGGAGAAAACAGTAAATCCACTCTCTCATTGCTAACGTTGTTTGATGACTGATTGACACGTTGTAGTATGTATTCCTGCAGTGTAGATTGGAAAAATAAACTCCCAGAATATGACCAAAGTAATGATTAACACTACAGTTATTACATTTAAATTGCAGCACAGATAAGCTGAATAATAAAATCCTCTCCCCGAAGTGACTACAGGCCTTTCTGTCTTTCAGTGCTTGGAAAACTATATGACATAGGAAATCTTTCCAGGAACACTTTAAAATGAACCTCTGCTGTTGATACTGTGACGTCTGTCTTCATCTCAGGTGTCTCATATTCACCGTGAAGATCTTCTGAATGAAGTCAACAGAAGGAAAACCTCATCTGGTTGTGAAGAAGGAGACTGAATGGATGACATCCTCAGTGAACCACATAGTTTAGCTTTCACTTACAGAAGCACAGACCAACTCTTTTGCAGTTTATTACGTTCTGTTCTAGGTATTTGCAGGTTCCATTTTTTCCCACAGAATTTTTTATTGAACTTTTTTCAAAAACAAAACAACAAAAACTACATACAGTCATAACAATCACAGACAAAATCAAACCAACAACAGTGCTTCTCCGCTTTGACTAAGTAACCTGTTACAAAAAGTATGTTACAAACATCTTAATAAAAAAAAAAAAGCAAATCACAAACATGAAATCTGTACACCCACATCATTCACCTTCTTCTTCAGGTGTTACATTTGAGTTCATAACATAATAAATAAAAGGCCGCCATATCTTCTTAAATTCATGCTTTTTCGATTTTAGTATATATGTTATTCTTTCAAGTGGAAGATTTTTTAACATCTGTCTCTGAGTCACAACTGGTCTATTAGTTTTTTCCATAATAGTGCAATACATTTTTTGACATTCAGCAAGCTGAGGTCTATGAACGTTCTTTCACTTTTATTGAAGTTATGTTTTTCTGGGCATAAACCCAACAAAAACAGTTTAGGGTTTAATGTGATTTGTTTTTAAATTATTCTTTCAATTGTTATTCTCACCTCTTCCCAAAACATTCTAATTTTTCTACATTGCCATAAACAATGAAATAGGGTTCCTTTACTTTCCATATATTTTGTACATGTGTCCGGTATATTTTTATTATAATCATTTAGTTCCACTGGTGTAACATACATCCACATTAACCATTTATAATGTATCAATTTAAGATGTGCATTTATTTATTTGGTTTGAGCTCCTGCCATTTCCCACTGTTCCTCTGAAACTTCAATTTGGAGTTCTTCTTTCCAGGCATTCAGTCTGTCAAAAAATTATACAACTCTGAAATGATTTTCTTATACTGTCCAAGGGTGAGTAAGCAGGTCGAGTGAGAGCATTGTTTTGATTTGATCGAATAAAATCTTTAAACTGAAGGCATTTAAAAAAGTGTGTTTTATTGAGATTAAATTGAATCCTCAGCTCTTCAAAAGACATTATAGTATTTGAATATGGCAGAAATAAATCTTGAATTTTTTAAATTCCTTTTGAATTCCATAATTTAAATGCTGCATCTGCTCTACTTGGTGTAAATTGGTTATTGCCCCATATTGGGCTAAATTGTGACAATGAGCCTGGCTCTTTTAAATATTTTTTAACATCACTCCATATCTTGATCATGTGTTTTATAATTGGATTTTTAACTTGTTTAGGTAGTTTTTTAGCCAGGTCTGAGCGCATGAATAAGGGAAGAGGCAAAGGCAGGTTTAAGACTCCATTTCAGTCCAATGAGGAGGATCAGTTGTTGAGAAATAATGCGTCATAGACCTCAGTTGGGCAGACCAGTTATACAACATTACATTTGGACATTTCAGACCTCCTCGATCAAATGGTAAATACAGTAAAGACAAACGTAGTCTAGCCTTCCTATTGTTCCATATAAATTCTATGAACATTGTAATTTTATGCGTATTAGAATAATAAGAGTAGGCTTTGACCTGTGGTTTGAATTCTCTCCATATATCCAACAGTCTCAATTCTTTCATGAAATGTTTAATAGTCGTTCTACATCCATTGTGAGTACTGTCTAAACCTGTTGATCTATCTATACTTAGAATCAATGTACAGTTAAAATCCCCTGCTATTATATGCTTACCAGTAAGTAATGCTAAAGTAAGACAAAGATTAGCAAAGAAATTATAATCATCAGTATTGGGACCATATACATTCACTAAATTTATATTTTCTGATAGCAAGAAACCTTGGATGATTAGATATCTTCCAAATTTGTCTCTAATTACATTTTCCACATAGAATGGGACTGTTTTGTGTATAACAATCATAACTCCGCTGGCTCGGGATGAGAATGAAGACGTGAATGCGGTACCTTGCCATCTTCTTCTAATTTTATTCTCATCCTCCTCTAGTAGATGAATTTCTTGTAGAAAAACAATTTTTGAGTATGTCTTTTATTTTATTCATGACTTTTTTTTAGCTTTACAAGCTTTTGTAGATCTCTGCAATTCCATGAAGCTAAATTAAGATTGACACTTTGATCTATGATTAATAAAGGGTATTAGATTACTTTGCATTGTGAAGATAAACATACAGAGAAGCACAAACATGGATGATAAAACATTCCTCCAACACACTAAACAAAAACATATTTCCTTTCCCCACTTGCGTGGTAATCCCCCCAAACTACTATTGTCTTTCTTCATAGCGTATAGTGACTGTTCCACAACTGTGAGGATGAGTCAAACCACTCTATCTCTCCACTAATCTATCACACTGGCAATACTACTGCTCTTATGACAATAACCCTCTTATATGTAACGTTTTAAATAGTTACTTTGAAATTTTACAACACTATACATCATCGGGACATTTTACAGTCTGCAACTTGTATGTCAATGTCAATGTCAATGTCAATGTCAGCTTTATTTATATAGCACATTTACAACTAAAAAAGCCCAAAGTGCTTCACAAAAATAAAATACACTAAAAGATGACATGTAACTTTAAAATTAGCAAAGTCATAAAAATAGAATAAAAACATAAATTATACTATGCAAATAAAATAACATATTCAGCACATCTGATGATTAAAAAGCCAGGGAGAAAAGGTGCGTCTTAACAAGAGATTTAAAGTGCTCAAGTGACTCAGCAGCTCTGACATGTGGAGGTAAACTATTCCACAGAGTAGGACCGACAAAAGAAAAGGCTCGCTGACCTCTGCTTTTCTTAAATTTGGTCCTGGGAACATCCAAGAGTAGCTGGGATGAGGACCTCAGAGTTCTCGCAGGTTTGTGAATGGACAGTAAGTCACACAAATAAGAAGGCGCCAGGCCATTTAGACATTTAAAAACCATGAGAGCAATTTTAAAATCAATTCTCTGGCGAACTGGGAGCCAGTGCAATGATGACAAGACTGGAGTGATGTGTTGGTACCGTTTGGTTCCAGTCAGTAAACGGGCAGCAGCGTTTTGGACCATCTGTAGCCTATGAATTGAGGCTTGGCCCAAACCAACATAAAGAGAATTACAGTAGTCTAAGCGTACTGTAATAAACATGTGCATCACTCTCTCAAAGTCTCTTGGAGGTAAATATGATTTGACTTTAGTAAGCAGACGTAGCTGAAAAAAACTGTTTTTGACTACGGCATTGATCTGTTTTTCCAGAGTAAAGCCAGAATCTAAGTACACACCAAGATCTTTCACAAATGGTCTACTGAAAGAGGACAAAGGACCAAGTGCACTATCCACACCCTCTAGAAGAGACAAGTCACCAAAAACAACAATTTCAGTTTTTTGTTGATTTAGGCACAGGGAATTTAGAGCCAACCAATCCGTCATTTCTCTCAGACAATTTTGCAGAGATTCAATGGATGTAGAGTTTGGTCTCAATGGGACATATATTTGTAGATCATCTGCAAAACAATGAAATGAAATGTTGTACCTCCTTAAAATAGATCCCAGGGGCAGCAAATAAATAGCAAATAAAATCGGGCCCAAAATGGAACCCTGAGGCACACCACTGCTGAGAGGAGCAGATTTGGACTGGTGGGGACCAATGTGAACAGAAAATGATCTGTTCAATAAATATGAATGGAACCACTCTAGTGCTGGACCCTTAATACCAATAATAGATTCCAGACGGGACAGTAACACTCTGTGGTCTACTGTGTCGAAGGCTGAGGACATGTCTAAAAGCAATAGAGCAGCAGAGTTTCCACTATCCACTGTTAAAAGAAGGTCATTAAAAACACGCAACAGTGCTGTTTCTGTGCTATGTTTTTGTTTAAAACCGGACTGGAATTTTTCATAAAAATCATTACAAGCCAAATGAGACTGTAACTGGTCATAAACCACCTTCTCTAAAACTTTTGACAGGAAAGGAAGCTTAGATATTGGCCTGTAGTTTGCTAATTCATTTGGATCCAGGTTATGCTTTTTAAGAAGAGGCTGCACTATGGCATGTTTAAAAACAGATGGGACACACCCAGAGGCCAGTGACATGTTGATCAAGGACAAAACAACTGGCCCAACAGAATCAAAAACCTCTTTCAACAATTTTGGGGGTACACAATCAGTAGGGCAAAAGGAGGGTCTCAGACCTTTAACTACCTGTGTCAACTCACTTAGAGTTACAGGCTCAAATGCTTCCAAAAACACAAAACAGGTAGAGCTAGCAGCAGAAACAGGATGAGAAGGCAATGACACAGATGACCTTACAGCAGCAACCTTATCAACAAAAAACTTTAGAAATGTTTCAGACAAAGTGGTAGAAGAGGCAGTAGTGCCACTAACCCGAGGGTTAATAATGCTGTTCAGTATATTAAAAAGCACATGAGGTTTGTGGCTGTTACATGAAACAATGTTTGACATATAATGCGATTTGGCATTCTTGACAGCCAGCTGATATGTTGCATAAGAGCGTCTCAGAGCCTGTAAAGAACCAAGTAGACTGTCCTTTTTCCATTGTCTTTCAGCACGCCTATACTGACGCCTGAGGGCGCGCGTGGTCTCGTTTAACCAAGGTTCACTGTCGCGTTTGGGGTTCCTGACGCGCAGAGGAGCAATAGAGTCCAAGATATTTAAACAGATCGATTCAAAACGACTGTTTAAGTCCTCAACACACTCCAAAGGGAAGTCTACTAAGCCTGAATTAAGAAAGACGGCTGAGAATTGTGCCGCGGTGGAAGGGCTGATTGCGCGCCGAGGACGCGCGTGAGCGCGAGACTGGAGCGGGCATGGAAGCGTAACCGTGAACAACACGGGGAAGTGGTCGGAAACGGTGGTTTCTGATATTTCATTTATACACATATCCAAGCCATGGGACAGGATTAAGTCAAGTATATGGCCCTCCCGATGTGTCCGGCCGTGTACCCATTGAGTGAGATTAAAAGAGTCGACAATGTCTAAAAACTCATTCACCAAAGGCTTGGATTTGCAGCATACATGCATGTTAAGATCCCCAAGAATTAGGAAACGGTCGTAGTTCAGAGCGATCCACGTCACAAGTTCTGGGAGCTCTTCTATAAAGGCTCTAGGATATACAGGCGGGCGGTATATCAATGCACACAGTACTGGGACATCAGACTGCAGTTCAAATAACTGTAGCTCAAAGCTGGAAAACACGCCCTGTGTTAGCTGGCGACATTGAAAACTCTCCCGAAAAACT
The DNA here is from genome assembly GCA_027123335.1 of Amphiprion clarkii. Classification (NCBI taxonomy): domain Eukaryota; kingdom Metazoa; phylum Chordata; class Actinopteri; family Pomacentridae; genus Amphiprion; species Amphiprion clarkii. The sequence goes on along the minus strand of CM049572.1, from coordinate 11,003,156 downwards.
GTAGCTAAACCTCCACCTCTCGAGCCTCGAGGAGAGCTAAAGAAGGTATATCCAGGAGGTAATAGTTCAGAAAAGGCCACAAACTCGCCATTCTGAAGCCACGTCTCAGTTACAAAGAAAAAGTCCAAATGCCTTGATGAGATAAAATCATTCAACACAAACGTCTTCTTGTTGAGAGAGCACACGTTGTATAAAGCCATACGAAGACAAACATCCTGGCGATCTGTAGCTTGGGCACGTTTTAGCGTGCGGAGATTCCCAGGATTAACACCACGTCCACGGTTCCAACGCCGTCTGGAGGTGGTCACCGGGAGGAACAGCTGATCCGCCGCTGGAGAGCCTCCGGGAAGGACCGGGATGACACAGCGCGCGGTGTGCCCTGGGGGCCAGAGCAGGGAGAGTATTCGAGGCGAGCAAGATCCAAAAACTTGTCCTCGGGGCAAACGGAGGTACGCCTTGGCTCACACGAGTGTCCCAGAGCGTTTCCCCCTTCTCCTGGGACGCTTCCTCTTGGGAGTCACACAAGGTGTCCTCTGCAAAGACACCGGAATGGACAGGAGAGGCGGTGGAGGTGGGCTAGAGTGTTGTCGGTTGTCCCCACGGTTTAGAAAAAGTTCATGAGACGCTTTGATGTTTAAAAGTGACTGGCGATCATACATAAGAAGCGCTGATACATCAAAAATATAAAAGCTAAACAGAAAAAGTAGCATAAAAGAGGCAGACAGACGCATCGCCGTGCACAGTGCTGGCGCCATCTTGGAACCGGAAGTTCGGAAGTCGTAGACATATTTATGTTTCAGATTGTTCATATCTACGTATATACTCGGATGCTCTACCTTAGTCATGTTCATCTACTCCTTTTGGATTTCTCTGATGAACTCCTGTGTGTCTTGAGGAGTCTTGAAGGTGTGGGTTTTTCCTTCATGTGTGAGCACCAGCTTTGCCGAATGAATTACCCCGTGACGAATCCCATGGTTGCGAAGTCCTTTGCGAACCGGGTTGAACAGTTTCCTCACTTGCTGGATTCCTGGCACCAAATCTGGGTAAAACCGCACTTGTTGGTCCTGGTATTTAAGTTCCCTTTTAGCTCGTGCTGCGTTGGTGACTGTAAGTTTGTCTCTATAGTTGAGGAACGTCATGATCAGTGTCCGCGGAGGTGGACTATTTCTCAGTGGGCCAATTCGGTGAGCTCTCTCCAAAACAACCGATGACTGCAGATCCGTGTTGCTCAGTGCATCTGGAATCCACTTCTCCAAGAAGGAACATGGGTCTTGTCCCTCCACTCCCTCTGGGAGACCCACCAGCCTCAAGTTGTTCCATCTAGAACGCAATTCCAAGTCTAGAACATCATCTTCTAGAGTTCTACATTTTGAATCTAGTATTAGCAGTTTAGTTTGCAACCGGACGACATCATCTTTGGCACTTGATACTCGAAACTCCGCTTGCAACACTCGTTCAGTACAGTCACTTATTTCTTTCTCATATTTTCCATCGCTGTTATAATCCCATCAAATGCAGATGAAAACTCCATTCTCATGGCGTTAATGGCAGCCAGCACTGCGCTCGTCCCCTCATCCATTATTCTTTCTCTGCTGCTAGCGTCCTTCTCCACCATAGCCTCAGGTGTTTTGTCAGTTTCACCTCGTGCATGGAAATCTGTTAGCTTGGGTTGTTTGGACGATTTGCCCCTTTCTCCATTGTTGGATATGTAACACAAGCAGTCCTTACTTGATTTCTTTACTTTATTTCAAGCCAACAAATAGCATGGAACAAACATGCTAGCAGGCTCCTCATTCCTGCCGCGCTCTTCCTCTGCTCTCCTTCCTGCTCACTCTGTCCTAGAGCGCCCTCTGGTGGTTAGGCGAGACACCACATATCCCCCTTAATTAAGCCACCCTTATATCTATATGAACATTTTAGCTGTGAAGGTGAGTGAATTACAAATGTTATTCGTAACTGGCATTAGTATTTAGAAATGAACTTAACTCATGCTCTAATGTTCATAAAATCAGTGAACCTTTCTTAAAGTCTGCATAAAGAACATGAATAAAGTAACAGTAACTTTGCAGTCTATAAGTTTCTAACATTATCCTGAGCAGTTAACTATTCGTTTTGTTCAACGCACAAAGTCTTTAGTCCACTCAGGCAATCGTCTGAGCCTGACTGGTCTGGTCGAGGGTGTAGGTGTCACTGGTGGTGTTGGTGGTGTGTTCACAAAGTCCAGTGGCGGTAGTTGACCATTACTACCCTTCTCCGGACATGAAGCAGGCGCAAGGTAAGATGCGTTCCAGGATCTTCCGTCTGACAGCAGGTAAGTATACTGTCCTTTTTGCTCCATTACTCTGAGTGGTTTGGAAAACTTGCTCTGGGTTTTAGGAATAATGCCAGGTTTTCTGACCCGGACATATGATCCACATTTGAAAGACACTGCTGTTGCTCCTCGCTTTCTATCCGTGTACTCTTTGCTCTTCTTTTGCATTTCACTCACTCTGCGAGCCACCTGTTCTGATGACTGTGTTTTATTGGTGGTCAGTGGACGTCCAGCCACGTTCAGTTTTGTGCGCATGGGTCGACCATGTAACAGTTCAGCAGGCGAACGTTGGGTTGTAGAGTGAGGAGTTGCACGATAGACATGTAGAAATTCCCTCATAAACTCCTTCCAGGGTCTTCCTTCGAGCACGGCTGTCTGCAGAGTGTCTTTAAGGCTGCGACTGAAGCGCTCAATCTCACCATTAGCTCTCGGATATTAAACTGAAGATTTCCTGTGTATGATGCCTCTGTCACAGAGAAATGATTCAAACTCTTGGGACACGAACTGGGAACCATTGTCCGAGACTAGCTCCTTGGGGTCACCTTCCCTGCTGAAGACTGCAGATAAAAACTGGATAACAGTTCTTGATGTAACCTGTGGGACAAAGGTTAGTTCTGGCCACTTACTGTAGTAGTCAATAAGTGTTATTGCAAAACGACAGTCTATAGGTGCTTTATCAAAAGGCCCCACCACATCAATGGCTACCTTTTCCCAAGCTCCATCTGGATATGGCACAGGTTGTAGAGGAGTATTGTGTGTGACTGCGAACTTGTCGTGTGACTGGCATGTAATACATGCTTTGATGGCTGCTTCGACTTGTACATCCATTTTTGGCCACCAATATGCTTCTCTGAGTCTCTGCTTAGTTCTCACAATACCCTGATGAGTGTCATGTGCCAGTGAAATCATTTTTGGTTGAAGACTATCAGGTACCACTAGTCTGTGCGTGCCACGCACGATTAAGTCATTTTGTAGGGAAAGTTCATGTCGCAACTTGTGAAATGGTTGGATATCAGGCGTTAAGTTTTTCCCTGACTTTGGCCATTTGGAAGTAAGCAGTTCACGCAGTTTTGTCTGTACAGGACATGCAATACAAGCAGCTTTAAAAGCAGATTCAGAAATGGCCGTCAATGTAGAGGTAAGTGCAACCTCTGTGTCCTCCTCTGAAGTTGGTTCTGAGCTCAGCAGTGGGAGTCGAGACAAACAGTCTGCAGTCACGTTTTCTCGTCCCGGTTTATACTGAATATCATAGTTGAATGATAACAGTCTAGAGGACCATCTGGCTATCCGCATACCTGCTCGTCCTTGTCCTTTTGATGCGAGAAGTGTGGTGAGAGGGTTGTGATCAGTACGTAATGTGAAATGTCTCCCCCACAAATACGTTCTCCATCTTTCCGTTGCCCACACACACCCCAGGGCCTCCTTTTCAACAGTAGAGTATTTCCTCTCCACCTGGGTGAGTGTACGGGATGCAAAAGCAACTGTTTTTTCTGATCCATCTTTATGAATCTGGGTGAGTACTGCTCCAAGTCCGTAATCTGATGCATCTGTAGTGACCAAAGTAGGTAGTTCTGGGTTAAACAGAGAAAGTGCAGGACTATTCACTATGAGCTTTTTTACAGTCTCAAAACTCTCTTGGGCTTCTGGAGTCCATGTGAATGTGTCTGCTCCCCGTAACAGCGCTCGAAGTGGCTCGACAACAGCAGCATATCCTGGTATGAATTTAGAATACCAGGATGTGAGTCCAAGAAACGACCTCAACTTGGGCAGGTCTGTAGGAGGAGGAGCTTGAGAGACTGCAGTCACATGTGAGGCATCAGGCTGTAATCCTTTACCTGATACTGTGTGCCCTAAGAAAGATAGTTCTGTTTGCCTGAAGTTGCATTTTCTGTGATTTAGTTTAAGTCCAGCTTCATGTATACGACGAAGTACAACTGAGAGTCTTTTGTCATGCTCCTCAGTCGTTGTTCCCGAGATGATAATGTCATCAAGGTAGCATTGGACACCTGGTAAACCTTTGAGGATGGTGGACATCATCCGTTGAAAACAGCTGGGCGCAGATGCCAGTCCGAATGGCACCCGCTTAAAACGGAATAAACCGTCATGTGTGATGAAAGTTGTTAAACTACGGCTGTCCTCGTGTAGTGGCATTTGATGGTACGCACTCTGAAGGTCCAATGTGGAAAACAGTGTTGCACCTCTCAGCTCTGCAAACATTTCCTCCATATGAGGTAATGGAAAGCCATCAATGACAACAGACTTATTTGGTTCTCTTAAGTCTACACAAAGTCTTGGCTCAGGTCTGTCTTTTCTTGTAGTGACTACTATGGGTGAAATCCATTCTGATGAGTCCACTGGTTCTATAACATCCTGGTCCACAAGTTTCTTTAGTTCTTTAGACACTGCTTCTCTCACAGAGAAAGGTAATCTGCGTAGTTTTTGTTGTACTGGTGGTACATCTGGTCGAACTTTAACTTTATGGACAAAAGCTTTGGCACATCCTATTTCTTCAGCTTTCACATTTGCTACTGAAGTTTTATTGGTACCAGTAGTGACTTTTCCTCCAGCGACTTGCATCTTTAGTACATTGAACAGGTTTCTGCCTAGGACTGCTGAACCTTTCTTAACAATGTAGAGTACAGTGTTTGCACTTAGGTCACCAAATGTCACATTAGCTTGTAGACAACCCTTGACAGGAATAGAATTTCCACCATAATCCTTCAATCTGAGTTTTGGTTCTGTGAGGGAGGATGCAGGGAAATACTCAGTGACCATAGATTCTGGTAGGATGGATACTGCTGAGCCTGTGTCTAGCATTAGCTCAATATCCTGACTCTCAGATTCTGCAGTACTTACTTTAACTGTACACATTATGACATTAGAGCCTACACTATTCACATTCAAAATAGTCACTTCTGGGACAGCGTCAACCTCACTCACATGCTTGTTTCCTCGGCAAACTTTGGCGAAGTGCCCCTTCTTTTTGCAGGAATTGCAGTGTGCCTCTTTTGCAGCACATCCTTTGAAATTTGCAGTGTGTTGGGTTGAGCCACATCTGTAGCATGATTTCTGTAGTCCCGTTTGTGATATTTGTGGTGTAGGTTTTCCTCTTTTAAACTTTCTGTTTTGCTGTGGTCCTTGATGAACAGCTTGGACAGCGTTGTCTGTTGCTCCAGTGCACACAGTCATAGCTTTAGCTTCTGCCACCGCAGTTTCAATTTGGCGCGCAATGGTCAAAGCTTTGGCGAGTGTAAGGGGAACTTCCAGTAGTAGCCGCTCCCTGAGGCGGGCTGAATTAGTCTTTTCAATGATTTGGTCCCTTATCATCTCTTCTTCCATGTTCCCGAACTGACATGTTGTGACCAGTTCTTTCAAAGCGGCAACAAACTGATCCGTAGTTTCCCCCGGGCGCTGGCTACGTTGCCTGAAACGGTAGCGCTCCGCTACCACATTCACAGTTGGGGTGAAAAAGTCTGTGAGGGCCTGCAGTGCTGTGTCATATTTATCATCAGCTACTGTCAATGTATAAAAGAGTCTTTGTCCTTCTGCCCCCAGACAATGTATTAGTAGAGCTCTCTTACGTGCCTCCTTCAGATCAACGTCTGACAGTGCTAGTAGGTAGTTTTCAAAAGTACGAATCCATGCTTTGAATGGGACCGGCGGTTCCCCGACATTTTGTAGAAAAGGGGCCGGCTGGCTCAGGTTCAGGGCCGTCATCCTCGTCGCCAATATGTTGGATATGTAACACAAGCAGTCCTTACTTGATTTCTTTACTTTATTTCAAGCCAACAAATAGCATGGAACAAACATGCTAGCAGGCTCCTCATTCCTGCCGCGCTCTTCCTCTGCTCTCCTTCCTGCTCACTCTGTCCTAGAGCACCCTCTGGTGGTTAGGCGAGACACCACATCCATCCAACTTTCCTGTCTTGTTTTTTTTTTTACCATGATCACTCCGAAACTTTGGGATTGGTTTTTGTTCCAAGTGAGAGAGATTTTGTCAGATTTAAAGTTATATGAATAGAGCAGTGTGAAACACGTCTTGCTACGTAGCCGCCATAACCGGAACCCATCGCAGGTTCCATTTTTAACCTTTATCTTCATCTCTGCTGTTGTAGCATAATTACAATACAGAGAACATGTTGCTGTCATATGCAGATATACAGCATTAAAACATCAACACATTCAGGGCAGGAGCTTCATTAATACCTTTATTGTGCATTTAAAAACTAGATTTAACAATTCTGAACTGGAAAGATGTGAAAACACATGTAATGAATGGATGAAATAAATAATGTGTTGCTTACAGTGAAGTGTAAATACTGAACAGTCGCAAGACAAGTTGTATTATGAAGAGACCTGAATCTGTAGTGCAACATTATTGTTATTCCTGGAAGGATGAGGAGGACATCAGTGCTGCTCTTCCTCACAGGGATGAAGTAGAGAAGACTCTTCACCTCAGACAAGCACAGCTGAATGTTCATATTCTCTGTAGTTCTCAGTCCACATCAGACTAGCTGTTCCAATAACCCAGACCAAGGCTGGAAGGAAAAGACACTAAAGCCGCATTTCGATAAGCACCTACTTGGCGCGGTACGGCTCACCACTACTGTACTGGACTCGGCTTGTCTCAGTTTAGTTGTTTTTCCATTACATTGAGTACCATCTCATCGTGGGTGGAGTCGTCATAGCACGGCAGCCCGAAAGTCCCTTAACGTCATTTGTGTGCGACACAAACGCAGCACTACAATGGACACTGAGGCGATGGTATACCTGCTGCTTGGTCTGTGGCTTTCTGTCCGATTCAAAGCAATAGAAGTGTCGGAGAAAGCTGAGAGGCGAGTCGAAACACTCAGGAGACACACAATAGAGTTTGGGAGGCGATAGAGCAGTATCAAGCCAAAGACAAGAGGATACGAACTAGATGACATATGAGGGTAAGTTAATGCTAGTTTGCTAGTTTGCTAGTTTATCAGTCCTATGCACGACCCTGTAATGGCTGCAATTTATAGCTATTATGTGTTAAAATATGTATGCTGTGTATGTGTTTCAGATGGCTTTCTGATGAGACTTCATGGGATTTACCTGAAGCAGCAGCACATGAGCCTACAGTGGCACAAGGTGTAGAGGAGAAGGGCAGAGATGTACAGGATGCACTGATGCAGTACGTGCTATGCAAAAGTTAAAAGTTATTCTTGTTCTACTTCTGTTTTTCGGTCCTCAGACCGCTATTGTTTTCTTGAATGTAATTCTGACAATAAACTTTTGTACCTTTTCCAGATGTGTCTATGCTATTATTTGTTTTATTTGTGAAGGTTAGCAAGATTGATTACATGACAAATTAAACGGCAAAACATTAAAACAGCTGTTTTAAGAATATTCCAGTTTGATAAATCAGTATTGCTTTGGTGTAATTCGGTCAACGGAATTATGAACCATAAAGTAGTTTGTGTTAAAACATGTTAAATCCCATTAAACACAAATACATTATTAGGGAATGCAAAATTGTTTGGTTCAGACTGTTGACTCTTTTCCTACCAGTGTTTTAACAGACAAAATGAAAAGTTATGATGCAATCACATAAGTCACAAAATAGTTTATTAGTCAGCAGCAAAATCAAAACTATTTACAATGTGCAAAGTACAAACTGTGATGAGCCTCTCCTACAATAGAGGGCTAAGAGTAAAATTATATACAACTAAATCTCAAGCCTCTGGGAGGTGGACTCGCTCACACTCGCCGGCTGCCCACTGCCTGCACCAGCTGCCCCAGCACACAAAGGAATGACTGGTTGAAGGCAGCATTCTGGGCCATCTCCTCCTGCTGCAAGGCCACTTCATTCTCTCTTGCCTCACTGAGGAGCAACTGGATGTTCTCATCACGCTGGGCACGGTTCCGCTCCTCCTCAGCCTGCATCTCTGAAAGTATGCTTGGAAGGTCCAATTTTCTGTGGCCCCTTTTCCTCTTGCCCAGACCAAAGACAGAAAAGTGATCAAAATCAGCTTTAATTGCCAAGTACTTACACAACATACAAGGAATCTGGTTTCGGCTGTTGGTGTCACCCTAGGAATATGGAAGAGAATAATAAAAAATAAAGAAACTATAGAAAGAGGAACAAGGAGGAAAAAGAAATAGTAGCAAAATTAAATAGAACACAATATAGACAGAAATTTACAGCTAGAAAGGAATATATGAACACATTAGCAAAATGATAATTGCTATAAACACAGTAGTGCAAAAAGCAGAGAATGCTGTTCATGGTGAAAAAAAAATACTGTCCATGTCCATTGGAATACTGACTATTGTACAGGTGTGTAGGAATGGCTCAGCTGTTTATTAGAGTGATGGCAGTGGGAAAGAAACTGTTTTTGTCTGGTGATTTTTGTGTACAGGGATCTGTAGCACCTGCCAGAGGGGAGGAGGGAGACAGTTTATGGGGTCTCTGATGATATTTTCTGCAGTCCGTACTACGCGCTGTAGTCTGTTTCTGTCCTGCTGTGTGGTTCACCCAAACCACATGGTGACAGAGGTGCACAGGACAGATTGGATGACTGCAGTGTAGAACTGGATCAACAGCTCCTGCGGCAGGCCGTGGCTCCTCAGCTGTCGTAGGAAATACATCCTCTGCTGAGCCTTTTTCAGGATGGAGTGGATGTTCGTCTCCCACTGCAGGTCCTGAGAGATTGTAGTCCCCAGGAGCTTGAAGTACTCCACAGCTATGATGTGATGTGTTTAGCCACCCGTCCATCCATTTTCAATCATGATCATGTCTTTGATAGTTTTACTTTAATAAATTTTTGGCACTCTTTACTTTAACTGAAGCACAAACAGTACCTCCTCCACCACAACTAAAAACAACGTGGTGTGAAACTTCATTTCGTCTTGCGCACATTTTGGAGTTGCTAAGAGCAGCTGTGTTTTCTTATTTCTTTGTATATTTTCATCCAGTCAATCAGTTTCAGAGTTACCTAGTGACTATAAGAAGAATGGTTGCAATACTACACTGCACCAGAAAGTAAATTAATTAGAGTGACTTACTTGTTAAGTCAATGGAAAAAAAAAAAGCTGCACGTGTTCTGTTTATGTGTCACTGTAGCTGCATGTAGCTTTCATCAGGCATTCCTGAGCTGGCATGCTGCACAGTTTGCATTTACACCTGCCTGAATTCTTGGTCATTGGTCTCGCTGTTCTGATCATGCTTGCAGGCATTCACACCTGCAATAATAATAATGCAAAAATCAACCATGGTCTCTGTTTACCGTGTCTTACCAGTGATATATATATATATAATACATATATATATATATATATATATATATATATATATATATATATATATATATATATATATATATATATATATATATATATATATATATATATATATATATATATATATATATATATATATATATATATATATATATGGGCTGTACAATGGCGTAGTGGTTAGCGCTTTCGCCTTGCAGCGAGAAGATCCCTGGTTCACGTCCCGGCTTTCCCGGGATCTTTCTGCATGGAGTTTGCATGTTCTCCCTGTGCATGCGTGGGTTTTCTCCGGGTACTCCGGCTTCCTCCCACAGTCCAAAAACATGCTAAGGTTAATTGATTATTCTAAATTGCCCATAGGTGTGAATGTGAGAGTGATTGTTTGTCTCTATATGTAGCCCTGCGACAGACTGACGACCTGTCTAGGGTGTCCCCTGCCTTCGCCCGAGTCAGCTGGGATAGGCTCCAGCTCCCCCCCGCGACCCTAGTGAGGATTAAGCGGTGTATAGATGATGGATGGATGGATGGATATATATATATATTTAAAATTTTATTATCCCTTATTAATCCCACGAGGGGAAATTCTGATTTTTGCTTCTCTCCCCAATTGGGGGAGTCAGAGTGGCGGGTCAGCCGCGGTACAGCGCCCCTGGAGCAGGAAGGGTTAAGGGCCTTGCTCAAGGGCCCAACAGTGGTCGTATCAGGGTTTGAACCTCTGACCTTCTGATCAGTAGTCCAGAGACTTGCCCACGGTACAGGTCTGGCTGTCATATTAAAATTTTGAAGAACAGAGAGTTCCGTGAAGAGCAATGCGCACCGTTGCTGTTTACAGTTTTGTTTTTGTTTTTTTAATGCCGGGTTTTGTTTTCGTGCTGGAGTCGCTCTCGTGTGTCGTCACTCCCTGTCCAATCAGTGGCCTGCACTCTGCAGACGTCACATTACCGGCTCATCTCAGCTCGCTTGGAACCTCAGCCGAGAAGGTACTGAAAATAGTGCCTGGTACCAGGTACTAGTCCTAATGGCAAAACTCACAAAGACGAGCCGAGCCGTGCCGCGCTGAGTAGGTCCTAAAGGAAATGCGGCTTAACAGTGAGGATAAGATCTAAAAGTTCTTTTATTTCCAGCTGCTGGGACATTAAATGCAAGAGTGAACAGAGCATGAATGTGACACAATGGAAAGTCATTTTTTTGTCCTATTTTTTAATCCTATGGAAATGTTTGTTTTCCTGGTTGAGGCCAAAAACATTTTACTACCTTAGATAGACAATAAAGTTTATTCT
>CM049572.1:10860967-10992199 GCA_027123335.1 Amphiprion clarkii | reverse complement strand
TTTTTATTCTAATGTATCATGAGCATTAACATGAGCTCCACACAGTTATCTGACAATGCCTTGTTGTAGAGAAAACACAGCTGTTCTGTTTTACATTAATAGTAGCAGAAAGTACCACTCATCTCGTTGGTCCGATGTGATGGTGGGTAGACTTCAGTAATGTTACGGTTTCTGAAAGAATCATTTCAAAACATGTTTTTCGTCGAGAATGAACAGAAGCTGTTAAACAGTCCACAGTCTGAACCAAAGAGCAAAAATATTAAAGCACAGGAGTGAACTGAGCTTCATTCACTGAACTGAGAGATCAACATTCATCCGTAACAGAGTTCTGTGGAGAAACATTAACGTAGATTAATTTATATCTGCTGATCATTAATGAACAGCACGTCGAGACAGCAGTTTTCAATCCATTATGATTGATCAACTCTGACCAAAAGGAAACTTAGCAACAGCTAAGTTAGGAAACGTAACCTGAGATTTACAGAAAATACATGTTAGAACATGTTTACATCAGAGGTTACAGTTTGATGTTAACTTACAGTAACTTCAGCTACAGTACCATAGGTCACTGCTGTTATATGTGATATTGTCCAGATGTGGAGAAGAGTACAAGAAGTTACAAAGATGACTTTAACACTTACCTGTAGAGTTTATCTCCACTTATGAAGGTTAATATTGTTGGTAGCAGCATGGGTAAGCACAGCAGAAGTCGGTAAATGTGGGTGGCAGAGAGTTCTCAGCTCTCAGTCATTCCGACCAATCGCTGCTCTCCGGCTCCGCCCTCTTACAATCTTTTTTTTTCGTCTTTGCCTCCAAAAATCCAAGATGTCAACCAGAAAGTAGCAAAATCCTGGTTTCATTTTCTCAGTGCAGAAACCAACAAATGACGTCACGGTAGCTACATCCATCTTTATTATACAGTCTATGGTGGGAATATACTTTGGTCCACCATACACGTGATCACACCAGTGATCACATGATGAGTATCTACAACCATATTACTGTGATTTCCTGATCATCATAATTTAAGCTGTTCTAACTACACAATAATGTGCATGTGCAGCATTTATTAAAATATACATACAAAGAGCAATACACTACAACTAGTCAAGTTTGGCGTACAGTAGTTTGACTTTAATCATACGAGTTAAATGGGCACAGTGCCAACAATGGTACCAGCACAGTTAGCACAGGTTAGCACAGGTAAGCACCACTAGGAGCAGAAATGAGCTAAGGCTGGAAGGGCTGCTGTTCTGTGCAACCATACTAATCCCTTCACCGACTGGGTACTGGAGGTGAGTCTCATGTCATGTCCCCAAGACCACCCCCAGTGCTGGGGAGGATCAAAAGCCACAAGGAGTTCAGTTTAAATGCCACTGTTCATTATCTTTAAGATTATGTTTGATGAGGTTCCGGTGACGTCTCATCAAACTGTTACTTTAGGCTGCCATTCAGGAGAATGGCAGCCTAAAGTAACAGCTCCCTCGTGAAAATAATTATTTCACCCTGCTAGATCGACAACTACCAGACTTTTAGATACTACCTTAACAGACAAGAGGGGCAAGAATGGGGAAGACTTGTGCAAACAAAGAAAGTGCCGCTGCATCACCTGCAAATGAAGAAAATTCGGAGAACAGCCCTTCGACACAAGCACAAAATGACGGAGCTAATGCTAATCCTCGTGCAAATGACACTGCAAGCCTGGGCAGAGTTTTGGAGGAGATTCGGGACTTCCGAAAAGACACAAAAGAACAGCTAGAAGATATTAAATTAGAGATCACTAATGTTAACCAAAGAATAGAGGAAGCTGAGATGCGAATTGAAAAAGTGGAAGACCGGGTTCAAAACGTGGAGCAGATGGTGAGCAAAATGATCAAAGTCATGCATCAGCAACAAAATAAGCTAATCGACCATGAAGGGAGATCCAGACAGGAGAATTTAAGGATATACAATGTTCCCGAAGGAGCAGAGGGATCGTCCATGGTGGAGTTTGTAGGAAAACTCTTGCGGGATACGCTGGAGATTCCCCCGGCTGTGGAACTTGACATGGAGAGGGCACAGTGTTCTATGAAGACGGGACGCGACTGTACCAGACAGCAGAGGAGGCGACCATAGATATGAAGAAAAGAGGGTTGCCAATCAATACGATCACACCGAGGGAGAGTCTGGCTGAACAGCTGTTTCCCTCCACCTGGGAAACAGTGGGAGGACCGAGACAGCGAGGGACAGGCGTGGAACGAGAGAAAAGAATCAGGGAGAGACTGCGACCCTTCAGAAGGCAGTCCTCTTCAGAGGAGCTGTAAGTTCTGTCTGACCTTCGAAGTGTCGAAAAGCTAAGTGGAAGTTAAATAAGTGATTCAGTAATCATCTCGAGTCATTTGCATTTATATCTTTCCAAGTAGGTAATAATGCATACAGGCGAGGGACGCATGGACACACTTTCTCTGAATGAACAGACTTTTTTCCTTTTTCTCTGAGCGCCATAACGGGGGCCCTCAGCCCATGGGTGGGAGAGACTTTCGCCCACAGCTAGACGTTCTACCTAGCTTGGTCCAGGGTCATCTGTTAGAGACCCCAGCCTTGGAATCATACTTTATTTTTAATGTTTTACTTCAATGTTCAATGTTCAATGGTCTTGTTTGTTCAGGGAGTAGATCTGTTAAGTGCCACTCTGTTCTTTCTAGCGACACAGATGCATACATATGGACAGTGACAAAATAAAATTAATTTCCTTTAATGTCAACGGGCTGCTGAACCCAATTAAACATAGCAAAAATCCTGTCTAAAGTGAGGACAGAACAAGCCCATGTAGTTTATTTACAGGAGACCCACTTGACAGAGAAGGAGCACTTAAAATTAAAGAGAATAGGCTTCACCGATTTGTTTTTTTCTTCATATAAATCAGGGCATAGGAGAGGAGTTGCTACACTTATTTCAAACAAGTTAAACTTTGAAAAAGTATTTGAAATGGGGGATAAGGAGGGTAGATTTATTTTAGTAAGGGGAAAGATGGATGGCAATCCAATTACCCTAATGAATATCTATGCTCCTCCAGGGAGCGATATCAGGTTCTTCTAAAAAATCACTAATATTATGGTAACAGAAACAGAAGGCCTTTTGATCTGTGGAAGGGATTTAAATATACACCTACAGCCAAAGTTAGACTCCTCTAGTAGATAGATTCAGAAAGACTCTCTATATAAGAAAGTAAACACACTTTTTTAGGAGGTGGGTTTAATTGCCATATGGCGAGATTTTTTCCCCAGTAGAAGGGATTATACCTACTATTCTGCCGCTCACTCACTTTATACAAGAATAGATTACTTTATAACATTTGCGAAGGAAAAAGATAAAATACATACTTGCGGAATTGGGACAATAGAGCTAAGTGACCATGCACCAGTATATCTTATCCACTGACTTTGCCCTGCGGTCAAAAATCAATACATGGAAATTTAACTCAAGTATGCTGAATGATCCATCCTTTAAGGCTCAGATTAAATTGAAAATTAGTCTCTTCTTAGAGTTCAATGACACTGGAGAAGTTTCACCTCCCATGTTATGGGATACTCTGAAGGCTGTCCTAAGAGGGAAAATTATAGCAATATCGTCATCTAAGAAGAAAAATAGGAATACAAAATTAGAGAACTTAAAAAGCAAGCTAAAGGAACTAGACAGAAAACATTAATCAGATTTGGCACAGGATACTTCAAGAGAAATAAGAAACATTAGGAACGAAATTAATAGTCTGACCACACAAGAAATCAAGAAATACTTTATGTTTTTGAAACAGAGACACTACGAAAGTGGTTCTAAATCTATGAAAATATTGGCATGGAAATTGGAAAAAAAGATACCTGAAAATACAGTCCACAAAATTAAGGATCCAAGAACAAAAGTGATTAAAAATAAGTTGAATGAAATTCTGGAAGCTTTTGAAATATTTTATAAAACTCTATATTCGGAAGTCCCTAGTAGGAGTGTAATTCAAATTGACAACTTCTTGAATTCCCTAGATTTACCCACTCTAGATGAAAAACAAAATGAAATGATGACTGCGGATATAACGGAAGAAGAATTAAAAGCAGCAATTAGTAGGCTTAGATCGAGCAAGTCACCAGGATCTGATGGATACACGTCAGAGTGGTATAAGGAATTTAAAAAAGATCTAATACCCGTTTTACTTCCCACACTGAATTGGGTTTTAAAAAAGGCACAAACGCCACCTAGCTGGAAGGAAGCAATAATCACAGCCATACCAAAAGAAGGCAAGGATAAATTGGAGGGTGGCTCTTTTAGGCCAATCTCTGTTCTTAATGTGGACTATAAATTATTTACCTCCATCATGGCCAGACGATTAGAAGAATTCCTTCCAATATTGATACATAATGATCAAACTGGTTCCATACGTCAACGCCAAACACAAGACAATATGCAAAAGACATTACATATTATGAACTATGTCCAAAAAAATAAGACTGAAGCAATTGTGCTGAGCGTAGATGCTGAAAAGGCCTTCGACTCGGTCAACTGGAATTTCCTTTATAGAGTCCTACACAGACTTGGCTTCCATGGTACAATTATCAATAGTATACAGGCACTATACGATAATCCTACTGCTAAGATCAAGGTCAACAGATATTTATCAAATAGATTTAGTTTAGAAAGGAGCTGCAGACAGGGTTGTGCCTGGTCGCCATTACTTTTGTCACAGCCGCTGCAGGTGAGCTGCATGATTGAGATGAGCTGCAGCAGCACACCTGCAACTCGTCTCATCCTGACTCCCTAAAAAGACCGACGCTGCTTTCCTTGCAGTGTCGGATCATTCTGCCTCTATGGCCTTGGATTAGGAGCGACATCGAGCCTCGGAGCAGCCTGGTTTTTGGACTTTACCTTGTTGTGAGTTTTTGGCCTGTGTTGGCATTAGAGCGCTTGAAGTTTGTTTTGTGAATAAATCCTGGTTAAGCTCGACTTGCCTGCCACCTGCTCTGTGTTGTTTCTCACTTTGGGTTCAGAATTTCCCTGCCCCGTGACAACTTTTCGCATTATTTTTGGAACCACTAGCTCAATACATTAGACAAAATGGAGACATTAAGGGAATCTCTATTAAAGAGACGGAATATAAACTGGCCTGCTATGCAGATGACATTTTGGTCTACCTTGGACATCCAACATACTCCTTACCTAAACTGATGCAATCACTTGAGCAGTACAATCAGTTATCAGGGTACAAAATTAATATAAGTAAAACCCAACTACTCTCACATAATTATAACCCACCTGGAGAAATTAAAAGCAGTTATCCCCTGACATGGCAAACAGAGTCTTTCAAATACTTAGGCATCACTCTACCAAAAGACCTTACAAAATTATCAGAACATAATTACCTACCCATACATAAAAAAAATAAAGGATGATATAGCAAGGTGGAACTTAATTCCTTTCTTTAGCCTCATTTCAAGAATTGACTCCATTAAAATGAATATATTACCAGAGTTGTTATATCTGTTTCAAACTTTACCAATAGAGATTAACCAAAATCAATTTAATGAGTGGGACAAAATGCCATCTAGATATATATGGCAAAGTAAAAGACCAAGAGTTCGACTCAAAACTTTACAGCTAGCTAAACAAAAGGGAGGATGGGGATTACCCTACTTTAGATATTATTTTGCAGCACAGATGAGAGCGATAATATGCTGGTGCAACCCGTCATATACTGCGCAATGGAAAAACATTGAGGAAAAAATGCCTTCCATTCCCATACAGGCAATCTTAGCTGATAACAACCTGCAGATTCACATAAATAACATTGATAACCCATGGGTGAAATGGACCCTTAAAATATGGAAAACTATTATAAAGGAAGGCGTAGTGGTTAGCGCTTTCGCCTTGCAGCGAGAAGATCCCTGGTTCGCGTCCCGGCTTTCCCGGGATCTTTCTGCATGGAGTTTGCATGTTCTCCCTGTGCATGCGTGGGTTCTCTCCGGGTACTCCGGCTTCCTCCCACAGTCCAAAAACATGCTGAGGTTAATTGATCATTCTAAATTGCCCGTAGGTGTGAATGTGAGAGTGATTGTTTGTCTTTGTATGTGGCCCTGCAACAAACTGGCGACCTGTCTAGGGTGTCCCCTGCCTTCGCCCGAGTCAGCTGGGATAGGCTCCAGCCCCCCCCCACGACCCTAGTGAGGATTAAGCGGTGTATAGATGATGGATGGATGGATGGATTATAAAGGAATATAAACTTGAGACCATTATTACAGCTCTTAAATGGTGTGCTTTTGACTCGGAGTTTACACCTAATAAATCGGATTCTAGATTCAAGGACTGGATAGCCTTATGTGGTGTAACGAAGGATGGAAAATTGCTCAGTTTTGAAATCCTTAGAAGGACACATTCATTAGAAAATCGATATCTGCAGTTGCGGCATTACGTTGAAACAAAGATGAAAAATGTAAAAAAAAAAACCACGTTTGATTGAATTGTTTATAAAAGCCTATAATTCAGAAATTATTCATAGAACTGTCTCATGCTTGTACAGGGGTCTGTTGGACTTGAAATCACACTCAATTTCATATATCAAAATAAAATGGGAGAAAGAAGGAGGGATAACGTTATCTGAAGAAGAATGGACATCAATATGGAGGTATCAATGGACATGTACCAGTTCACAGAGGTGGCGGGAATTTGCCTGGAAATGCCTGATTAGGTACTTTATTACACCTTCTCAAAAGTCCCACTATGGTAATAACTCCCCTATCTGCTGGAGGAACTGTGGAAATCACTGCACAAACCACTTCCATGTCTCCTGGGATTGTCCTGCTATGATGGACTATTGGAGAGAGATCCATAATGCCCTACAGGATATCTTCAAATGTGAAATACCCCTCCAGAGTAAGACTTTGTTCTTTGGACACATACCTGAAGGAATGTCCGAAAAGGGATAAACATTTAATAAATAAGTTGCTGGTGGCCTGTAAAAAGACTATTACCAGGAAATGGTTATCACAGGAGAGCCCAACTTTGAATACATGGATGGATATCACAATGGATATTTATAAAATGGAGAGGATAACAGTATTTGTCAATCACAAATTGGAGAGATTTGACTCATATTGGGAAAAATGGGTCAAATACACTATATTGCCAAAAGTATTCGCTCAACCATCCAAATAGTCAGAATCAGGTGTTCCAATCACTTCCATGGCCACAGGTGTATAAAATCAAGCATCTAGGCATTGTAGACTGCTTCTACAAACATTTGTGAAAGAATGGGTCGCTCTCAGGAGCTCAGTGAATTCCAGTGTGGAACTGTGATGGGATGCCACCTGTGCAACAAATCCAGTGGTGACATTTCCTCGCTCCTAAATATTCCACAGTCAACTGTCAGCTGTATCATAAGAAAGTGGAAGTGTGTGGGAACAACAGCAACTCAGCCACGAAGTGGTTGGCTATGTAAACTGACGGAGCGGGGTCAGCGGATGCTGAGAGGCATAGTGCGAAGAGGTCGCCAACTTTCTGTAGTCAATCGCTACAGACCTTCAAACTTCATGTGGACTTCAGATTAGCTCAAGAACAGTGTGCAGAGAGCTTCATGGAATGGGCCTTTTCGTCCAACATCAGTGTGTGACCTCACAAATGCGCTTCTGGAAGAATGGTCAAAAATTCCCATAAACACACTCCTAAACCTTGTGGACAGCCTTCCCAGAAGAGTTGAAGCTGTTACAGCTGCAAAGGCTGGGCCGACGTCATATTGAACCTTATGGATTAGGAATGGGATGTCATATGCGAGTCAAGGCAGGTGAGCGAATACTTTTGGCAATATAGTGTATGTCACACCCCATAGGCCTGATTTTATTTTCACAAAATGGTAATTGTGATGTACGGGAAAGATCACTCCCTATTTGTTTGTTTTCTGTTGTTGTTGCTGTTTGTTTTTTGATTTTGTTTTGTTTTCATTGCTCAGAAAAGACGCTATTTTGGCATTTTAAGGCAGACTGTAGATCTGAGATGCTGGCACATATGTTGTATTGGATGTGAATATCTGACTCTGAATGTCAATTTAAAAAAAAAAATTATACAAAAAAAAAAAAATTACGTTTGATGAAGTTCAGATAAGGTGAGTCAGTCGGCCAGTCAAGCACAGTAATATCATGGTCAGCAAACCATTTGGTTGTAGTTGTCACTTTGGTCAAGTTCTACTGGAAAAGGAAAATGGCATCATCATAAAGCTTGCCAGCAGATGGAAGCACGAGCTGTTTTAAAATCTCCTGGTAGACGCTGCATTGACTTTAGACTTGATAAAAGACAGTGGACCAATACCAGCAGATGACATGACATGACATGAGATGACATAGAATAGAATAGAACAGAAAAGAATATCCTTCATTCGTCCCACAAGGGGAAATTTGCAACGTCACAGCAGCAAAGTGGCAGTAAGAAAAAAGTAAGCCAAAACACAACTATAAATGAAAGAGGTGAGATATACACATATTACACACTACTGTTCTAAAGTTTGGGGTCACTTAAAAATGTCCGTATCTTAGAAAGAAAAGCACATTTGTTCAATGAAAAGAACATTAAATTAATCAGAAATACAGTCTAGACCAGCGGTAAACAACCTTTAACATTCAAAGAGCCATTTGGATCTGTTTCCCACAGAAAAGAAAACAGCGGGAACCACAAAAACGTTTTGACATTTAAAATGAAGAAAACACTGCATATATTGGTTTTTTTTAACCTTCATGCTATGTATAAAAAAACTATAGTGTGTCGCATTTATATCAATGAACTACTACAGAGAAAATGAAGTGTCATTAACCTTAACTCTACAAACATATGCAAAATAATTGGCAATTCAAATATGTATTTGGGCTGGGTCTTAACTTGTTAATTTCAATTAATTAAAGAAAAAAATATTGTGTTAAAAAAACAAAAAAAACAAAAACGCATTTAATCACACCTTTCTCATTTCCCAGATAAGCACTATTTAGTTCCCAGGTTTACATCCTGGTCTTCCTGGGATCTTTCTGCATGGAGTTTGCATGTTCTCCCTGTGCTTGCGTGGGTTTTCGCCGGGTACTCCGACTTCCTCCCACAGTCCAAAAACATGCTCAGGTTAATTGGTAACTAAGTTCTCCATAGGTGCCTCCATCATTCTTGACAGTAGGTACTGTACATGTTGGAGATAATGCTTCATCTGGCCTCCTCCATACCCTCACATTAGCAGGAGGAAGATAAAGCTGGAAACTGGACTCATCTGACCATAGAATCTTCTTCCAATTCCTGGCTGTCCAGTTCTGGTGTGCTTGGACCCAGCGACACTGGGCTAACCCTTGTCTCTCATTATCAGTGGCTTCTTAACAGCCTTGTAGGACTTTAAGATCTAAAAGTCGACCAAATACGGTGCGCGTGGAACACTAGACCCCAATTTGGTTTCACCACTGCTGCTGCTGCTGAAGCTCCTGTCATGTCATTCCACAGTTTTCCCTGTGTGACAGACATGTACATGTGTGATCAGGGGTCCGTTTCACGAAGCAGGTTCAACAAACTCTGAGTTCAACCCTGAACTCTGAGTTGATCTACTCTGAGATAGAAAACTCTGAGTTTTCGGTTTCACAACGGCTGATTCGAGTTGGTTAAATCAACTCGGAGTAGTTTCACCCGGAGTTAAGTGCGTGCACCAGAACTATAAAAAGACAGCATCAATGGAACCCCGATTCCACGAATCACCATGGCAACAGGGAAGCGGAGAGCTACGTTTTTTACACCACTTGAACTGGACATCTTAATTCGTTCATATGGCGACTACGAACACGTTTTTAGAAAGAAGTGCAACACCGCTGCGGCTGCAAAAGAGAGGGAGACGGCGTGGGAGAACATTGCTGCCCGAGTCAATGCGTAAGTTTAAATCACAATAATATTACAGGGGAAAACTGTTTGAATAGTAGACTATTAAGTTATTTCATTTAGGTGCAATCCCGCGGGGGTGAAGCGCACGTGGCAGCAGCTGAAGATGAAATATAAAAACATTGTTCAAACAGGTAAGAAGTCGGCATAATCTCATGGAGCTACCTCATTTTGATCATGTTTTACATTGTAAAGTAGCCTAAATATTAGGTGGCTGTTTGTCAGTGCAGTGGTTTTACCCCGCACATAGCCTAAATGTCTGCATCCATATCATGTTCTGTTAAACAATTAAGCCTATTTAAACTAACACAGACTTCTACTCAGCCAACAGAAAGAAAGGAGATGCCCATAAAACAGGTGGTGGCCCAGCACCACCACCTCTAACGGAGGCAGAGGAGCTTGTCCTAAGCCAGAATTTGGGAAGGCCAGTGGCTGAGGGAATCCCTGGAGGGAGCTCATCCTCTGAGACCACCCCCCAAGACACAAGTGCTTTTATAAAATGTAATGTGTGTGTGTGTGTGTGTGTGTGTGTGTGTGTGTGTGTGTGTAGCCCATGTATATGTATATATGGAATGTTTTCAAGCATATTCATACAAATATTTATTTCTCTTTTGGGTCTTTTTTTCTTTTGGCCCAACAGATTCTGATGGTACTATCTGCCTGGTGGAGCCCCTTCACACCACAACAGACCTTGTAACTGTAAGTAGGCAATACTCCAAAGATTTTGCCAAATGGTAGTTTAAGTCCACTGAAACATATCACTCATCTAGGATGAAGAGGATGAAACTGTGTCTGCTGCCTTTACAGAGGGGGATCCAGAAAGGCATACAGAGGTATGTTAGTGATAGTTCTCTTCCCATTCACATTTCTTAACATTCTGGTGGAATATAGACTGGCATTTAGCCTACACTGAAGTATTGCACATTCTCATCCTTTTTAACAGAGCATGGCTGGACAGCAGCAGGATGGTTCCTCAACTTCCACTGCACAGATTGACACAGTGAGATGGATGTTCAGTAAACACCAGAGGTTCAGTCCATGGAATTCATGTGCAACTGTATAATTTAATGTCCTTTATGTATTCCCAGTTACCAGTAAAACAAATATACAAAATCCACTTGCTGAGAAAAATACAAAAAACAGATAAAGAAATGCAGTACTTGGACCGCCAGATTAAGAAGGCAGATCTAGAAATTGAAATACTGGAGCACAAGTTAGAGGTGGGTGCAGGTCACAGGTGAATTACGTTAACTACTGGAACATTAACTAAACTAGCTCTTTTATTTGTAGGAAATAAAGAAGACCAAATGAAATGTATGTCATGTGTTTATTTCACTGCTGTGGTGGTGATGATGGTGACTTAAACTCCAAAGTGGTTATTGAATATGATGTCTCTGACTGCTCTGCCATCCTGGATAGC
Organism: Amphiprion clarkii; assembly: GCA_027123335.1. Lineage (NCBI taxonomy): Eukaryota > Metazoa > Chordata > Actinopteri > Pomacentridae > Amphiprion > Amphiprion clarkii. Next base: position 10,980,870 of record CM049572.1, on the reverse strand, counting down.
TGGCAGGTGGATGAGGTCATCATCTGGGTCTTCAAATTGTAGGGCAGGGTGTTGCTCTCCTCTAATAGTGGCAATATTATGAAGAACAACACATGCCACAATAATATCACAGGCCCTCTCAGGAGTCACCCTGAGGTGATGTAGGCACTGGAAACGAGCTTTCAGCAGGCCTATGGACATCTCCACCCGGGCTCTCGTCTTGCAGTGAGCCCGGTTGAAGTTCTGTTGGGGGCCTGGTTCAGGGTCAGGGTATGGGGTCATCAGACTAGGTTGGCATGGGTAACCCCTGTCACCCAGCAGAAGGCCATCAAACTCTCCTGTAATGTATCGTGGATACATTAGAGTATATTAAAGGAGGGAGACAAGTGAAATATATTGTGAAAATCTTTAGGCTGCTTACCACGTTGCAGTCTGTTGCTCAGGTTAGACATGATAAATCCTCCAGTCATGAACAGACCCAGGCCACTTGGCCTTCACATTGGAAATGATGTATGCAGCCTCACATATGATCTTGACAGTGCAGAGAATGGTAGATGTTGAACTATGATGCAGTATTTAACATTTTGAAACAGTAGTCAATCTACCTCTAACCTACCTGCACATTTATGCTGTGAATGGACTTCCTATTCACATAATCAGCTTCATTATGTGAGGGAGCTGTGATGGGGATGTGTGTGCCATCAATGCAGCCAATCACACGGGGAAATCCTAAAAGAAATTAAATTTACTAATCACAGTCTGAGGTTGCAGCACAATGTCATGAACTGGATATGATTTAAAATTAATTTAACAGATCTCTACATCATTCAACTGCAATCCTGTGGAACTCCTCCTTGATGGCTCTGACAGGTTTGTATCCAGGGAAAACGACAAAGATGAGTAAAAGTCATTTTAGGGCCAGACACACTTTTCTGACCGCTCTGCATACAGTGGCCTTACTGAGGTGCTCTGCATCTCCGACGTTGTATAAAAAACTCCCATTTGCAAAGAACCGCAGCGCAACACACAACATCTGCTGGGACGTTAGAGCGTGACTGCGGTTGGTAAAGTTGTAAATGTAAGGACAGATTAGGTTGTGGATGTAGGTTATGGATTGTGATGTGAAACGGTACCATTCAAAAAGATAACTGTCCGGAAATGCCAAAACATCTATGCGCGGTCTGAAAACAATCTCCCGACGAATATTTAATTCTCTGCGCAGTAATGCTGCTCCTTCATCTACTGGATCGTTAATAAATGGACATGCCATTTTGGCAGATGGCAGAAACTAGACTTCGCCAAAACTCGCCAGTTGACTGAATGAATGAGGAAATGAAATGGCGTGTGTGGCTGAAAGAGGGCAGAGACAGAGAGAAACTCGAGGTTTACTGAGATAAACCTGGTCCCGACCAGGTTAGAGTCATAGAGTCTGTTACTACGGTAACTGACCGAGAGTTTAAGTTACCCCTCTTTGTGAAACAGGGTAGAGTTACCCCTCTGTCTCGGGTTTGAGTTACCTCGCTTTGTGAAACGGAAAACTCTGAGTTTCCCTCATTTCAGGGTTAACAAACTCAGAGTTTTCACTCAACCTGCTTTGTGAAACGGACCCCTGAACTCAAAGTAAACGGCATAACTCACAACGAAAGAGTCTAAACAGAGAGGCACAGCAGACAGTTCCTGAAGCCAGCAGTCAGTGGCAGCACATGTGCTGCCAAACGTGCAGCAGCGATCCGGGCTGCAAACGAGCAACAGAGAACAGGCGGCTGCAGGAATGCAGCAGCGGGAAGTCGAGGTGGGGACAGAAGGGAAAACTCCGGGAACGAGCCAAGCTCTCAATTCCGGAGTTCCGGAGCCCCGGCTAGTAGCCGGGCAGGACTGAGCAGACCAGGGGGAGTCCGGAGCCGAAGCTGACCTGGGCGAAGCTGCTGGCAGGAAGCCAGCAGGAGCAATGAACCAGCACAGACTGGTGGAGTGAGCCAGGCTTTAACTGCCACTGATGAGATTGGACACAGCTGTGCTCCTTCTGCAGCTGTGTCCAATTGCTGGGATTGTCAGCTGGTCCGGGGTGAAACACAGAGGCGGGAGAGGCCATGACATTAGGCTTATGAAGTAAAACAGAGTATCAACTTACCACATACAATGATGCAAGGTGTCAGAGGCTTTCCACGTCTACTTCTTTTGCCAGACATGTTGTTTCTGCATAGTCATCAAAATAGGATAGACGAAGGAGCACCATATCCTTCACATCTTCTGAACAGCCCTCTAACTGTCCTCTCAGAATTTCCAGCCTGGTGACGACCTGCAAAACTCGTTTGCTCTTTGCTGCACAAATGTTTTTTTATAAAGTCCAGAAGTCGCTTTCCTTTTTTCTGTGCGCTGTTCAGAAAAGTCTCCTTTAGTGATAACCCAGTGAGCTCCTGGAAGTGGACTGTCATGCCAATCTCCTGAAACAAAAAAGGCCAGTCCTCCACGAGTGACTGCAGTTGTGGTTCCCTTGTTTATCTCTTTACGTTGAGTGTAGTAGGTGCACTTCATAAGCACTTTCACATCATCTGGACTGAAATTGGTCTGTTCATTGAGCATTTTCATTTTGTCGTATTCTTCTTTCCCTCGTCTGCGCTTAATCATCTTTGGTGATGAACACCGCCTCACATTTTCGATTCGGGTTTGTAACTGATTAGCTAGTGAGTGATATCCTGTTCCCACCACATCACCTTCTATGACATCTTGCAATGACTGCGGATACTTCGCAACAATTCTTTTGGCTACTTCTGTGGAAGCTTGTTTACTGCGTGAAGCACAGGCTTTCATCATGTCAGAAACGATAATCCGTATCATTTCTCTTCGTAATCATGGGCTTGGGCTTTTGTTTCTCTCAAAGCACTGTATCAACGCTTCTGGAAACTTCTCCCATGGAATCTTGAAGCTGTCAACCCAATCAGCAGCAGGTATTTGCCGACTTGGCGAGTCAGAGGAGAATGAGGAGTGCGTCGAGGAAGCTTGGAGAAGTAAATGGTGACTGGATGTGGATTTCAGTGCTCCATGCTGTAAAACAAAAATAATGACAAGATGCATTAAATGATGTTTCATCTTAGGTTTTAGGGCTGGGCTATCTGGTCAGAAATCATGATCTTTTGAGGTAGAATCATGATCCAAAATTATTCTTGCCTCTTGTACAATGTAGGCTAGTTACAAAAAAATTATAGCAAGTTTTTCCACATTTTTTGGCTACAGAATACGCTCACTAGCCTAGCAGCATAAACATTTTAAAAAAACAGTCCAATGCTCTCTGTAGCATACAGTGATCAATTCTTACCTTTAAAACAATTACTGAAGCCTCTCTCACAACAAAAAAATCAGTTGACAAATTCAGATTGTGCATGATATAAGATTGACACATCACTCGGACCTATTTGGTTATACTTCATAAATTTCATCAAGATGTACTTACTGGGTTGTAGCCAGGCAGCTACCAATTTCCTCGCTTGAATTAGTCTCAATACTGAAAGCAGATCCGTTTCCTGAATGAACTGAAAATCCTCTGTGGTCTCCACCCCTAACGGCTGTAGCATCTCCTCTACAGTATTTAGAACTGAGGCAGGGAGGTCTGGCAACACCTTAGTAATGGCACTGCATATGTTGCTTTGCTCTGCATCATCCATTCCTGATTATGAAAGAGTGAATAACGGTCAATTAACACAAGAATAACAGCCCAGGACACTAATTAGTGTGACAACACATTGTGTTTCAGTGGAACCATTTGGTATCCATCCTTCATGTAAGAATGCAATGGATAGAAATCTATCAAGTCACTAATGTTCACACACTGCATCTTTTCATTGTCTTTCCTAACTGAGTACAGATGGTACTGAGGAAGGAACTCTGCCATATACACTGACACCAGAAAATAAACTGTCATTTCTTATCAAAATAAGGATGACTTCACCAAACACCACAGAGTCAATGTTCCCTGTGACAAGGAGTTGTCCTTTCTTGTATGATGTTCCCTTATAGAGAATTTCAACAGTGACCTTTGTGTTGGCATCATTGAAGCCGAATTGGCTGACTGCATCTTGAATGGCTTTACTGTACAGTACAGAGTAAAAAGGAGAACCACCTTTAACTTGCAGAACAGCTTTACCCATTGATCCTGCAGAAAGATAAGCCTGCAACATCTGATGTCTCTTTGAGAGAGAAGGCAGAGGTTTTTGAAATTCTTTAGATTCCGTGCACACCTCTTGAAATAACTGTGCTTACTTTCAAAGTGCATTGTCCATAGACAGATCAAAGGGCCAAATTTCAGAATAAGGGCAGGGTACCGATGTAAATAATGATGCTTTGGCCTCAGGTTGCTTTCTGGGAACAGAGCTTTTCTTGATTCTAAATATTCTTGAATGAGAACATCAAGATATGCAACCTGAGCTACAGAGATTTTCTGAGCGCATATCATGTCCACAATGTCTTTCAGCAACAAAGTCAACTGCCACACATCATCTGACGCATCTTTCACTCGGTCACCAATTATGAGGGGTAGCAGTCTTAAAAAATTCCAATTTTGTATGGCCTGCCCTGAGAGTTTAGTTGCTTGAGGGCTGACCTCACATGGCGTTGTAGCAGCATCAGAGGTACAGTATTTGAACCGTTTAATGCGACGATTCAGAGTGAAGTAAGTGAACCATGCCTTTTTCTTTATGAAATACTTACGATACAGTGCAACATCATAAGACAAAACACCCTCAAAGATGTCATGTCCTAGACAAGGCGGCAACCCCGGCTGACAAACATTAAAGTATTTCAAAGAACTGAATACTGACTTGAACTTTACTCCTTCCACGTCTGGTGTATCTTCAGTCTGGTGGCAATCAACAGCTGAATTGTAGCTCTCAATGGTGTGCTCTGGTCCACACACATTTGGATCACAACCCTGAAATTCAGACCGTGTTGTTCGGCAGTACCTACAAAAGTGCTGTGAGCAGGCAAACCTGTCTGTCCTGTTCTCATCTCTTCCTAGATACATTTTTTTAGGCTCCACATAGTTAAACACTTTTTTGAAAGTCTGAGATCTTGAGTATACTGTCCTCATTGGTCCTGTATGACATGCAGAGACCAGATCACATCCACTGACAGACTCACAAATTTTGTTGATGTCCTCATCTGATAATGATACTTCATTTTTTAGCAGAGAAGTAAGTTTAGTCAAAGTATATGTCTGACCCAGCTCATGTATGTTTTGTATCTCCTCAACAATGTTCTGTATGGTTGAAGCAGGTAACAGAAATTGTCCTTGCAATTTTAAATAGAACAAACATACATTTCTAAGAAAAAGATCACTGAAATTTTCGGACATACTCATATCTGATTCATCAGTGCCTGACATTGCTCCTGCCTCATACACAGAAGGGCCAAAGTCATCTGACTGACTTTGAAAAAGATATCTGAGACTCACATTCTTTGGGAGAGTCACTGACATTGCAGTCTGCCAAATCTCTGTGTTTCCGTGACATGTGGGCGGTAAATGAAGATTTGACCTTGAAAACATGTGTACACCCGGTCACTGGGCAAGTCACTGTACGTCCTTCCACAATGTGCTCCTTTAAGTGAGATATTAGATCTTTAATGTCTAGATACTGGCGTCCACACAACGCCATGGAGCACTGAAAAGCAGTAACGGTCTTCTCCACGGTAACAGGAGCAGATATATGATGCCTCCGGTAGAAATGAGCCTTAAACGCTCCATATCTACAAAATGTCTGCTTGCAATCGGCTCCAACGCACTTAAATAGACAATGTGGTTCATTTCGATGAAGTTTGCAATGAAGCACATAACCCCTCACTGTATTAACTGACTTGCGACAGAAATTACAGCTAAACATGTCCCTAACTAACAAAAACTAGCCTCCTAATGTTCAACATGAAACCTAATTTATTCCGTTGCCAGACAAAAGTCAACTCTCATTAATTGAACCCACAGTTATGTAACTGCTATTGTAAGGGCAACAAAACCTGCAGACAAGACATCTTAGCGAGTTGAAATAAGTGTAAAGTTAGCTTCGGTAGGTCTAGCTACGTAGCTAACCTGACCCGGCAAAAACACATGTAAGGTAAGCTAGCATTCATGTTCTTACAAACCTAAACGAACCTTCAACAAGCCGTTTTCTCTCAGATTACAACAATTTGTGTAGATAATATGCTTACCTCAAGACAAGAGTTTTCCCCAGAAGTTCGCACTTTTTGGTCTATCCCCACCAAAGCTATGTTGAGCGTATAAAACGCGCGAGAAAGCAACTGCGCACGACCCGGGCAAATTTTGAATTTCTGTTAGAGAGGAGAGGCTCTCTCTCTCGTTTGTTAAGCTGTATTCTGAAGAATGGGTTGTTACAAAGAGCCCACTGAATCTGAGCCTGGTGCTGAAGTGGGACGCCACCGTTGCAACAAGTCAGTTTGTGAAATTTCTACCCTTGTAGATATTCCAAGATCAGCTGTAAGTGGTACCTTTCAGTGATCTACTACTTCCTGAGTTGCTGTTGTCCCTAAACACTTCTAATTTGCTGGAATACCACTTACAGTTGATTGTAGAATATGCAGGAGAGAGAGAAATTTCACAAATTCTAGCAACCACAGCTGCCAGTATTTTAGCATAAATTATACAGGTTTTTTCCCCAGTAGTCATTTTCACTGTCTCAGTTATTTTTACAGTGAAATTCTGGCAGCCACAGCTGTCATATTTCACCTTAAATTTTATACAGATTTTTTCCCAGTACTGTAATAACTTTATACACTGTCACCATAATTTTTGCAGTGAAATTCTGGCAACCACAGCTGCTGGTATTTCACCATAAATTATACAGATTTTCTTTTTACCGTGGTATTATTAACAAATCTATACCATATTTTTTACATCCCTTTTCTGTATAAATGAAGGTGTGTTTTTGCTTAATGGTTAATGGTTTTATACCGTAAATTTGAAAGTACACATCAGCAAAATCTGTAATTTAGACAGAATAATGCTATTAATTTTACAGTAATTGCTTGCTTGTAATATTACCAGATTTTCCCGTTAATTTTATCAATATTTTGTATTTTCACAGTAAAATTGTGTTAGAAAAATGTTAGAACCGTAAAAATTATAGTTATATACCGTTTCTTGATTTATGGTCATTCAATGTAACAATTACGGGCATATACTATTTTGGATTTTACGGTCTTTTACTGTCGCTATTTTACAGTTTTTTTACTGTAATTTCTACGGATTTTTTTTTTTTACAGTGTATACTAAATAAAAGAATGGGCAACAAGGAATAAAAACTGGGCTGGGGCTTACCATGCCGCAGGGTAACCAAAAAGGGGAGAGGAGTCCTCAAATTAATCACCCGTGACACTGCAAATGCACACACACAAAACCAAAAGAAAAGGGGGACCGTGAAGAACACACCACCACCAGGGATTAACTGCCGCCGTCAGCCACAGCACCTGATAACAGAGACAAATACACATATTGATAAAACATGCCCAAACTAAACTGGTGTTGACTTAAAGAATATCGACATAAGGAAGTAAAAGTAAAAGAACAAGTCATCAACCAGATAAATCAATGTATGAAACTAAATAAACTTATAAACAAAAAGAAACAATAACCCAACTAATACAATAAGTGGAACCGAAATACCAAAAAGAAATGATTAGATTAATTTCTAAATGACCAGTACAGAAACCAAATCAGCTTGAATAAATTTATAGAGCCCGTGTCACCAGACATCAGCCGTCCAGAGTCCAAACAGCGGTGACACAATCGGCCTCTGTGCAAAACAGGCCCAGGCGGCACTCAGCCGTGCTGGGCCAACACGTGATCCGCTCTGAGCTGGCAGCAGAAAATAAAAGAAAGCCAAAGCAATACCAAAACCAAAGAAAACCAAAACAGCAGCAGGGCTTCAAGTGGTGATGATGGACTGGACACCAGGCTGCTAAAAAGACAGATAAATCTAAAATTTAATAGACTGAATTAAAAACCTGAACAGTTGGAAAGACCAAATTCACCTACCCTGTGACCGGAGGATGCGAGCCTCGAAAATACAGCCCAATCACAGCCTAACGGCACGCCTGTAGCGGGCCGGTAATCACACACGCAGTAGGGCTCCAGCTGATCACCCTATCACCCTGGCCCCAGCAGTCAACCACGCTAAAAGGAACAGTGATTTTATGACCACTATCCGTAATTATGTGCAGTAAGCAAAGGAAGACGGCAGGACACTCACGTGTTGGAGAGACCGCGTGCCTTGACGGCGATCACAACCGCTGTACCCAGCAACGCTGTCACATTGAGCCACAGCCACCACAGGAGCAAGCAGGGAGCAGAAGACAGAAAGCACACCTGCGGCGCACCTGGTCTGGACCTAGTCTCTCTCGCTCCTGCAGCAGGCCAAACACACGCGAATGAGAACATTCCGCGGTAATTGTCAGAAAATCGTTTTAAAACGTAAGTTTAACCGATCAAAATTAGAATCAAGATTCACTCAAAAATCTTTACCTACAACAGGTAAACTGGAACCATATACAGATAATATAAACTACTTGACTAAAGAAACACAGAAATAACCCAAAAATAATAACAGAAATAATATACACATTTTGAGAAGGTTCACCTAAAAAAAATTGCATTATATTCAATTATTTACTCAGCTACATACACCCCTCTGAACTTCTCAAAACTGTGCGGGTCCATAGCTGTAATCATGGTAACATAGACACACAAGTCTCCCAACAAAAGGGAAGGTGAAGCAAAGAAGTTGGCCAGACTTCTAATATTCACAGGCTGAAGAAAGTGCCGTAAACATAATCTCACACTGATGTCTGAATAACTGTTACCTTCATTTTTATCATTCTCAAAATAATGTACATTCACAGTAGCTGAAGAATATTCTCATGACTAAACAACTTAAGTGAATAAAGTTTTGGCAACCTCACTGGCCAAATAGCCTGTTCCTTTGTGTCTCTGCATCATTTTTTGAATCAGTCTATTACTGGCTTGACTTTCCTGCCTACTCTTGTCCTTATATGACTCACTGAGCTACTTAGTGACAGTTCATCATGTTTTGAGGCAACTCCAGCATCATTCTTGGCTCGTGCACTCTCTGAATGACTGACAATAGGTTCTGGCTGATCCACACTGTGTTCAGACCCCATTTCACTGCTGTTGCCTCCATCTGGTTCAGAACGACAGTTCATCTCATTTCTGACACTTTCACCAACACAAATACTTGGTTCAGTATTGACAAGAGGGCTTTGGTAAGACTCATGGGATACAGGCACTTCCTCTTGATGGTTTTCTGGGGAAACTGACTCAGCTACCCAGCTAGCAGTGCAAGCCGACTGATCAAACTCAATCCCACTCAGACTGATACTCCCATCAACCTCACTTTGCTCCAGACTTGATTCAGAACCACTGTTGAAGGACAAGTCCTCATCCTGTTCCACCTCCACTGGCAAGAAGTTAGCTTGTAGAAGCAGGTTTCTATGGACAATCCTTTCTTGACCTGTGCTGGGATGTTTGATGCGATAGGTCTGGCATCTTGAGTCTTTTGTGACTACCATGTAGAGAGTAGACTCCCACCTATCTGCAAGTTTCCTACGACTGCGCACACACCTGTTAGCCACGAGAACCTGATCTCCTTCCTCAATATCTGTGCCTTTCATCCGCTTGTTGTACTGGTCTGCCTGTCTCTGCTGACTGATATTTTCATTGACTTGAGCCACAGCCAGAGCTTCCTTGAGATCTTCCCTCACCCTCTTTACATAACTGTCATAGTCTGTGATGTCATTGTTCATCTCTAAGTTGTGAAACATAACATCCAGTCTTGGAATCTGCCCAAACATCAAGTAAAAGGGGGCAAAACCAGTTGACTCGTGAACTGTGCAGTTATAAGCAAAAGTCAGTGTTTGCAACATCTGTGGCCATCTCTACTTGTCCCTGGGAGGTAGAGATCTGACCATGTTGCCAAGTGTTCTGTTGAACCTCTCAGTGTTGCCATTCCCTATTGGGTGATATGGAGTGGTTCTTGACTTTTTCACTCCTGTTATTTGCAACAGCTCTTGAATCAACTGGCTTTCGAAATTTGCACCTTGGTCGGAATGGATCCTCTGAGGAAAACCATAGACACAGAAGTATCGATCCCACGACTGACATGCAACTTTTTTTGCAGAGTGATCAGGGCATTTGAAGGAATGGGCCATTTTGGTGAAGTGATCTGTCAACCACCAACACATCCACACTCCTCCCCTCGGAGTCCTCCGCAGACCAGAAATCCAAGCAAACCAGCTCCAATGGGCTTGTGGTCTTGATGCTTTCAAGCTTTGCCCTCCCTTCAGGCTCCAGTGTTTTGCTTACAACACAGCGTTTGCAGCATTTCACATAGTCTCTGATGTTACGCTCCATATTGGCCCAGAAGAATCTTTGTCTTGCCAGATACAGAGTCCTGGTCTGTCCCTGATGACCTGCGTCATCATGGACACCACATAGAATTTGTCTGATTAAGGAGGACGGCGCCATGTACTGGTGTCGCTTTCTTCCAGTGAATGGGTCCTTAGAAACTCTGTACGGGATGCCATCAAGCATTTTCAGTTTCTGCCACTGTTTCAGTCTTTAACACCTTTGATGTCAATCCAGTTCGCTCCCTCCTTGAAAGTCATCTCTCACGATTAACAAATGGGATAACCTGTGACAATGTGGCATCCCTCCTCTGCTCATCTTCTAGCTCTTGGAGAGCAAAGACAGGCAGTGCATCTTGACCTGGTGGGATGAGGTTCTGCAGGTCTTGGGCAAGCCATGAGACCACCCTCTGCTTGGATCCCTGATCCCACTCAACATGGCTATCCAGGAATGCAGATACTTCACCACTGGTCAGAGAACAATGCTCAAGATTCTCAAATAACAGTGGATGTTCAACCCTCTCATGGTTGGTACTGACTCTGAACACTTCCTGAACTGCATCCTCTTGGACCTGTTGAGACTCCTCCAACAGTGTTTCATATGGCTCCTCTATGAGTCGCTGGCAGACACGGCTCTGGACAAAAGGCTGTCTGCTCAAAGCATCAGCAACAACATTCTTACTGCCAGGTATGTACTTGATGCTAAAGTTGTATGGTGACAGCTTGGAGACCCATCTTTGCTCACATGTGTGGCGTGAGGAGTGAAGGGGGGAAATGCGTGTTGGAGCGCGTGAATAAAACGCACAGCGGCTAGGATTTAGGTGGATGTTGCGACAACACCACCCAGGGGAATTTCACCCCCGGGACATTCTATTCAATATGATCAACCAAGGATCATTTAAACACTCTTAAAGCACACACAGGTTCATCGGGCAAGAGACGTGTTGCAAAAAATAATATCTTTATTTAATTACAATATTAGTTGGTATAGATAAGGGTCAAGGCCACCAGGTTAAAATAGGAAAGTAGAAGCACTCAACTCTCTCTGAACTAATTTCAATAGTTTCTACATCCAAACCATCGACATGTCTTTTAGATCCTATCCCAACTAGACTGTTCAAGGAGGCCTTACCTTTAATTAATTCCTCAATGTTAGATCTGATTAATCTCTCTCTAGTAACAGGCTATGTACCACAGGCTTTTAAGGTTGCCGTAATCAAACCTTTACTTAAAAAGCCCACTCTAGATCCAGATGTTTTAGCCAACTATAGACCAATTTCCAACCTCCCATTTCTCTCCAAAATTCTGGAAAAAACAGTTGCTAATCAATTATGTGAACATTTACAAAAGAATAGCTTGTTTGAAGAGTTTCAGTCAGGCTTCAGAGTGCATCATAGTACAGAAACAGCTCTGGTGAAAGTTACTAATGACCTTCTCATAGCGTCAGATAATGGACTGGTCTCTATACTTATTTTATTGGACCTTAGTGCGGCATTCGATACAATCGACCACAAACTTTTATTACAACGACTAGAACGTTGTATTGGCATTAAAGGGACAGCACTGGACTGGTTTAAATCCTACTTATCAGACAGGTTCCAGTTTGTGCATGTCAACAATGACTCTTCTGAGCATACTAGGGTTAATCATGGAGTTCCTCAGGGCTCTGTCTTAGGACCAATACTGTTCACATTATACATGCTTCCCTTAGGCAATATTATTAGGAAGCACTGTATTAATTTCCACTGTTATGCTGACGACACTCAATTGTATTTATCTATGAAGCCAGATGAAACTAATCAGCTAGCTAGACTGCAAGATTGTCTTAAAGACATAAAGACCTGGATGACCTATAATTTCTTACTACTAAATTCAGACAAGACTGAAGTCATTATATTTGGCCCCAAACATCTTAGAGAATTGCTTTCAAAGCATATAGTTACTCTGGATGGCATTACATTGGCCTCCAGTACTACTGTGAGGAACCTCGGCGTTATCTTTGACCAGGACATGTCCTTTAACTCACACATAAAACAAATCTGTAGGACTTCCTTTTTCCACCTGAGAAATATTGTGAAAATCAGGAACATCCTGTCTCAGAGTGATGCAGAAAAACTAGTCCATGCATTTGTTACTTCTAGGCTTGACTACTGTAATTCCTTATTATCAGGTTGTCCCAAAAGCTCTCTGAAACATCTACAGCTGATCCAAAATGCTGCAGCCAGAGTACTGACAGGAGTTAGCAAGAGAGATCATATTTCTCCTATACTGGTTTCTCTTCATTGGCTTCCTGTTAGATCTAGAATAGAATTCAAAATCCTTCTTCTGACATATAAAGCTCTTAACAACCAATCTCCATCATATCTCAAAGACCTGATAGTACCATATTATCCTAGCAGAACTCTCCGCTCTCAGAATGCAGGCTTACTTGTTGTTCCTAGAATCTCTAAAAGTAGAATGGGAGGCAGAGCCTTCAGTTATCAGGCGCCTCTCCTGTGGAACCAGCTCCCAGTTTGGGTTCGGGAGGCGGACACCCTCTCTATTTTTAAGACCAGGCTTAAAACCTTCCTTTTTGACAAAGCTTATAGTTAGGACTGACTGGGGGACCCTGACGGGGTGAGCTGGTGTTTGCATTTGCACAACTGACTTCCCCTCTTGACGTCCCTTTAGTTTGTCCCTAGTTATGCTGCTATAGGCCTAGGCTGCTGGGGGACCTCTCTTGATGCACTGAGCCCTTCTCTAACTACTAATGTATTTACTATATATACCATTGTTGCATTACATTCACTCTGTTTCTTTCTGTGTCCTTTCTCCGAGTGTCCCTGGTCCCAGAGCTGGATGCTTCAGATGTGTGGTTGCTCTCCCACCTCCAGCTGCCCATTTCCACCGATCTACTCTGCATTGCCCTTACTATACTTGATTTGCTCATCTACATATTTTTGAATTTACCACCAGCTATATATGTAGTATATTTAATGCCAGAGCTGTACACCATAGCAGTAAACTATAGTTTCCATGTTAGTTGTACTTTGCATATATCATCTGTCTTATCATGCATGAATTATACTGTGTGTTTTATGGTCCTTGTGTCCCCCCCCCCCCCCCCATCTCTACCTCTGTCCCTCTACCTATTCCTCTCTATCTCTGTCCCTCTATCTCTACCTCTACCCCTCTACCTCTTCCTCTCTACCTCTATCCCTCTATCTCTACCTCTCTACCTCTTCTGTCCCTCTCAACCCGCCCGGCCAGCAGGCAGATGGGTCCCCCCACATTAGAGCCGGGTTCTGCTCGAGGTTTTTTTCCCTGTTAAAAGGGTGTTTTCCTTGCCACTGTCGCCTTTTGGCTTGCTCTGGGGGTCAGGCATATGGGTTCTGTAAAGTGTCTCGAGACAGTTTGACTGTAATTGGCGCTATATAAATAAAATTGAATTGAATTGAATTGAACTTAAATATTAAACGAGTAGATCAGCTTACCATGGCGGCAGGCAAAAATCAGAAAATCAAAAGAGAAAAGGGGTCCAAAAATAATCCCACACCTGTGACACGACACACCAATGAAAAAGGGGACTCGTGAAACCACTACCAGGGATTGGACTGCCGCCGAGGCTTGCCGAACCTGCACAAAAGAAACAAATTATTCGTACGCCTAACTTAACAGAGACCTGGTGACCAGACCGATACACATGATCTATCATAAAACACTCACATACACACTCACTCCACAGAACAATAGTTAAAATACATATAAAATATGATGCAATGTAATAGCGCGATAAAGCCTAGGGCTAGTGCAGTGCAAAGAAAACTAGTACGCCGAAGCAAAAAGCCACAGAGAGAGCAAGCCGACACAACAAGTCGACAAGAGAGCCGAACAGAGAGCCCTTGGAAGAAAAGAACTGAAACAGCTATAGGAAAAAGAGTCGAAACAGCTTTAGGAAAAAGATCCGAAACAGCTGTAGGAAAAAGAGCCGAAGCAGCCGTAGGAAAAAGAGCCACAGAGAGAGAGAGAGTGAGCCGACACAACAAGTCGACAGAGAGCCGAAGCAGAGAGCCGAAACAGAGAGCTGAAACAGCAGCCAGTCCAGGGAAGCGGTGGCGTCCGACAGGCCACACGCTTAGCTGCAGTCTATAGAGGGTAAACAATAAAACAAGCATAATTATCATTAGATGACTGGTCACCTGCGCTTCATTGATCACCTCCCCCATTAGAGCGATACATACCCGATTAGCCGTGGCACAGCGTGACAGCAAGCAGGCGGAGGAGATCCACCAACAACCGCGGCAGTTATGCTGCAGCAACCACACAACAAAATCAGGGACCAGTTTAACACACCAGATAACACAAGGCAGACAACGTTAGCTTACCCCGCTGACACGGATGCACCCACGGCACGCTGAGCGGAGCGACCCGTCTCCCAGCGTCACAGCCGTTGCTACGCAACAGAGGGGATAAAAAAGCCGTCACTAAGTGCACCGCACATTACAGAAAGATAAATGGAAAAGCCCATTACCTGTACCAGCGGTATTATGTGCACCCCGATCTATCACGCCAGATCCAGCATGCCCGACCGCAGCATCTAAATACACAGGCAAGACGAGGATCAGGGCAGTTTCTGATAAACATCGTGGCTATTTCAGCATTGATATTGTCCATCTTTCCTCCCTGGAGTCTGAGGTGTCTGTCTGCTGTTTCTGCAGCTGTGTTTAGCCTAACCCAGTAGTCGACAGGAGTTTCCTCAGCTGTTGGTTGGGTGGCATAGAAATCTGCCAGCGGTAAACACAACCCAGGGGAGTCAGTAAAATAGCGTCTTAGAATGTCATAGATTGTCTCAGGAGTAACAGCTGCCTCTGATGTTAAGCTGCTTTTCAGTCCTACCTTATAGTGGGGCAGATAACTGCATATATCAGAAGAATCTTTCAAATTGTCATACAAGGGCCAAATTTGGCATGTGTATGCATTATAGCTTACTTTTTCATAATACAACGTTAGCCATGCAATTTTCCAAAATGGCCGCCATTTCCGGTATGCGATACCATATAATTTCACATACCGTGATGTAATAGAGCAAATTATACAATTTGGGTATCAAAATATCGGTAATAAACTATGAAGAATCCAAATTTACATGTGCTTACATAATGTTCACCATCTTTACAGCCTTTTTATGCACTTTACAGCAATCTAAGTGATTTTTAATGCATGGGGTGTTGGGATGTAGTGGTAGAGGTAGCACTTTTGTTCAGAAGTCAGCCACATCCTCTGGATGGACTGCTGGAACTAGTCCTCACTGCTTGCCCAACTCTCACCTATGGCTCCAAGAAGTTGCTTGTGCACGGCAACGGCCACACCCCGGTAAACTGTGTTGGCTCGCAGGCCAAACTAGGTGAGGGTAACATGTGGTGTGCTACCCCATGTGAAGGAGTATGTCTGACTCCATCATTTATTGTGCATGAAGTCAACAACAAATGAAGACACTTGACAATGGTGAAGATGCCAATGGAGTGATGTTCAAGCACAACCAGTGCTACTACACGAGTTCTTCCGCCACGAGAATCAGCCATTTCCAGCATCTCTTAGTGACGGAGGGAGGTTGCATGTCTGCCAGAAATCACAGCTAGCTGCTGTGCTGGAAGGCAAGGTCACACTCCCTGATGCAGAAGCTGTGACTGATGTCATTATCATTGATGGTTCAGCTCTTATCAACACGTTGCCACCAAGAATGTCCAAGACATTTGCAGAGTATGCTGAGATGGAATTCATTCCCAAGGTCAATGCATGTTCTAGAAAGTACCACAGAACTGACATTGTGTTCGACACATACCAGGCATCAAGTCTCAAATCCGAAACTAGATCAAAACGAGGTCAGGGAGCCAGACGCCGGGTAACAGGGACAGGGAAATTGCTGAGAAATTGGCGCAACTTTCTGCGTCATTCTGCCAACACGACTGAACTGTTTGCCTACCTGGCTGAGAAAGTGGTAGAACATCATAGTAAAAACAGAATCATCATCACTCTCTAGTGAGGGCATCTGGACCTCTGTCCAGATGCCCTCAGTAACCACCTCGAGTTTAGCCTCAGTGATATATCACCTTGCAGTCACGAGGAAGCTGACACAAGAGTCTTCCTACATGCCAAGCATGCAGTAAAGAGGGGCTTGAAAACAGTAATGATCAGTGCCAATGACACAGATGTCCTTGTGATCGCAGTTGCCACTTTCTCGCAATTACAGGAACTGGGACTTCAGGAACTGTGGCTAGCCTTTGGGCAAGGACGGAATCTGAAGTGGATCCCAGTGCATGAGCTGACCTCATCCCTCACTCCAGAGAGAAAAAGTGGTATGCTCTTCTTCCACGCCTTCACAGGTTGTGACACTGTGTCTGCATTCCGCGGACATGGCAAAAAGTCAGCCTGGCAGACATGGGATGTGTGCCCTGAGGCTTCAGGTGTCTTCACAAAACTGAGCTGCTATCCTGCAGACGCTGAAGAAGATGACACTGTGATGTTGGAGAAGTTTGTCGTCACAATGTATGACCGATCCAGTTCAACTGAAGCTGTTGATGATGCACGACTGGAACTGTTTGCCAGGAAGCAGAGATCCTACCAAGCTATTCCACCAACTCAAGCAGCTCTTGTTCAGCACATCAGACGTGCTGCATACCAGGCAGCATGTATATGGAGTCAGGCTTTGGTGTGCCAGCCTGAAGAAGAGAGTCCTGCTGAATGGGGATGGAAACAAGGAGACTGCTGGAGCATCCTATGGTCTGCACTCCCACCAGTTGCTCAGAGTTCCTTACAGCTGACGAAATA
Source organism: Amphiprion clarkii (assembly GCA_027123335.1). Lineage (NCBI taxonomy): Eukaryota > Metazoa > Chordata > Actinopteri > Pomacentridae > Amphiprion > Amphiprion clarkii. Next base: position 10,963,662 of record CM049572.1, on the reverse strand, counting down.
CCAGTGCAAGACGCAGTGTCGCGGACGGTGCAAATGTTACAAGTTTGGTTTGAGCTGTACGATCATGTGCAGCTGCACCTGCTCAGAATAGTGTTTACGTGGAATCCATGAACAATGCCGAGCTACTTATAATAGAAATGACTTTACATGTACATGCTTTGCTTACTATTTGCCCTTTTTATTGCCCGTAATATGACAGAGTACAATGTAATGGTGTTGCAATAACACAGTTTTGGTAAGGTAAAATCATTGTTTTGCGGCTTTCTGATGATTGTTAGAGCCTTGCTTTTGTCATAATTGAATTCTGCATTGCCAAAAATGCAAGAAATGGTGTTAATATCATCAAAATTGGGTAAGAAGATCCAGAGATATACCAAAAGAGCCAAAAATATGATGCCAATGTCCGCCATCTTGAAAAATGGCCGCCATTGGCGGCCATTTTGGATTTTAATGTGGCTAATGTTCTTTAATGAAAAAACTGATAAAAAGTAATGTTCATGAAAAAATTGGCGCTTGTATGACAATTTGAACAATTGTTTCAATTATCTGCCACACTATTAACAATATTTTTTGCTCTACCAAAAAGATGGCTCAGGATCTCATCTTTCTGTTCATTTGTTGACAGATTTCTTTTGTTCAGGTACACCTCCATCATATCGATCCATTCTTGAACAGAGTACTCGTCTTCTCCATCCCCACGGTACATGGGAGGCTCCTTTATGTCAGGTCTGACTATCAGGTTCACTTTTGAAACGTCAATGGTTGAACCTGGTGCTTCAACTCCAACTGATTTAGATGATGGAGGTGGCGCTGGGGCCAGTGGAGATTGGCTGGCTAGCAGACGGCTGGCTATCGACTCACCTATCTGACTTCCTAACTCGCCTATGAGATCACGTAACTGCTGTGCAGTATTCTCATTGTTAGAGACAGGAGTGGAGAAATGGGGCTGAAGTGGAGGGGTGTCACTGATATCATTTGACTCAAATAGTCCCTCACTAGTTAACCCTTTAAGTGTCAAAGTCGCAATATTGCGACAAGCAACATTGCTGAATATAACAAGCCATAGCTGCAAATATAGTGCCTCATGTAGTTACTACTTTACACCAGGAGATAGCAGACATCTGTAACTTCAATCTGAGCATCATTTGTGGGCGTGTTTTCATTCAAAGTTTTGGAGTTTATAGAGTTTGAAAATCACCTCCCCGGTCGCGGAGACGAGGGAGCAGTGGTTGTAGTCGGAGCGTAACAGAGAGCAAGAGAGCGAATTTTAGCGAGAGAAAATTCACCATGCCGAGAGGTCTGTTCACTGTTGAGGAAGTACTTCGTCAACTGATGGCTGACTCAGATTCTGAAGAGGAATATTCACCCTCTGATGAAGATGTTCAGTCGTCCAGTGACACAGAAAGTGAAGCTGCGTCCGTGTGTAACAGCAGCGCATTCATGCGCCATGACAGTCCACAAGCAGCACATACTGGAGCCGATGCTTTGCTTCACCGTGTCCGGGGTGGCAGGAGGGGACATGGTGGGTGTAGCAGGGGTGGCAGGAGGGGACGTGGTGGGTGCAGTAGGGTTGATCAAAACACTGCTAATGGTGAGGTGGTTAGCGGGGATGCGAAAAACCACGGAAATAGCGGCAGACGCGGGAGAAGCCGCGGGAGAAAATGCACCGCTAATACCGGCGGAGGCCGCAGTGGCGTTCACTGCCCTGCTAAAAATGATGATGATGATGATGGCTGGGTTTGCTTGAGAGATGAGGAAGAACATCACAAGTGGATCAGACATTTTGATGAGCCTATTGGGTATCATGGAGACAGGAATCTGACAAATTCTGAGCCCATTGGTTTCCTATCTCTTTTTTTAGATGCTGAATTCTGGAGCCTCATCACAAATGAAACAAACAGATATCCCTACCAGTTCTTAGAGAGAAATGAAAGCTTTCATGGCACTGCATTTGTGCATGGGGCTTGTGGAAAAGTCTGAGATTGAGGATATTGGGATGGGTTTTGGCCAATTTACACACCTGGCTTCGGCAAAGTAATGTCTAGAAACAGATTTGAGGTTATTCTTTCATTCATCCACTTTGTAAATAATGATAAACGTGTTGAGAGGGGTCTGCCAGGTCATGATAGACTGTTCAAAGTGCGTCCCATAATCAATATGATTATTCCACGTTTTTCAGCCATCTATGGTCCACACAAGGAGCTTTCCTTGGATGAAATGACCATTGTATTCAAGGGAAGGTCAACCTTGAAGCTGTACAACCCCAAAAAACCTGACAAATATGGCTATAAAGCATTTGTCTTGAGTGAGGCCAGCTCAGGTTATGTTTTACAGTGGTCCATGTACACTGGACAAAATACACACGACGATGAAAATATAGGTGCAACTAGGGCTGGGAATAAAATCGATTTTATCGATTTATTGATTTTGTAACTAAAATCGATTTTTATTTTACTAACTCGAGTGTTTTCCCATTGATCTGATATATATTTTCCCCGTTAGTTTCTTTTTTCATGTTTCAGGCTTCACTTCACTCGTGGGCTTCCGTAGCGCGCCCCGCGCATTGCACAGAAAGAGACAACATGGCTGCCCCCGCGAGTAGAAAACAACTCTGTTCAAAGAAAGGAAATTGGAATTCTGTCATTTGGAACTGGTTCGGATTTGATCCAAGCGACGATCAACAGACCAAGCCGTGCTGCAAAACTTGTTTTAAGACTGTAGCAACTGGAAGTAGCAGCACGACAAACTTGTTTCAGCACTTAAAAAACAAGCACTCAGATGAGTGGGAGAAGAGCAAGCGGCTTCGACACGAAGACGGCACCCCGAGCACAGCTCCGCCAAAACAGACAACACTTGATGAGAGATTCGCCAACTGTGTACCGTATGACAAGAGTGGAGCCCGCTTTAAGCCAATTACAGAGGCCATCACTTTGTATATTGCCACAGACATGCTTCCCATTTATTCCGTCATAACATTATTTAATTTCTTAATCATTGTAAAATTTAAGCTATTAAGTTCTCTTGCACTTTTTTTAAAACTGGGTTATAACTTGAATTTTGAATGGCAAGGCCTTGAATTGTTTGCAGTAAAACAAACTTTTGACAGAATATCTGTTTTTCTCAATCACTTATAAATGCGTAGAAAAAAATCGAAATCGAATTGAAAATCAAATTTTTTTCAAAAAAAATCAAAGATTTTTTTTTTTGGGCAAAATCGCCCAGCCCCAGGTGCAACACATCTTATTGTTCGTCAGCTACTGGCCCCATACACAGGGAAAGGGCATGAGGTGTATATGGACAGCTGCTACACTTCACCAGCCATAGCTCGTGAGTTAGCAGATAATGACACTGGTATGTGTGGGACAGTGAACTGCAACAGGAGAGGGATGCCAAGGGGTCTAAAACCAGCCCAGTTGCCACTGAGAAGGGGAGATGACCCAGTGTTCATGCGGCATGATAAATTACTGGCTTGTGCATTTCACAACACGAAGCGTCTCACTCTGCTGTCCACCATTCATGGGAATTTGTGTACGAAGAAATGCATCTGCACAAAGGAAAATGTGACTGGGTTTCATGAAATTGAGAAACCAGTGTGTGTTACACACATTTATGGGAGGAGTAGATACAGCTGATCAACGAATGAAAATGTACCTCTTTCCACACAGATCAAGAAAATGGTACATTCGCTTTTTCAATGCAGTTCTAAGCATCAGTGTAGTCAATGCCCACATCATTTATACCAGGTGTAATCCTGGTCAACAAAAAACACTGAAGGTCTTCATTCAGAGCATAATAACATCTTTGCTTGAGGGCTACAAAAAGGAAGGTAAAAAAGGAGGAAGGCCTTCAACGCAGCAGGGTGAAGTTCCACAGAGGCTCACTGAACGACACTGCCCCCGTAATACAGACGATCGTCCGGATTGCATCGTGTGTTCAGATCGCACCCGCCCAAAAGGCCGTCGCCAGACACAGTTCAGGTGTAGTCAGTGTGGAGTAGGTCTGTGTGCTGTGCCTTGCAATGAAAGATACCACACACTGAAGCACTACAAGCAATGCCATCTTGACAGATAAACATCTGTAAAAGTTGGGCGACCGTCGAGCTGAACTGGTTATAGTTCCCGATGCAGCTGCCTGGGTTCGGTTCCCGCTCATGGCCCTTTACTGCATGTCTTCCCCATTCTTCTCCCCATTTTCCTGTCTGTCTTCACTGATCTATCAAATAAAGCCACAAAGGCCAAAAAAAAACTTAAAAAATTGAAAAAAAATTGAAAAAAATCTGTAAAAGTTATGTAATCCAATATGGCCGCCACCTGGTGATGTCATAATATGGTAATTAGATGAGTGAATTTCCACCCATCACACACTTTGGGTCATACTGATGATTTTTCTCATTTACAGTATGCCTTTATCTCTAATCATTTTCAAGTTACAACCTTTTGAAAAAATGATATCAAAACTGAATATTTTCTTGACAAAAATGTAGCGCCTAAAGGGTTAACACTCTACTGCTACCATGGACAATTTGATCAGCATCAAGCAAACCTCTTCCCCTCCCTATAACTGGTGTGAAAATGTTAATTGTGTCCCTGCCTCTTTGTAAAATAAATCTCACAAGACTAACTTTCTGTTTACAGTGTAATAGCAATAATTTAAGCAGCTAAATGGATCCATAGGTCTACCAACTTGGCATCCCAGAAGTCACTTGCACACAGCTGAACCTCGGCAATCGGCGGCGGCTGACCAATGGATCCAGGTCACGGCACCAGTTTTATGTAGCAGACTTAAAATGATTGCTCACACTCCACAGGGTCAGCATGTTTATTCTATAAAGGAGAGGCACAGGTCACAATACACCAACACACACACAGGCAGCAGTGTAGTCTCTCTCTCTCCTCATCAGAAGCCGTCCAGCTTTTTTAAAAAAATAATATATAAATATGTACATATATATATTTCAAACAGCAAATAACCAACAACAAACAAAATACATAATATCAAAACCCACCTATAAAGGAGAGGCACAGGTCACAATACAGCGACACACACACAGGCAGGAGTGTAGTCTCTCTCCTGCAGCAGGCCAAACACATGCAAATGAGAACATTCCGCGGTAATTGTCAGAAAATCGTTTTAAAACGTAATATTAACCGATCAAAATTAGAATCAAGATTCACTCAAAAATCATTAGTATCTATTTCTTAAGTTTTTATGAAGTTTTGAAGAGCCTAACAATATTTTATGGCCGCTAGATTAACAATTAGGAGAAAGAACATCATCATACGTCTTACCTCATCAGAAGCTGTCCAGCTTTTGCCGGGAATACACAGCTTGGTCACGTATGCCTCGGCCTCGGACGTGTGTGCCACTAATTAATGACCCCCCCGACAACAGGTAAACTGGAACCATATATAGATAATATAAACTACTTGACTAAAGAAACACAGAAATAACCCAAAAATAATAACAGAAATAATATACACATTTTGAGGAGGTTCACCTAAAAAAATTGCATTATATTCAATTATTTACTCAGCTACACACATACATGATGCAAATCTCCTGTTCCGCCATATCTGAAAAGTTCTCTATTGGATTGAGATGTGGTGACTGTGGAGGCCACCAGAGTACAATGAAGTCATTGTCATGTTGAAGAAGCCGGTTTGACATGATTTGAGCTTGTGACATGGTGCATTATTCTGCTGGAAGTAGCCATCAGAAGATGGGTACACTGTAATCATAAAGGGATGGACATGGACAGCAACAATACTCTACTTTATATTTATGCTGTGGCATTTTAATGATGCTCAATTGGCACTAAAGAGTCCAAAGTGTGCCAAGAAAATATCCCCCACACCATTACACCACCAGCAGCAGCCTGAACTGTTGATACATGGCAGGATGGATCCATAATTTCATGTTGCTCATACCAAATTCTGACCCTACCATCTGAATGTTGCAGCTGCAATCAAGACTCATCAGACCAGGCAACATTTTCCCAATCTTCTATTGTCCAATTTTGGTGAGGCTGTGCGAACTGTAGCCTCAGTTTCCTGTTCGTAGATGTCAGGAGTGGCACCTGGTGTAGTCTTCTGCTGCTGTAGCCCATCTTCTTCAAGACTGGATGTGTTGCGCATTCAGAAATGGTATAGATACATAGATTACCTTTATTGATCCCACAGCAGGGAAATTTACAGTGTAACAGCAGCAAATAGAACAGTTTGAATAAAAAAGGGAGCAGTACACAATGCACACAGTGCATAGATATATTTTCTTCTTCTAGAAGAAAAAATACAATATTTACAGCAAAATTTCTATGAAATTGCACAGCATCATTATTTACATTACATTATTTAAATTTTTCTGCATTTCTTAGTTGTAACGAGCAGTTATTAGAGTTACTATTGCCTTTCTATCATCCCAAACCAATCTGCTCATTCTCCCCGGACCTCTCACATTAACAATGCATTTTCATCCACACAATTGCGCTGCCCTAGAGATGGTTGCGCATGAAAACAACCAACAAACATGCCATGTTCAAAGCTACATAAATCGTCATTCTTCCCCATTCTGATGCTTCATGATTGAACTTCTGCAAGCAGTCTTGACCATGTCTTCATGCCTAAATGTATTGAGTTGGCCATGTGAGTGGCTGATTGGCTATTTGTGTTAACAAGCAATTGAATAGTTGTACCTAATAAAGTGACTGGTAGGTGTATATACACACATGCTAAACCAATCCCACTGTAACTTAGAGGGATTGGTATATACATACATACATACATATATATATATATATATATATATATATATATATATATATATATATATATATATATATATATATATATATATATATATATATATTATATATATATGGTTGTTCTAGAATTGGAGGAAATTTGAGCTTCAACATTTTTGAAAAAAAGCCTTCTCTTACAAATTTCTGCTACATCAATAATAAATAATAATCTATCAAAGGCTTGATTAGCTTAGCTTACACACCAGTGTTACAATTTTTATTACATGTTTTATTTGTTGTTTGATAACCCTACTCTGATCACAGTAACAGGGTTGCTAATCCATGCTAATATTAGCTTTTTCTCAGCAGTAGAAGCTAGATATTTAGTGCTGTTACTGCTGACCAAGAGGACAAACTTACTTATGTAAAACAGTAAAGAAAAAAGTAAAAAGAATTTGTCGTATCCTCATAATATGCATAACAGGGTTGCACGAGGTAGAATGAGACATTCAGTCAAGGGGCTGACAATGTTCTGAAAATACGAAAAATAGAAGAGGACATACCTTTGCTTTACCCATTCTTTTGTAAAACTGTTTGATGACGTCAATTCCAGTGTATCGTGTGATTCACTGTTTTCTTCTTCTACCATGCTAAAAGGTTGTGGTAACAGGGTTGTGTGCATGTTGTACGACTCACGTTCCATGCATAATAATTATGTTTATTAAAAAAAAAATCCCTCAATTGAAAGAGACATAAATGAAAAAATGGAGGTTTAGGTTTCATATTAACTGTTTTACTTGAGATTTAATTTGGTCGTCATGGTAGTGGGACAAGAGAAAAATCGCATTTTAGGGGGTCCTCCAGACTATTTTCCAAAACCTTTTCAAACATTCTTTTCGCCTAGTTTTGGTCTCAGGACAAGTAAATTTACACAACAACTGCATGTTTTCTAAATAAATTCTGTAAATCTATAAATTAAACTACATATATATATATATATATATATATATATATATATATATATATATATATATATATATATATATATATATATATATATATATATATATATATATATATATATATATATATAGTCTAATTGTTGTTATCCTCTTCTTGTTGTTAGCTGTTTATGGATTTTCTTGTAATCTGACAGTGTTGAAAAGGTGGATTTGTAAGGTCGTATGTGCCATAGTAAATAAAGGTGGTATGATTTAAACAGCTGATATAGCATTCAGTGTAACCTAAAGTCATTTGGTATTGCGCTTGTCGCGGCCTCTACCTGCTGGATAAGTTCGGTACCACATTCACTACACGGCGCCATATTAGATAGACATTAAATTGTTGCGGGCAAAGTCAAGGAAGGGGAGCTGTAGTGTACTGGCAAATGGTACCCTGGCCGCAGTGTTCAACTGGCAAAATACTAGAGGTAACTGCTTTATGGTTGACAAATTATCGAGTGAAACATCTCGGGCAACGCTGTCCGAGACGTGTTTTTTCCTCGTTGTTTAGCCAACGCGCCGGCAGACATGACTTCCTTGACTCAGAGGAGTTCGGGCCTCGTGCAAAGGCGGACAGAAGCCTCGCGCAACGCCACTGAGAAAGACCGTCCGTCCGGCCAAGAGGACCATGATCCCCGCCGGGGAGACGAGCAGGACGACGATGATACGGGAGACTCCAAGGAAACACGGCTCACATTGATGGAGGAAGTGTTGCTATTAGGACTAAAAGACCGAGAGGTAACGGTAGATAAATCCTGCTCTCTAACGATGTGAAAATAAGGTAAATATTAATGCTAAACGATGGGATGTTACCCAAGCTAACGTAAACGGCAGCTGTATTTTCTTAACCCACATAGCATCAGTTAACATTCTTTTTTACTATAATGTAAAGTAGGCTAACAGCAACAATGGGCCTCGTCACTCCTAATCGAGCTAGCTAATGTCTTTTTATGAGACACGGTTGTGCTAAGAAACAATCTTTTACATTCAGTTAGCAGTGTTCACAGGATTTGCGTCTGTCTTGTGACGGTCTTTGTTGTGATAGTTGCACTACTAGCATAACAGGATACACAGCAACAAAATCTAATAGGGACCAGTGATACTCAGACAGATGGGCTATAATGATGTGCTCACAGGAACGCTGAATAATGTCGTACAGTAAAGTCAGAAATGCACTGCTATAAGGTATGAATATTAGGTATTTACGTAAAACAAGCAGTAAATGGCTGGGAGGTACAGCACCCATTTAATAGCGATCCCTATTGCCTCTCTTGTTGTCGAATCCTAGTGGAGGCAATTCAAATGTATTGCCATTGAACAGCAGGAAGAAAACTTTTAAAGCCCAAGTGAAGTTTGCGAATTAATTTCAGTTAAGTCGGTAATATAGTACACCCAAATCATCTCTTGTGGAACCTCTTAGTCAAAGAAATGTATTTATAATTTGAATAGAAATCTTCATACCTGTTTATGTTGGGATTTGAAAATGAGGGACATCTTTCAGTGTCCTGGCCCAAGCCGGACCATCCCTACCTCTGTCCACATACCTCTTACGCTTACCATATTACAGTAGGAATCATGGTTGATACTTAACTTACTCAGTCGAATTGTAAATATGTTAATGATATGTTAAGTAGCTCACTCATGAAATATTTGCACGGGAGCTGTAACAATAATGGAGCTTAAAAAAAGAACTGTTATTTTTATGTATCAGACTTTTTCCAATGGTACAATTAGTATGTTGAAGATTAAACTATGATAACATAGTTACAGCTGCAGTCCCGATCACACCTGTGTGGGTGGATACAGTACAGCCAAACTATAATGTAAAAGCTTTATATGCGCAGATTTGTGTTGTACAGTTTTATTTCAATGTGGTGGAGAGAAATGCCAATTACACAGAGTACCTATTTCAAAATAGCTACTTTGTGGTGTCCATAGACTCCAAGTGTATTGCAAAAGTTCTGACATTTGTTTGGGTCATGGGGATAATTATGAATATCTATTGCATTAAATATATAGCTTTAGTACATGTTACTAAATAGTCCCAATGAGTGTTTATGTATCTAGCAAACATTGTATTGAGAGAGTGGACAAGTAGACAATCCAAACACAGCATATAGTGTTTCCCCCTGTTGATCCTGTCATCAAAGACTTCTGAAGAAGAATGATACAGAATCCCCCAATCTGCAAGTCAAAGGATTGATTCTTTAGATTTGTTGCCTAATAAACCCTGGCTGTGTGAGACCATGTTTTCTTAAATATGATTGGTGCACTGCAGTTTTAAGGTGGAAATGCTTCGATATTGCACTGGCTGCTTATTTTGCTCCTCTATATTGTGTAACATTAAAAAAACACATTATGGACACGCCAACATGGTAAAAAACTTTATTTTCACAGCAGTGGTCATTAAAGGGGAGAAAACAAGAGAAAATGATTGTATATGGGAGAATCTTTTGAAATGCACACATGCTGACAAGTTTATCTGGTGGTGCATGTCTGTCAGTTTCAACAGGTATTTCCTCCTAAATTACAAATCGGATCTATCCATCTGTTTCTAGCTACCGGTATGTTTTTTCTTTGGTTATTATACTGTGTTTTATCAAGTGTACTGAGGAATTGCTTTCTGATCTAAATATGAATATGATTATATCCTCTACCTGTTGTCATAAACAACCTATTAGCAGTTTGTCAATATCAAGAATGAGGCAACATGGGTTTAGCTGTTTAGCTTTTCAGATGTTTTACTAACCGCCATGACCTGCATTTGAACTTGCAACAGTCTGTCTCTATTTCAGATTTAGTCTGTTAGTTGCCTAAAGGAACACACATGCATACAAAGTTGATGTCAAAATTTAGTATCAGCTAATTTGAGTCAGGGAGTAGAATTTTGGTGCCACACTTCTGATGCCAAACATGTTGCGATAATTTAATCAGACAGTGCATAAAACAGAAGTACCTGTAACTACTCTTGCTTTGATTTGACTCACGAAGCCAGTCGGCGTTACCATCAGCAATTTCTCACGTTCTCCTGTTGTAATGGAAAGGGTAACTCTGTGACAAAACTTAATTGTAATTATGTGTTACTATTATGTAGGGCTACACCTCATTCTGGAATGACTGCATTTCATCAGGGTTGCGAGGCTGCATGCTGATTGAACTAGCTCTACGAGGACGCCTTCAGCTGGAGGCTTGTGGCATGAGGAGGAAAGGTCTGCTGGCCAGGAAGGTAGGAGATATATATTTCTGTTTGCGTTTTTACTACATAAATGTACTAGACAAATATAAAAATATAAATGCAGAATGCAATATTTAATTACATTTAAAAAAAATTCACAGTGGAATAAATATGTTTTTCCAACTCACAGCATCTTTACAACAGAATGAACATGGAACAACCAAGTATGCACTATATTAGAAATGATAATAGGCAGATCAAGAGTGTAGTGACAGACCTGAAATTACAAGTCAATACTGAGTTGAGCCCTTCTTGTTTCTAGCCATAACTGTAAATGAAATAATGAACTTTTCTCTGTCAGAAAAGAAGACCATTTGCATGCTATGTTCATATTTGTATGTATTGTCATTCAGATAAGTCATTTTCCTTTTCATCTTTGTTGTCCTATGGGTGCAGTTTCTAATCATCTCTTTAACTCACGTTGGTGTGGGAATTCATGTGGGACATCAACTCTTATAGTAACCTGCACAGTTATTTGCAAAAAGACATGGTCGCTTCCAGCAAACTTGTACCAAGAACCTCATAGTACCTAAATTCATTAAAGGTTAAAGTCCACAGCTTTACGGTTAAGCTTCTCCCAGGGAGCACATGTCCTCCTAAGTTGAAAAATTTTGTAAAGCATGAAGAATTTTAGAACTGCAACAAAAATGTATCAAGTGATGTGTTTTTCATTGGTACTAGGATACTGGGAGACACTGACAATGTTTTTTTAATTAAAAAAAAATACATTATGCTTTTGATTATTTCTGCTTCAAACTACATTTAGTATTAATTGTTTATACTTAGAACTACAAGGTTAATGGACAAAGCACAATATTCATGTCCCTTGCTCTACAGTGATACAACAGTCAGTCTCCTTTCTAAATCTAATTATTGTTACCATTTCCAAACATTGAACTGCTTCCTCTATCTCCCTGTGGGCTGTGAACCTAACATTAGCAAGAGTTCAACTGCCTGTTTTCTCCACTACAGACCAGCAACATCTTTCAAAAGATGATTCACTTATGGGGTGTGCCCATATAGTGTTTATCTGGCAGAAAAGCTTTGGCAGGGCGCTGGAAAGCACTTAATCAATAAAACCTTTCCTAAGCTGCGAGTGGGTTTTATTTCTGTAACCCGTTTTAGACATGCACTCCTTCCAATCTGATGACAGTTGAATTTTTTTTTTCTGAATGGACACCCTGGTCACTTTACTGTTAAAGTTATGGTGACAATCGCATTAGGTCATATCTAGTAACATTTCTGTTACTCTCAACACTGCACAAGTCTGAACTACATGCTGTTGCATTAACTGGCATGCATAAGTGACATTACTTTGAGTTATGTGAAGTGATTTTAGAAATGTTTTTTCTACATTTCAGCAACAATATCGGTCAAACAACATCTCAAAAAGCACCAAAGACACAGTTTGCAGCTATACTAATAACAACACATTTCTTCATTTCTTGTTCACTACAATTTCACATCTATTAGAAACTGAAATGTCCATAAAAATACAACTTTACTGTGATGGTCTCCAAAGAGAGGGCGTTTTGTGCATTACATGCATAGAACAACATTAGTAACTTCATTACTTATAAAATGGAGACAGTAGACACGTACCAATGGTAAGTCAAACTGTGTACTTTTCTTTACTTCAGACAAGTGAGCTATCACAGTCACATGGTTTATTGGCTGCAATTAAATCATTTCTTGCATAGCAGCCATCCTCAGGTTGAGTCCTGAGCTCCATCACAGCTTTGAGATATAGAGATATTTTTATTTTGCTTTTATTAAAGTAACAGTTAGACTATCATCACACCTGGACAGAATTTTTCGAATTTATCAAGTCATAAATAGCTGAGACTTAGTTATTTACACAGTTTGATTCGAGCTTGGTATTTGTTTAGATTTAGACTTTTGTCTATTAGTCCATTATTATGCATTTCATGTCACTTGATGTACTGTTTAACCTCATGTGTAATACATATGTCTACTGTGGCTTTCTCTGTCACTGTTATACGTCGAAATTAAGCCATAAGGAGTTCTAATGTAAAAGTGACCTGAATGTGAATGACAGAATGCAGTCACTTGTCAAGACTGATGAGGCAGCTATCACATGTATTCTATGTTTGAAAAGTGCACATGGTAATAATATTTTGACAACATATCCCCACTCTGACTGCTGTTGTATGATAGACCAGAATTTCCCCTTTACCTTTTTGACATATCATACAGCTTGGGATACACAGACAAGGCCAAAACAAGCTTCTCCATATTCTTGGATAACAGGGTGATGAGTCCCACTCATACGATTAGCTTGCTGAAAAGATTCAACAGTGACAGCAGTGTCTTTGTAAAAAGTTCATAAATTTTTAACAAGAAGTAACTGGATTATTACCAGTTTTGTCATGCTTTTTCTTTGCACACATGCTCCTAAATGTATTTTACAGATGTTGTACATCTATTTTTAAGAGAAAATAATTCACCCTACACTTTCGTACAGGTTAACATTCTGACTTGATGCCATGCCCCTGGCAATCCAACAATTCCAACCACTGTCCACTCAAAACCCTTGATTATGCTACCTTAAGGATATGCACATGGACAGCTGAAAACACCACCAATGCATGGCTGTTACCTAAGTTTTACTCAGGGATGTTGATGATTATTGATACATGACTAGTTGCCATTAATAATCAAATTGATTAAAATTAAAGCTGCAAGCAGCGTTGAACGGGTCCTCGCATCCTTGCTGGTCAGTGACCCCAAGCATGTCCATCAGGCGATGCTGCGACTGAGAGTGTATTTCGGCCCATGAATGTGACGAGGGCTGGATTCTGAGCACACAGATCAAATTTCAGGCAGATTGGAGCATGTTCAGGCTGTTTATGCAGCACTTTCTGTCCATCTACCAGGTGGCGCTCTCTCTGTGAGTGTATATTGGTCTAAGGAATTCATCAGGGCCAGATTTTGATAACATGTAAAGTTTGAGGCAGATAGCAGCATGTACAGGGATTTACACAAGACTTCCTGCTTTATGGTGAAACATCAAAGTTCAGTCGGTCGCCATGGCCACGCCCTTTGAGTTTTGTGTACAATTTTCAGAAAAATTTAACCTGAAGGTGTGTTGTATATATTGTCCCCATTTCAGATGTTTTGGAGTTTTTGCCTGTGAGAAATCAGTTGTTGAAAATGACCAAAAACACCAGAAATCTGATATTTAATTCAAAACGGCGGACTTCCTGTTGGGTTTAGAGAATGAGCCCAAGAGACTTTTTTGTTTGCACTGATGTGTTACATTGCACACCAAATTTTGTAGTCATAGGTGAAACTTGCTGTGGAGGCTATTTTTTTAAATGTTGCAGGGGGAGCTATGGCACATGCTGTGAATGCATTTTGCCATATGGATGTGATCAGGGCAGGACTGTTATTAATCATGTGAAGTCTGAGGCAGATTGGAGCATGCAGAGGATAGTTACACAGTAGTTGATGTTTCATGGTGAAGCATCAAAATTCTGGACACTGCCATGGCCACACCCTTTGACTTTGGAAGAACCGTTTGATAACTTTTGATCATAATGTTGTGTTGTGTATATACTGGTCATATTTGAAATCTCTAGGAGTTAACCTCTAAGAGGAGTTTATTCCCAAAAATTAAAAAAATTCCCAATATTTCTCCAATTAATTCAAAATGCCGGACTTCCTGTTGGGTTTAAGGGCATGGCTCCAAGAGGCTTTTTTGTGCGTCGTGATGTGCTCTATATGCCTCCCAAATTTTGTGAACATAGGTGAAACGTTCTGCGGGGGCTGTTTGTTAAAAATACTGCAGGGGCCGCTATAGCACGTGCAGTGCCGAGATGCATACAATGTCCTTCCTTTAGCTGGTGGTGATATGTGTGCAAATTTTGGTGATGTTTTGAGCATTCTTATCCTGTTAAAGGCATGTTGTTTTTTCAAATCAACTTTGCATTGCCACGGCAACAGCGTAGTATGAAAAGTCAAAATCTTTACACTGTGCCATGGTCATGGTATCAAGACTCAGTTGACCAGTTTTCAGAATTATATGGCAAAGTTTAGGGCAATGGGATGTGCAAATGTAATGTCAAAATGTCCTGTTGCCAACAGGTGGCGCTATGACTATTTCTAAGTTTATGAGTGTGGATGTCCTCAGACTGAGCCTGGTATCCAGCACATTAAGTTTGGGGCAGATAGGATCTTGTGCAGCTGAGATATAAGCATTTCAATTTTCATGGCAAAACATCAAAATTCGCCGCGCCTCCACAGACACCAAAAAGGTGCAACAAAGACTGACTTTACTATCCATAGACCTCTCTGAGGCCCAAAGCAAATTCCTGCTAAGCTTCCCTCAATAATCTGAAGAAGAGTTACACTTCATCTTCAAAGTTGAGACCATCGACACCTGCTAGCAAGCATATTGGGCCATGTGGTATTCCTGCGCTACAAGAGAAAAATGTAGAAAACGCATCAAACAGGCCTGTGGTCATCAATACCGTCAGTGGGATACCTGGCCTGTCTTTTTTTTGTTATTGTTTTTTTTAAAGAGAAGTTAAAGGTGTAGGAGATTTTTGGGAAAATGTTTAAATGGGAAGACAGCTAGACAGAGCAGTAAAATACAGGAGAATCCTGGGAACAACTGTGTTGGCAGATGTGGTTTCAGTTTTAACAGAGCTTTGATAAATAAGAAAAGAAAATGAAAATTTTGCATCTATTTCAGCTGCTGTACTCTGATAATTAAATCTTATAACTGGATGTTGTCATTCTGAATGAAATTCACAGGTGATTTGTAAGTCAGATGCTCCAACAGGTGATGTGCTTCTGGATGAAGCTTTAAAACACATCAAAGACACTCAACCACCGGAGACCGTGCAGAGCTGGATTGAACTGCTAAGTGGTGAGTTTAGTGACTTCATCATCCCACGGCCTCACACTGGTAGTTTATCTAGGACTGAAACGATTCCTCAAGTTATTTGAGTAATTCGATTACTAAAATTCCTGGAGGCAAAATTCTCTGAATCGAGGCTTCGTTTAGTCCACTACATACTAGACCCCACTAACTAGAGCCCACGAACTGGCGGACCATGGGCCGCCAGTTCATGGGCTCTAAACACCTGCTCTCTAAACACATGGGCTCTAAACACCTGCTATATATCTATAGCTATCCATCTCACCAGTCTGAGAGCTGAATGCCACCATGTCTTCTGTCTCCTGATGTGTTTGTCTTAAAAAATTCACTCTAAAAATTATTTTATTATCCTGCTTAGTCATTGCTGAGCTGGTGTGTGATTGTCTCGTAGCAAACACCTTAATTTCGAAAATGCTGCTCCAAAACACGACCACCATCACTACTTTTATGATAACTTTATGTAGCTCTGCGTCTCTGCTGCTAAAACTGGCTTCACAAACTCTGCTGTGAAGAATGCAGGAGAGTGTTGTAGTAACATTTTATCAACAGAGTCTGTATATCTCTTCCTTGACAGCAAACACAACACACAGACTTTCAGTAACAGTTCTACTCATTGAAACGTGTTACAGACAACTGTAACTTTAAACTTTACTGTTAGTCCATGGAACAGACCAGATATTGGTACCATCTCAGGTGACCAAACCTAAGTGGTACAAAAATGTACATTGGGTTAATATAAGTGCATTAGGATGTGATAGCCTTTCCACACTGGCAGCTTTATCACTTTTTTGTGAAACCGTCACATTCACCATAACCACGGTATTGCACGATTCATTTAACCTTCTGAGGGCACAGTTGCAAATGTACAACATTTTTTAAGGCTGTCTAGCTGTACCTATTTCTGATTGAATGTACACAAACACTACATATCCCAGCACCCCACAGTCTGAACTGCAAAATTGCGGCATTTTTGACAGGAAAATATTAATACTATATGACATACCACATTCCAAGTTCAAACAACATGTCTTCCACTGACCTCCGAGTTCTCTCTTTAGGAACAATTTCAACAATTTTACAAGTACTTGACCTATAGTATTGTTTTTCTTCATCCTAAAGATGTTTAGTGATAGAAAATTCACATTATTTAAAAAAAATATATAATACAGATGATGACAAAATTATTAGCCCCCCTAGGAAATTTTAGGTTTTTTTTTTTCAAAAGGTGCTGTTAAGCAGATCAAGGAATTTTAAACACAGATTTTCCAAACATCCTAATTTTGTTTTGGATGCTTACATTATTTTACTTCGCACACAGAAACAAAATGATTTTGCAAATAACACAAACTACCAGGGTCAAAATTATCAGCTCCCTTGAGAACCAACCTTTTTATTGAACCAAAGCACAAACCACCGTTGTGCAATCATGTACTTTAACTTTGTAATGCTCACAGATTGTAATCAATCAATCACGTTAAAACTGGGGGTTGTCCTACACTTTACACACAGTATAAAAACTTCATTAAGTATTTGAGGTATAACTTGAGAAAGCACTATGACAAAAACAAAAAGAGACAAAGAATTGTTGATGCTTACAAAGCAGGAGAAGGGTCTACAAAGTTCTACCAGCGTTTCCAAGTGTCAAAAAGTGGAGTAAGAAGTATCAAGAAATTCAAACAGAGCCACACAGTATAGAACAAGTCTGGCAGAGGTAGGAAGCCAAAGATTTCATTCTCTGGAAAGAAAACGTGAAAGATGTGTCTAAAGATGTTAGAACAACCACCAAAACTCTAGATAATGACTTAGCCAAGTCAGGAATTGTAGTGTCAAAGAAGACTGAACCCTAACCCTCCACTTCTACAGAAGAGACACCTTCAAGCTAGACTGGAGTCTGCTAAGAACAACCTGGAGAAAGATTGTGAATACTGGAAATGTGTCCTTTGGTCAGATGAGACCAAACTAGAGCTCTTTGGCCATAGAGACGTTCCTTATGTTTGGAGAATGAAGGGAGAGACGTAGAACCCAAAGAACATTGTCCCCACAGTTAAACACGGTGGTGGCAGTATCATGCTGTGGGAATGCTTCAGTGCGTCTGGAACTGGGAATCTTGTCAAGGTTGAAGGAATCATGAAAAAAGAAGGATATATGAAGATTTTGAAAGAAAATCTCAAGATGTCAGCTGCTAAATGGGGTCTGGGTTGTCACTTTGTCTTCAACATGACAACGACCCAAAACATACGTCGCTCCTGGTTGAAGATCTACCTCCAGAAGACTAAAGTGAACGTTACTGACTGGCCTGCACAAAGCCCTGACTGGAATTGAAAATCTGTGGAGTCAACTGAAGACCAGAGTCCATTCCAGAAGACCAACAGATCTGGAGGAGCTTGAGAGATTTGCCAAAGAAGAATGGGCTGGGATTCCTCAGGAGATGTCAGAGACTCGTTACAAACTACAACAAACGACTGCAAGCTGTTATCCAGCAAAAAGGAAACACAACTGACTGTTAGCATCAAGGGTGCTAATACTGACCCTGGTAGTTTTTGTTTGTTGCTAAATAGTCTTGTTTCTGTGTGCAAAGTAAAATGATGTAAGCATCCAAAATAAAACTAGGATGTTTGGAAAAGCTATGATAAAAATTCCTTGACTTGTTGAACAGCACTTGGGAATTTTTTGGGGAAAAAAAACAACTAAATGAGTAGGGTCATGAGTAAATACATCTTACATCTATATAATAATATACAGTGTCTATACTGTGTGTCTATCTATCTGTCTATCTATCTGTCAAAGGTTAACCCTATTAATTTTGGACAGGATTAACAGTATATCAACAAATACTGTACATCAACTGCATGCAACAAGTGTGATGTTCGTTTGTGCTTCACAAATCAAAAAAACTGCTGCCTTCAGTTTCACATATAAGGAGAATGCCATCCACCAATTAAGAGTCCTCAGACATCAGCAATCATTATGATGTTCAAGCAAAGTCCAAAATGTAAATATGAACAAATTGTAGAGGACTGATATAGTAAAATTCCACCTTTGCAAGTAAAAAAAAAGATATTTATAATAAAATGATTTTCTTACAGTTTTTTTATTGTGTGGAACTAGCATGGATTGCAATTACAGTCTTGACTTGTTAAATTAATTTGCATTTTATTGTGGCATATTCAACAATTTCATATTAGTACAATTCATTTTAAGACACATATTTTGATATTGTTGAATCATCAATGCCAAATCATCTGTAGACTTTGTTAAAAATGAAGTGGTAATATTTGCATACACTAAGGCAGTTGGAATTTTGCGACGTTTTCACAAAATCCTGAAAAATCCCCCAAATTAAAAAGTGTCATTATTTTCTTAGAAACAGTTTAAAATGGAAAAAAATACATCAATAACATCAATGCTTGGGTTTCAGAGGGTTAAATCTTGCAGTATGCAAAGATCACATCTAAGTCAATAATCAAATAAAACTGTGATATATATATATCACAGTTTTATACATACATACATACATTATTTGATAATACTTGTGCATTCACATTCACTTGTTTTTCGTATAGAAAGACTGATTGGTCAGTAGGTGTACATTTGTTTTCAGGTCCTTTGAAGAAACTGCTGAGATGACTAGTTATGTAAGTTGTCTTTTACAGTTCTAATTAAGGTTAATTAAGCTCAGTTGGTTAAGATAAGTTAACGATGGTAATACCCTTTCCTTTCCTAGGATTTACTTTGAATGACCTTTGTTTTATATGATACTGGTACATCTAAGAAATGACCCCTACCTGTATTTTATGTTTTTGTCTCATTATGATCCTGTACCGTTCTCTGAAAATTACCTTTGAATTTGGAAAAAACGCCCACACAGCGCAACAGAATGGAGCTGATTAAAAATGTAATAAGAATTAAAAGCATTTGAAAATTCAACTTAGTAATGGAAATGGTCTTTGCAATAGTGTTTTAGGCATATGATCAATTCTGGTACTAGTCTGTTATAATTGGGTTAAATTTTTAACTTTTTGGTGCAAAATAACAGTTTTGTCTGTTTTGACTCCATTAAAACTTTTTTGTATGTTTAATTGTAAATTATAGTCTGCTGTATCACACTGACCAAAAATCCCAATATATGGTTAGTCTTGGTTTTAACTTCAATAGAATTTAACTTTGAATCTGTTTGTCAAACTTTCACTATTCTGTTGTTCCACCTGTTCCTCTTACAGAAAATCTTGTTGCCATAGCAACAAAATCTTTCTCCGTTTCAAGTTTGTTATAATATTGTTCTGTGCTGTAAAGTTGTTAATGCAGATGAAGATGTGTAGCATGTGGCATTTCATGTTTTCTCATAATGAGGAACAATCCTATTGAATTCCATCCCGTCGCATTGATAGGACTTTTGCCTCAGACCCTTCGCCTTTCATCGTGGGGCATGTCCATTAAACAAGTGATTACATATATTAAGCTGAGAGTCTGCAAGGGCTATCAAATCAAAATGCAAACTAGAGACATATAGCAAGCTAAAAATACCAAAAAGAATTGGTCACCTCGAGTGGTACCGATGTCGGAAATTTTGGGTCCTGGCCCAAGGACTATAGTTACTGTTAATAACTTTACTGATTTAAATGCATTTACTGCTTTTATAGCAACATTTAACTGTAACTGCAGCAACATGCTGCAACTTCTGTCATACAACAGGAGAGACTAATTTCAGGCGACAAACTTACTAGTGTACATCACTACCTTCTTGAAAGTGTGCAGTCAGCCTGTGCTGAGTGTTAATTAATGCATATAGTTATTCAGTGTTTCATTAATACTAATGAATGAGCAGTGATGAAGAAATACTCAGATCTTTTTCTCTGGTAAAATTACTAATATACTGTAAAAGTCCTAAAGTTAAAATTTTACTCAAAGTAAAAATACGTCAATTTTTATTTTAGCCTTTATTTAACCAGGTTGGTCCCATTGAGACACAATGACCTCTTATTCAAGGGAAGCCTGGTCAAGACAGCAGCCTAAGAAACATTAAAATTGCAACAATTAAAACAGACAACACCAACTCGCAGCAAAATAAATAAAATACATGCCAGATAAAATCAACAGAATGAAGAATTTACATAAAAACAAGTGCGAAAAGTAGCTGCTACAAAGTCTTTCACACAGTTTGTGTTCTGCAGTGAGTTCCAGGCAGCAGGTGCAGAGTACTTAAAACAGTGCTTCCCAAATTCAGATTGAACCTTAGGCACATTTAATATGTATACATCATTGGAACGTAAACAGTAATTGCTGTGAATTTTAGAAATGTAATCACTTCAGTAATGGGGGAGTAGACCTAGGATTGCTTTGTCAATAAAAGTATACCAGTGCGCAACACGGCGTGTTTCCAAAGAGGGCCACTCAACTCGAGCATATAAGGTGCAGTGGTGAGTGAGGGCTCTTACAACCCATGACGAACCTTAAGGCACCATGACACACAGAATCCAGACCTGTGATGAATAAAGAATGCCAGTTACAACCATAATCTTTTTGCCTGGCTTTCTATGTGAGATTTAAAAGAAAGCCGATCATCAAGATTAAATTAATTAATTTAAACACCAAGATACTTGTAACAAGACACAAGTTCAATCTCACAACCTTGTAATGATAAAATGCTGGGAGGGGGCTCAGGTACTTTCCTGCCATTGGAGAAAATTATCAATTTAATTTTGACAGCATTTAAAACAAGTTTTAGCTCAATGAGTTGATGACCCACAAGGTTGAAAGCGATCTGTATTTTGCCAAGGGGCCTCACCAAGGATGGAGCCACAGTAGTATATGACATCAGCATAAAAATGAAGTTTGTCATTAAGGACATTTCTGCCCAAAGTGTCCATCAAACAGAAGTGGACCCAGAACTAAACTGTGGGACATGCTAGTATTAACATTTAGCAGTGGATGAGTTGCCTTCAAAACAAACATTGTTTTCTGTCAGATAATTATTAAACCTGCCAACGGCCTGCACAGACAAACCAATATCAAGCAATCGTTGCTTCAAAATGGAGTGGACGACTGTGTTAACGGCCTTAGAAAGATCAACAAAGTGAGCTGTACAAGTTTTTGTTTGTGTGTGATCCAACGAGTCTATTGGTGAGTTTGAGGGAGGCTGTGATAGTGCCATCTCATTTCCTGAAGCTGGAGTGATAGGGGGAGAGAATATTGTTAGTATGGAGGAGAACCTTCAACTGATCATTAACAAGACCTTCGAGGACCTTTGACAAAATGGACAACTTGCATATAGGTTGATAATTATTCAAGCAGGTAGGGTCCCCCCTTTTGAAAATGTAAGGTAGTAAAAGTACAAAATGCAGAAAAAAGGTTCTTATGGTGGTTGTACTATATTATAGTGTAAGAATATTACTCATGCATTATAGTAAAAGCAGAACTTTGTTGTTGTCTTAACCACCTGCAACACAAAGAATCTGAATTGAGAATCATTAAGAACCAGAATTGATGAGCAGTATGGGAATCTGAAATAGGAAAAATAGAAACGATACCCAAACCTACGTAAAACTGAAGTGTACAATATTTTTTACTTGTGGCCTTGGGAGACTTTTTATGGACAGCTGGATTGACTGCAACAGTAATGTACAGTATGTGCCCTTGGTAGACATACTGCTAGCCACAAAGACTGAAGAATTAAAAATCAGCACCCCTATATAAGAGGCAGCTTTTGCACATGACAGAGTTCTAGTTTTGTGATGTTCTACATAGTTTTGTGTGTGGGCGTGTCATTTTTAAAAAATTGCATCTTTACAATTTGCTACACACAAATTTTATATTTTGACAGATTGAACAGTAATGACTGTAGCCACTTGCATTAGAAGCAGCACCACTCTTGCAGTGTTTTTTTCCTTAAGTTACACTGCACCTTTAACTGCTGCAGCCATTCCACATGTTGTCACTGTCCAGTATCGCTAGTATTTGTAACATCTTTTACTGTTTTGGTAAAATGAAAAAACAGGTAAAATTCCGTTTTCAGAAATTAACATCAAGTATTGCTTCTAATGACATCCCACTTTCCAGGGGGCAACAGCTTAGTTCAGTGCAGCATCTATGAAACTTCTACAGACATTATTCTTTTAATTGTCTTTGTCAAAGCACCAATTTGTAAATGTGCAAGTCAATTTTTTGTGTGTTTACAGTGTTTGTTTTGTTTTTTGGCTCATGTTTAGGAGAGACGTGGAATCCCTTGAAGCTCCATTATCAACTAAGGAATGTCCGTGAACGGCTGGCCAAAAACTTGGTTGAAAAAGGTGTCCTCACTACTGAGAAGCAGAACTTCTTGCTTTTTGATATGACCACACATCCTCTGACCAACAACAACATCAAGCAGCGCCTCATCAAGAAGGTCCAGGAGGCTGTACTGGACAAGTGGGTGAATGACCCGCATCGAATGGACAAGCGACTGCTTGCGCTCATTTTCTTAGCCCATTCCTCTGATGTCCTGGAAAATGCCTTCGCTCCTCTTCTTGATGATCAATATGACCTGGCCATGAAGAGAGTGCGGCAGCTGCTGGAACTGGAGCCTGAGGGAGAGAGTATGAAGGCCAACACAAATGAGCTGTTGTGGGCTGTAGTGGCTGCTTTCACTAAATGAGGCTACCAAAAATTGGACAGCAAACAGTTGTTGCATTCAAGTGGCATTGTACTTTGGGATAGGAATCAGAGTACTAGCCCCAACATGGTGACTTGACTTTTTGTTTACTCCTATCTGGACTTTTGGAATGGGCTACCCTCTTTTCTCCCTCTTTCTCCCTCATTGTTTTCCTTACAGTTAACTGTCCTAGTTGATCCTTCATGGCCCTGTTTCTCCCATGTGTCATTTATGTGTTCACCTTTGCTAAAAATAATAACTCTCTCTGAACTTTGAATGAAGTGGTTGGTGATGGGTGGAGCAGAAATCAAGATGCCGATTCATATCCCCTTTATTTTCTATCAGGTTTTTAGAGGTACAATATATATGTCACAGGTTCCTTAAGATAACTTTACACAATAACCAACTGTGATGTACAAACCCATGTACAGACGAGTGATGCTGATGAAAGGTTATCCAATTAGCCAATGATCTTGGTGAGTTTTCTACCAAATGTGATTAAGTGTATGGCTATGATTTACTTGGTGACACAGCATTCTTGAATTTCATGTCCAGTGTTAGAAGACAGCTAACAGGATCAAATCCAAAAGTCTACTACCTAGGACAGTGTGCTGCCGTTAACTAACTTTTTTTTTAACCTAATTTCTGTATTTTTCTAGGTGTATACCTCTTAACTCAACCCATCTATTCATCTATAACATATAGCTGCTTAGCATGTGCAGGGACACAAGAAACCATCTCATCGCGCACTGTTGAAGGAGAGGGGCACAGCTACATGTTGTCAGTTTATCATAGTCCTGACACATAAAAAGGCAGCAATTTGTACCAAGAGGCAATGTAGAGTTTACTTGACCTGCTTGTCTTTGGACTACGGAGAAAACCCCACATGGTTGGGAAAAATACATATTCTAGACAGAAAGGCTCCAGTTCCAAAGGGTTTCCTTACTTTGACGCAACAGTGCTAAAAACTGAGCCACAGTGCCACTTAACATTCCATTCCTCCTAACCCTGTTGTGGAAAATTGGTCCAGTGAAGAAGTGCTGACTTGTATGACTTTTTTATCAGTTACTTAGACTTAATCCCCATTGAATATGTGACGAATTATTCAAGCGACAAGTCAAGTCAAAAGCAAGTTGAAACATGGTGAATGTTATTAAACTGACTCAGTTAGTACATTGTGTAGAAATACTGCTGGCATAATGTAAACTTGTGTCATCCAAATGTGTAGAAATGCTGCGAGAGAAATGATGGCCATCAATGGAGGGATAATTATATCTGCTAAATATCAATCAACCACTCTAAAATGAGGAAGTAAAAACAGTTCATACTATTGTAAATGTGCTGTGGCTAGTATTTTTTTATTTAAAAAGAAGTATACAGTACATTTTGGTTGTGGAAACACTAGATGCATCATTATATGTGCATATCTAGTATGAACCAGGTTAAATTCAGCAACTGTTGAAATCCCGACGCTTATAGGTCTAGTGCCATTTTCATTTCAGTTGTATCAGCTTGATAAAACAAATGGCCCTAAAATGTGTCATTTATAGGATTTGAGGTGGTATCAAATAAAAACCCTTGTCTTCAGTGCTAGCTAATACTACTGTCAAACTATATATATGTTTTTATTTTTGCTATATATTTTATTGGCAGGAACAAACTCAGGAAAGCAGACTAAGTCATTGTCAGCTACCTCTGTTAGCAAATGTCAAATGGAAATATTGAGTTTTTTTCCACTTATCAGTAGTTTTAAATAATATAAAAAAAAGTATTCCACAGAGCTTAATGCAGGATAAATGTATTCATGATGATTTTCTCCTCTTTCCAAGTTTGTATGAGCTACCCAGATTGGTTAAACAACAATAAAACATCTTTACATCTTTTACATTTGTAGTGAAACAGACTCATCTGAAGATGAATATTTTTCCACCCCCTCTCGTCTACAGTGACAGGTCTAGGAGATGTTCAGTCACTTTAAAACAAACTGGATCAAACATGAACTTATACCAGTGCTCCTTCAAACAAAACAAACTGAAGTACAAAAAAGTCTAAATGGTTTCATATATCTATTAGTATATTTTGGGATTTTTTTGTATGTTTACATACAGAAGTGTAAAAGATATATTTCAAGGAAATTTGGAGATACTTCTTCACCAAAGCTTGCTGTTGGCAATGACTCCAGGCAGCATCTCAGACATCATCATTACCCTGCACAAACCCTGTTTTTCAACTGCTTTCTTGAATCGGATGACTGACCAGCTAGCTAACGATATACAACATGGAAATCAGATGGCTTCACCTTTTCAAAGGTGCAATATTTCCTTTTTAATGGAGCTAGTTTAGCAACTTTTCCCTGCTTCCAGACTTTTATGCTAAGCTAGGCTAAACTTGTCATACCTATCATAGCATTGGATGAACAGAGCTTTAAATAGATTTAAGTCTTCTCATGTATGTGTTAGCGTGATGGCAGACAAGTGCATTTCCCAAACTGTCAGCTTTAATATGCAGACAGCCTTACTGTGCAGTTACTTGTAAGTGCTCTCAAAATAAATCAATTGTGTTTAGAAAACTTTAAAAATCTGATGGATTATTTAATTCACTCACTAAAATCTGATCAAAAGAATCAAAAGATTGATTTACATTCCAGATATTTATGTATGTACTTATGTATCTGTATCAGGAACAGATTCAATTGACCTTTGTCAGAATTGCTTTTCAAAATTATCATGGTTCAACTGCACTTTCAAAATGTACGAAACATTCAACAAAGCCTTTTCAACATGAACTGTACCTTGTTCTTAATTTCATCTTGCCTCAGTTTCATTAATTTTGTTTTGTTAACTGTTCTGTTCTAACACACTTAGTACTCAGCCTCATGGATCTTGTGAAAGATGTTGCTTTATTCTGATACTGTATGTAGCATAGGGCTGAAAGTGATTGGTCAGTGATTGTGGATGAAGAGAAGAGGGATAAAGAGTTTTTTGCATTAGAAAATCACTTCAAGTTGCAGAGTAAATATGAGAGATTATCAATGTTATCTAAATAAAGGGACCTCTAGTCTGTGTACTTTCTTTGACCCTAGAAAATAAACAAGAGCTTGGAAGTGCCTAATCCAACAGCTGATTTAAATTTTTGTTATTTTTTATTTTGTAAGAATCTAAGTTCAGCCTCAACCAATTTATTGATTTTATGACCATACACTCATTTAGTTCCATCGAATGTAAATACAATTTATGAAAGCAAATCTCTACAAACCGATTCCATATATATAGAGAGGGGACAAATGATTACATGGTTGCTTGTGTTACTGGGATGCAACTTCAAGTTTGTGTGATTAAGTCATGCATTAAATGAAATGTACCGATCGGGCAAAACATTGTGACCACTGACAGGTGAAGTGAATAACACTGATCATGTCTTCATCATGGGACCCGTTAGTGGTTTATATTAGGCAGCAAGGGAACATTTTGTCCTCATAGTCAATGTGTTACAATCAGGAAAAATTGCAATCATAAAGATTTGAGCGAGTTTGACAAGGGCCAAATTGAGATGGCTAGATGAGCATCTACAAAACTGCAGCTCTTGTGGGGTGTTCCTGGTCTGCAGTGGTCAGTATCTATCAAAAGTGGTCCAAGGAAGAAACAGTGGTGAACTCGCAACAGGGTCATGGGCCAAGGCTCACTGATGTGCATGGGTAGGAGGACTGGCCCGTGTGGTCCAATCCCACAGACCAGCTACTGTTGCTCATCTTGCTGAAGAAGTTAATGCTGGTTCTCATAAAAGATGCTAGAATACACAGTGCATCGCAGTTTGTTACGTATAGGGCTGCATAGCCGCAGACCACTCAGGGTGCCCATGCTGACTCCTGCACGCTGCTGAAAGTGCCAGCAATGGGCACGTGAGCATGAGAACTAAAGCACGGAGCAATGGATGAAGGTGGCCAGGTCTGATAATTCATGTTTTCTTTTACATCACATGGATGGTCGAGTGTGTTTACTTACCTGGGGAGCACAGGGTACCAGGACGCACTATGGAAAAAAGGCAAACAATTTCCTGCTGGGAAACCTTGGGTCCTGCTTTTTGTCTTTTTGCCATTTCCACTCTGGACTAAATACTTAAAGTACAGCAAAATCAAACATTCAAAAAAAAAAAAGGACACATTCACTTAAAGATGTCAAAAGCACTTTAGAGTTAAACAATGTTAGGACATAATGTTGCAGATAAAATCTGCAGTTTGTGAAACTAATTACTTTAAAAAAAAACAAAAGACAGGAAAAACAAAACATGTTTTCTCACCTTTACTGGTATTTAGTGATGCATTGTCAGCACTTTTCCCTGGGACAGGTTGTACCTTATCAGGTACTTCGAATGAAAACTGTCAAAAGTACCACTGTTCTACAAAGGCTTTAGCTGCTTATGGTGCTTCTGCTACTGAACACTGTCTTTGAAGAAGAAAAGTTACTGCCAGACATTTTCCAGTTTGTATATGTACACTATATTGCCAAAAGTATTCGCTCACCCATCCAAATAATCAGAAGCAGGTGTTCCAATCACTTCCATGGCCACAGGTGTTTAAAATCAAGCACCTAGGCATGCAGAATGCTTTTACAAACATTTGTGAAAGAATGGGTCGCTCTCAGGAGCTCAGTGAATTCCAGCTTGGAACTGTGATAGGATGCCACCTGTGCAACAAATCCAGTCGTGACATTTCCTCGCTCCTAAATATTCCACAGTCAACTGTCAGCTGTGTTATAAGAAAGTGGAAGTGTGTGGGAACGACAGCAACTCAGCCACGAAGTGGTTGGCCACGTAAACTGACGGAGCAGGGCCAGCAGATGCTGAGGCGCATAGTGCGAAGAGGTGGCCAACTTTCTGCAGAGTCAATCGCAACAGACCTTCAAACTTCATGTGGCCTTCAGATTAGCTCAAGAACAGTGCTTCAGCAGAGAGTTTCATGGAATGGGTTTCCATGGCCGAGCAGCTGCATCCAAGCCATACATCACCAAGTGCAATGCAAAGTGTCGGATGCAGTGGTGTAAAGCACGCCGCCACTGGACTCTAGAGCAGTGGAGACGTGTTCTCTGGAGTGATGAATCGCACTTCTCTATCTGGCAATCTGATGGACTAGTCTGGGTTTGGCGGTTACCAGGAGAACAATACTGGTATGGGGTTGTTTTTCAGGAGCTGGGCTTGGCCCCTTAGTTCCAGTGAAAGGAACTCTGAATGCTTCAGCATACCAAGACATTTTGGACAATTCCATGCTCCCAACTTTGTGGGAACAGTTTGGATCTGGCCCCCTTCCTCTTCCAACATGACTGTGCACAAAGCAAGGTCCATAAAGACATGGATGACAGAGTCTGGTGTGGATGAACTTGACTGGCCTGCACAGAGTCCTGACCTCAACCCGATAGGACACCTTTGGGATGAATTAGAGCGGAGACTGAGAGCCAGGCCTTCTCGTCCAACATCAGTGTGTGACCTCACAAATGTGCTTCTGGAAGAATGGTCAAAAATTCCCATAAACACACTCCTAAACCTTGTGGACAGCCTTCCCAGTAGAGTTGAAGCTGTTATAGCTGCAAAGGGTGGACCGACGCCATATTGAACCCTATGGATTAGGAATGGGATGTCCCTTACGTTCATATGCGAGTCAAGGCAGGTGAGCGAATACTTTTGGCAATATAGTGTATGTACATGCAAATCATTTTTAAAATCATTATTGTATCTACTGTAATGTATGGTGTTGAGAATCACTCTATGTTAATGAAAATAATTGGAAGAGATGATTATGATATTTATTTATATGGGATGATATGGATTTACTGATATACACTCAATTCAACAGTTAAATTAGTCAAAAAACAAAACAGTTTTCTAAGCAGTCTGCAGTACACTTCTGTGATAGTGTGGGCGAAACAGTCTTAATGCAATTACAGCTATAAACAGACCAAAGTCATTTTTTTTTAGTTCAAGTCAAGGACAATGATGTAGCAAATGCAATCTTATGAGGAGTATACTCATGATGCAAGGAACAGGTGTCCATCCAAAAGTCAGATGTCTACCTGAGGGCTGTACTCCAAAGAAAGTTTGACATAGCCAGGCTTTCTATGTGTAAGTTGGTTCAACAAAAAGTAAAACCCCAATCAGAGATAAGAGATATTAAGAAGATGGTTATCAGCTTTTTTTGTCAACTCAGACTTTCTGCTTTGAAATCTGTGTGACTCTTCTTCCACACAAACACTCAGATCAGTCTCACCAACTTCAGTCAACATGTTATAATGGAGCACAAGGATTATAAACAGTGATGAAAGTAAAAAAGCACTGCTACTGGAAATGATGCAAGACAGGAATGCTGGTAGAAAAACAGTTAATATATTTATTTTACTGATCAATGCAGCCACTTATTTCTGATGAACAGCTGCACGTTAGAGTTTTTCTCAGTCGCTTTGGTCCATTTCTCAGATCAGAATTGAAATTCTCAAAACTACTTGTTCAGTCTTCACATCATTGTGTCACTTGTGCACATCAAAAAAGCAGTTTCTCATTTCTTTAAACAAGTTGCAAATGTTTTGGTACATCCATGCAAATGATTTTATACAATTCTGTGCTGTTTCCTACGTTATCAATTGCTTATGTCATGCTGATCAAAACGTATTATCATAGGTCTCTGTTGAATAGTCTCACCCCCCACATTTAGGCATTTGTTCATCGCAGAAGTGTTTACATGCAAAATGGTTGAACAAGTTGTCATAATATGTCAAGGATATTGCTATACATTTCCATTAGACTTTTTTTTTCTAAACCTGTCCTGAATTGGTAAATTGCTCCCAGGTGAATCTTGAATTTCTCTATGAAGGGAAATGTGTGAAGGGTCAAGGTTTTCTGAAATCGCTCAAAGACGTAAGAGAAGATATTTGTGATGTGGATGAGAATTTGTGGCCCAACAGACAGGAACGTCAGGAGGTGTAGGAAGACTGTACTGTAATTCCTACAGCACTGCATGTACAGTTTTCCTGAAGGAGATTGTCCCATGTTTGCAGTTAAATTTTTTTTCTTTGTGCTGTGCAGCATTGTTTTCCTTTCTGTAACACAATGACGTGGTCTGTCAACAGATTATGGTACAAACAGTAGAAGCGTAAATGTGAATCTTGTCCAGTCTCTTGCAATCAATCTCCCACATGCACTAAGGTGTAACTTACAATTTACAATAAATGGCATCAAAATTTTAGCCATAGTTTACATCAGAACATCCCTCCAGAGCACACTGTTATAATGACAACATGACTCAGCAAAAGTCTTATTCATACACAATGACACAAGGACTTGTCATTCTGATGGCACTGACATGTTCATTGACACAGATATTTACTTTTGAGACATGAACTAAGGATTTTGAGCAAGAGACTGGCTTGTGCATGTAATCTATGGTGTTTTGCTATTTTTACAAATTGTTTTGACAAATGCACTGTTTTGCAAATGTCTAGGATGATTAGAGAAATGTACCAAAGAGACTGAAAAAAAACTAAACTAGAATTCCAAGTAGCAGTGCTGTAACTTTTCCCCACACAACTGTTTTTAATGTTAAAAAAGAAAAATGTGGTGATGTTAAAGCTGGAATGTCCACTGCATAGACTCCACTAATGGAGTTAATGTTTTTTTTTTAACCGACAAATTGCTGTTGCAAGACAAGGCATCTCTACAACAGAATGGGCTTCATGAGACAACCTGTTGCACACTATAATGGAAAACGATCATGGACAAATAGAGTGGACCAAATGCACAGAAATCAATAGTCAGTAATGAGTGTGGCCACTATTTAAATTGTATTAAAATTGTAGTTTGATACATCTGTGATGCACAGAGTTAATAAGACTGTCAGTGCTGGCTCATAGGATGCTTTCTCATGCTTCCTGAAAGGCTTGGCAAAGTAGAGATGTGAGCATTTAATTGTCTGGCTATAGCTTTTATGGACATGCTGTCATCCAGTAAGTCAACAGACCTTTCTCATCTTTCTTCTGTCATCTTTGGCATTGTGTCATTTGAATTAAGCTGCATTTTAAGTTTCCCTATTATGGTCACTAGTCTTTGTACTCATCATGCTATCAGTGTTATGGAGGGGGTCAGAGAACCCAGGCGCAGACACAGAAATGGGGAGACAGGAGGAAAATAGGGAAGGGCTTTATTAAATAAGACAAAGTTACAACTACACCAAAAGGGGAAACTGGATTGAGGGGGAAAACTAAACAAGACCTAATACAAAATATCCTAAACTACAAAACCGAAACAAAAACCAACTACAATCTACATAGGAATACAAAGAAAGCCCTAAACAGAATAAGAAAACTAAATCAATAAATGGCGTACTTACAAACCCACGGGAAACAAATCTAGAGGTGCAAGGTAAGCAGACATAAGGAATCCGGGAGCTGGCGGGGAAACAAGACAGATAGACAGCAGACTAAGGACAGGGAGGGGACCAGCGGGTATCCAGGGATGGGGGAAGACAAGTGTCCAGGTGGGGGTATGGCAGACTGGAGGCAAGCTGGGATTGGCAGAAAAACGGAGTCCATGAGGGGATGCAAGTCAGGAGGAAAGCAGAGATGTGACAGTCTACGGTCCAGCGGGGAGTGATTGAATGAACTGGGTTAAAACAGCTGGAGGTGAGGTAGTGGCAGGTGTCCTGAATGAGCTAATTACTGCAGTTGACACTCATTGCAGTAATCAGCTGGGAGCAGAGTACAGGCAGGTGAAGCAAGGAGAGCAAGAGGGCGAGTGAACAGGGAAAGAGAGACAGGTGGGAGGGATGACAGACAGGTCAAAACATATAAACAGATGAGGAATGATATGAAAAAGAAGGAAAAAGAGGGAAAATGAGGAAGGGCAGGAGCTAGAGCAGGGATCATGACAATCAGTTAATGGAATAAAGAAATGCAAAATCTCAGAAATGATCTAGCAAAGTTACAGTTACATTTATAACAATTTGTTATTGTAGGTTAGTATCTTAATAGGTATTTCATGCAATTCTTGACAATAGCTAGCTTGTTTAATATGTGCAGTATGACATGCTTTATCTTTGAAGAAAAGCACACTTTTAAATACTTTGACTGGGTAAAACAGGGCAGGTGTCACCTCCACCCAGAGGTGACAGATTTGTGCCTACGATATATATCTGTGTAGTGCTGCTGGAGCACACCGCAATGACACCTCACCAGTCTTTCATTTTTAAGAAATAGAATGTTTGCTTTCACATAATCCATCTAAAATTCATATATCTTTTCAAGTGCTTGAACATCCAATCACCACTAAAGTGTATGCCAAGTGAAGGGAAAATAAAGAGCTGTCGTATTGCTACTTAAAGTGTCTTCATTGATTCGTGATGTCAACTGTTGCAAATCTGTACATTTACTACTAAAGATGAAAAGGATACAAAATATCCTTTTTTTTTACGACAGTTTAAACGATAATAACTTAAACTTATTTGAAGCTGTTATTGCTGCTTGTATATCTCATACATCGCTATCAATTATGAATCCATCAGGATTGAAACATTTATTTACAAAAATGTCTTAATTAAGCATGAGTGGTCTGCCATGTAAGTCATTTGACAGATAACAAGATACTGATAATGCTTGTAAATAAATGAGCTGCAACATGAAGACTTAATGAACTATTTGTAGTCTGAAATGTGATCTTGTGGTCAGTTATAATTGAGTAATGACTCAGACCAGCTGACTTTGAGAATTTGACTGGGTTACATTTCTTGCATATAAATACTTGCAGCATGCTTCCTGAAATGGACATGTTGCATATCTGGGCTTGTTCAACTGGGGCTTATGTTATTGTCATTTCTGAGACCTGACTCTGCAAATCTATATTAGATAGAGACGTAGCAATTGAGGGTTTTAATAATTATTACTCAGACCATCCTAGGAAAGGTAGTGGTGTAGTAATTTATGTTCAATCTAATCTTACTGCACAAGTTTTGCTCTCCACATCTGCTCCAAAGCAGTTTGAAACTTTCGCCCTGCATCTTGACTAATCTGGTGGTCAGTTTTTAACTGTTGTTGGCCGCTATAAGCCTCCATCTGCTACCACTAAAACTTTATCCTCCTTAGTGCAACTCTTATTTCAACTAGATTTTAAGGAACTCCTCTTGGTAGGAGATTTCAATTGGGACTGGCTTTCACACTTATCTGATGATTTTAAAACACATTGTATGTCTTTGCATTTCACATAAATAATTGAAATTCCCACTCATGTTAACCCCAAATATCCAGACAAATTCTCACTTATTGATCTTTTAATAACTAATATGCCACATAAATACTCTGGACACCAAAATTTTGCGTTTTAAGCCCTGTATCATTAATAAGTCTTAAGCACTTTAGCAAACAACATTTAATTTTAACTGGGGTCATGTCTTATTGATTGATGACACTGATCTTGCTTGGAAATACTTTTATGATAATTTCAGTTATTTTATAGACAAACATGCTCCTTTTTGCCGGTTTAAAGTGAAAGGCTGTGAAAGCCCCTGGTTCACTTTCTAAGCTAGCAAGCCTCTTATACGAGAGGAAACAGATCTGGACAGTTGCAAGAAAGTCTGATTCTGAGGCTGACTGGCTAAACTTCCAACAATTGCATGATCGTTGTACTACTTTCATTAAAAAACAAAACAAAATGTGCTTATTACCTATTTCAGACCAAACTATAAAGTCAATTCATGCTTGTCAGAACTACCTCCTCAATTAATTGTTGACTCTGTCTGTGTGAAATAAATCTGAGATACTCAGTGGTTTTAACAAACACTTTGTTGCCTCCAGCTCCTTGTTTGACACAGTATCTGATGGTAAATCAGCCAAATTTCCCTCTACAAGTCATGCCTCGGACAGTAAAGCTTTGTCCTTCACACCCTTCTCTGTTAGGGAGGCCCATAAGGCTTTAAATGGCCTAGACACTAAAAAATCTGCAGGTTCTGACAACTTCTCTCCTTACTTTTTGTGCCTGGCAGCAAATATCATAGCTGAACCAGTATCACGTTTTCAGTCTTTCTGTGCAAAACAATGTCATTCCTGATGTTTGGAAATCTGCTTTTGTACTCCCCCAGTTGAAAGGCAGTGATCCTATGGAGTTAAACAACTGCAGACTCATTTTCAAACTCTGTATCCTAGCTAAGGTTTTTCAAAGGCTGGTGAATGATCAGATCAAGAAGCTCTTGACTTTAAACTGTATCTTATCTCATCATCAGTCTGGTTTTAGAAAGCAACACAGTGCAGTAACTTCTTAAATTAAATTTTTAAATGATGTGGAAGCCTTGGACACCAAGGATTATTGTGCTGCACTCTTCATTGATTTGTCTAAGGCATTTGATACTGTTTACCATGATATTTTATGTCAGAGGCTGTCAGATATAGGCCTATCAGACCAAGCTGTTGGCTGGTCCTCAAATTATCTCACCAATTGTAAGCAATGTGTAGTCTCTCTTCCAGCTTTCTTGATGTTACAAAAAGTGTGCTACAAGGTTCTGTCTTATGGCTCACTCTCCTTACTATTTATGTCAACAATGTGGGTCAAAACATAAATACATCTATTCATTTTAATGCTGATTACACTATCATATACTGTTGTGTGAACACTGTTGCCCTTGTATTTGAACATCTTCAGTCAGCATTTGACATCATTCAGTCACATGTGTTTGTGTGTAACTCAGTTTTATATTGTATTGCTATGTTTGTCTAGTACAGGTCCCTTAATGTTGTTTGTCAGTAACTCAGTGTTGTTTTGTTGTGCTTTTTGACGACAGGTCTCTCTTGAGAATGAGACCCCATGTCTCACTGAGATTACTTGTGTAAATAAAAGTTCAATAAATAAAACAATGTAGGAACAGAGGTTACATAACCTCAGTAATAAGCCACATCTCTCCACATGAGTATCCAACAAAAGTTTACTCCAGTACTTGAACAAATACAAATAAAAATTCTTGAAATAGCCTAGCACTACACTCGTAATTGTATCAACAACTGCACATTTGTCACAATGTTAAAAATATACTAGCAACATACTGTTTGTGCAATGTTACCACACTGATGATGTGTTGTTTACATGTTAAAAATCATAGAATTTTGAACTGATTCACTTTCCATACACATGGCCTGCATCCTTTCTTGTTGTCCTCATATCAAGGCATTCCGTGCATGTCATGGTGTGTTAGTCATTGGCACATTTCAGCAGTACTACACATGTACTAGCACAGTAAAATGATTAGCAAACCATTTGATGCACAATTTGCAATGCATATAGTATAATATTTTGAAAAATAATACATCTTTAAGAATCAAAGTTTTTCAAATGTAAATAAGAAAACAAAAAACAAAGAAAAACTACTTACATTGATATGAGTTGGTATCATTAATAATAGAAATTAAATAATACAAATTAAATTGAAAATGACATTTGCATGTGCATTTTAAAATCACGAGATGTTTGTACGTAGCTTTTTTTAGATAATCACATGATTTATTACATGACCTTTTTCATTCATATGTTGATAAACCTTCAAATGACTCATTCAATTCCTTTGACTTTCAGTTCATCTCGAACTCGGTTGAGGTAATGGGGATCTGGATATCCATAGCTGCAAACACAGTGACAGAAATTCAGTAACATACACAAAAAATGAGCCTATGAATCTAATGATTATGTTGAGGTCACATAAATATTTTTCTCTTGTAATAATGCATGCCATTTCGTTGCACATGGAAGAAAATATTTTGTGATATAATATGAAATATGTCAAAAACAATCACACCGTCAACCGTGGAGAGCAATTGGTGTGTGGCATAACATTTTACGTCTGTCATTCCATTACACTTGCCAATACAGTCGTAAACATGCAAATGATTACATTACAGACTCAAATTTGTGGAGGTACATTCCAAGGTAAACCAATAAATAAGCAATAAATACAATGCAACAACACAAAATAAGAGTCCTTACTGAGTTGGTCCTCCATGTGTTGAGGTTTTGTGGTGGATATCATTCCATGTGACCATGTTGTTCCTGCCACTGGTGGTGGACCGACCAATAGTGAAGATGAGTCTCTGATCAAAGGCTCGCCTCAGCAGTTCCAGGATCATCCTGCCTTCTGAGGAATCTGGAATGTAAGCTCTCCTGGATACACCTTCATATGGCTGACCAGGGTTTGGATGCTCCTCCTGCAGATGGGAAAGACTTTCTCTATTTAATGGAATCTGTCAAGCTAAGAAGTATTAAGGGTTTTCAGGAGAGTGGGTTTTCACAGTTCTTAGGCATTAGTGTGCCTTTTTTAAATTTTTTGTCTTAACTACTAAAATAATATCATAACATAAAGAATACATGTACAGACATTTGCATGCACACACTATTCCATTTCCATTTTAAGGGGGTAGTGAAGAAGTGGACTGTCACAGTGTTTCTCTGCTCATTTGTTCACAACTTTGTTTTAAGGTTTACGTTACTACCTGTCTGTGTCACAATAAAAAACAAGGCATGGCAACCTACAGCAGCCTATGTCTTACCTTCCAGACAGCAAGTGCTCAATGACCTAAAATTGCCTTCAGCTAACAGAAAATAAATGATTTTTTTGAGCCTCAAAAGTCTACATTGATAAAGATTAAGAGACTTTATTGTCATTGTGCAGTAGTACGACATTTGTTTGGAAAAACACGACAATTAGCAGGAGTGCAGATCGGAATAAAAATAGATAAATATACTACACTAAAAAAAAATTTTAAAAAATTAAAAAAAAAAGAAAAAAAAGGTACTATATACAAAGTAAAGTGGTCAAGTGTTACCTCTACAAATCTGTCCTGTTCCTGTCCACAAAACTCAGAAAATCAGCAAGAGGACTGGGTGTGTTTATGGCTCATGAGCTCTCTTTTGACAAACAAATCACAAGTATTGTCCAATTGGGTCTCCTATTGAGATATATGATCAGGTCCTTCCTTGCTTGCACTAACCATGAGAAGATCATAAATGCATTCATATAATCATGTCTTGACTATTGTTATTCATCATAACTCCCAACTGCCAGTAGATTAAAATTTAGCATCCGACAGACAAGAAATTAAAAAGACAAGAAGAGTTTAAAAAGGAAACACAAGAAAATTTAGCCCGCCATGTTGTTTCTGTACTCTTACCTTTTGAATGCCACTTGGAATGTGATAATCAATGATTATTGTTCCATACTTCTCATATCCCAGCAAAGATGAAGAGTTTTGGGTGACGGTCATTTTGCCTCCATCAGGCTGTGTTCCTATCAGAATGCCGTATACCTCTCCACAGGTTGGACATACAGGCTTGTAGTCGAAAGCTCTTTTCAAACAGTCTTTGCAGAATGAGTGCTTGCATCGCAATGTCGTCTTGTCTTTTGCTAGTACTGATTCCATACAGATTGGACATGTTTCCTCTTCAGGATCTTCGCTGCATGTAGGTGAAAGACCCAAGGTTCTGCTGCTTGGAGTGTCTGCAAGAACTTTGTTGACTGGGCTCTTGCTTGAACTCTGTATATTTTGTGAGAGAAACTCATTCATTTTAGCTATCTGTGCAAAAGGTCCCATGGCGGTTTGTTCATAGTTTCCGTTGCTGGGTTTAAAAAGAAGGTGTGGAAATTTTCTCTGAAGGCCCATACATTCACGTGGACTCAAATGGACATTTGTGATCTGCAGGTCAGAAGCAATTCTCTGGTAGAATGTGATGAATCGCTGCATGACAAAGTCATCATGAAGCCTGTCAGAAGGGTAGAATGAGTCACACCGTGGTCTGAAAGTCACCCGTACTAAGTTATTGGACTGACTGTGTACTGCTCTGAGGTCAGGCTGAGTCTTAATGAGAAACTTGGTACCTTGGATTTTGTTAAGTTTGTCTGCACATTTTTGGTCAATATAGTCCATAACAACCCCAGACACATCCAGATACTTGGCATGAGTTGAAACATGGTTATCTTGCTGAAAGGTCTGTCCATGTGTGGCAGAAGAGGGCTGATGCCTTGCTGACGGCAGAGCGACTACAAGGTTCTCCAGGTGCTCAAAAGTCCCCTTTACTACGTAGCAGCAACCTTTCTTCTCATGTTTGTAAGACTGAAGAATCTCCTTTAATCTCCCAGGGTCTTCATAATTAACTTCATCAATGATGATAGTGATGTTCTTGATAAACTGCAGTAGGACATTACAGCTGAAGTTATTTATTACACCCATGGTTCCATCTAAATGTAGCACGCTATATAGATCTATTCAAAAATATGAATGAACGGTTTCTGTGTTGGTGATACAGTACATTACAATAAGACTGAGATGGTTGCTCTAGAACTCAAGTGATAAAAAATGCCTTACTCTGCATCAAATTTTTGTTTCACGGAATTTGTTTGCAGCAGATAAATGCAAACACATTAATCACTATCCAAGAGCTGAAATTTGATAAAGTTTTAAAAAGTCATACAGTAAAATGAGGAGACGAGTAATAAATATGTAAAAAACTATAAGAGTTTTGGGGTCTTATTTATTTTTAAACCAGTGAAATAAGTCAAATGATGTCAGGTTTCGGTGTTTGAAGTCATCTATCACAGCTCCAGGTTGCTTTTGAATGCACACTTTTTCAGTTTTGAAAGAAACAAGCCCCTTATTTCACTAATTGCACATCCTCGATTAACTTTCCTCGACTCCTCTCCTTGCGTCGCTCACCGAGAAGATGACAACAGTTATTAACAAAATGAGACATGAGTGTCAGTTAAGTATGAGTTGTGGCACAGCTATGTCACTTGTCCACTGCTTTATTATATCCTACCACAGTTTTTTCTGATCTCTGTCATACAGTATATATTTTAACTTATAATTCAAGTTACAACATTGAAAAAAGTAACGAGAATATACAGATGTTGTATATATTTTTACTTATGATTCAAGTTACAACACTGAAGAAAGTAACGAGAATATACAGATGTCATACATTTTTATTTTTTATCTAATAGACACATGTAGTGTCAAGTATAAAATACTCATGGCACACAACATAACACAATGCAAATAAAGCTTGACATATATCAATATTAACATTTGTCATTTCTGCTGCCAATATGAGGCTCATCTCTTTTAACTAATTTCAGCCTCCTTGACTCCTCAGTCCTCCGGACCGTGACCCAGAAATCATTCTTGGTGCATCATAACGAAAGCTGTCTCAATTCCTAAAATGCATATCGAGGAGTGAGGGTGAGGGTCGAGGAGGCTGCTGGAGGATGACATCTGTACATTTTCATCACACTGTGCAAGGTTGTAACTTTAATTGTAAGTAAAATAATGTACTATATATTATCATGAATAGTGTTCTGCTCACCTGATGGACATCATAAAAAACAGTGGTAGATTATAATAAAACAGTGGACAGGTGATACAGCTATGCCACATATCAGAACTGATGTTGCTTTAAACTGATGCTCCGAGGTGAGGATTTCTGATTCTGTTAAAAATGTGTTGCCTCTACTCCTCTCTCTTTTCATTTTCTCCTCTCCTCCTGTATTCAAAACTGTGGTGGGAGGGACTTGGATGTGGGATGTGGAATTAGTGACATGAGACAGGAGAACAGGGACTTGCAGAGGCCTTTGGAGGGACAGGTGCTCAAAGTTAAAAGGGGGCACATGGAGCACAAATTTGAAATCCCATACAGAAACATACCTTACAATATAACTGGCTTAATTGTAGCAACCCATATTCATGAAGAATGTAACATGGAATCACACAACATACCATATCATCGTTCACACCTCATATCTTTGTTAGGGGGCAGTCTATGTTTGACCTGATGGGATACATTAACAGCTTCTGTTGAGGAGGTTGGTGAGGAGGCTGCTGCTGCATTGATCTGAGAGTGTAGATACTCTCAGTGGCGCAACGGTTAGGTCTCAGGACTACTGATCAGAAGGTCAGTGATTCAAACCCTGATGTGGTCATAAGCAACATTTCACAGTGCTGTAATGTATTTGTGACAAATTATTATTTTGAAGTTGAATTTAGATCACCATTAGACACTGGACTGTTTAACTGTGGCTGCTCTTCCTGGAGTCCTTGCTTTTAAATTTCATACCTGTTCCAGATATATACTGTATAGCCACGGATTTGCCCCAGGGCGCTGATTCATAATCTGCCCTTTATTATTTGTAGTGCTAATAATAAAGTTAAAAAATAATAATTAAATGATACAGAAATCATGTATTTGTGCTTTTATTCAGTTTGACGATCCACTTTGCGCAAGACAACAAAGTTATAAAAGTTATATATTTTATATTTATGCCTATTATATTTAATTTGCGTCTATATATACAAATGTTATAAACAAGTATTGATATCTTTAAACGAGAGGTTGAGAAAATCACAGTTCAAATTCTTCTAATTATTATTATTATTGTATTTATACTGCAATAGTCCAAAATTATGTGAAATTGCATGTGCATAGTTTTAGTGAAATAAATAACCTATGCCTCATTGCCTCTAGAAACACACGAAACACACTGCAACTCACTGACAGTAAAATAATACATCTCTCTGATGCACTTTGCCCATGACAAAAGAAACAGAGAAACAAAAAGAAGCCTGGCATATTTCATCCTCTCAGCACGCTGTGTGGTTAACTATCGGCTATAACTGATGAGAGGTGTGTGCAGAGTCAGACACACACACACACACACACACACACACACACACACACACACACACACACACAGGATGCTCACTTCCTAATCCCCCCCCCCCCCCCCCCCCCCCCCCCCCCCCCCCCGCCCCCGCCTGCAGGAGAACAATGACTACTTGTACGGACATAAAGGCGTGTCATTGAAGACCTCCTTCATCTGTTCACATTCACCAATTACAAGTATTATTCTTATTAGTAGAACTATTGAAAATATTATTCACTAACAAACAAAACATTAATTGGGCGCTTGTAAATATGAGCTATGACAGCATATACAGTAGCCTATACAAGATTACAGTGTGGGTTGTTGTCATTCATTTTAACACACGATGAACAACAGAAGTGAATGAGCCTAACAGTTAGGCTCATTATTCTCCTGGAATCGCTGGAATTGACGCGTTCTGGACAATTTCGCGCAGGTCTCTCTTCGAAAACCAAATACTTTCATGAACTCGGAGAGATCGAGCCGCTGCGTTTTCCTATCTGCTGTCCGACAACAATGAATAACTACCACACTACTACTGGATGTATCTATTCCTACTTTAATATTACGCCAATTTTTTTTTAGCCAAATCAAGGCATTTATTCATAAATACATTTTACCTACCTCCATAGTGCAGAACTCTTCTAGTTCATTTCCTCAACAACACTTGAGCGGAGCCTCGTCTGCTCGGTGGTTTCACTTTCAGTGTTCACACGTCGGTCATGACCGACCCCTGTCGGTGACATTGGAAACAACATGAAGTCACCACTTACAGACGCACTGTGGAGAAAAGACCTTTAATCATTGAATGAATAACAAGGAGCCATTACTTTTAGTTATTACTTTTTGATGAAATAATATCTATGACAGACAGTGAATTCAAATGCACAACTCAGCATTCAAAGTCAGGTGATCACACAGGCAAGGAAACAACAACAGGAACAACTGGAGATATTGGAAATGAGAGAAGAGATGAGTATTTTCTGAAAAAAATCAGGGAATAATCACCGAGACCCAGAAACAAGAAAAACATTATCTTAATAAAAATGTATTACTATGCTTCGCTACACAGTGTTCTGTGTGCTAATTACTTGAGACTTAAAGGACCACAATGTAAATTAACAGTTAACATTTTAAAACTACATTTTGACAGTCCCATGATAATACCCAGGCTTTAAGACGAAGAATGGAGATGGGGATCCTGAGCAATTGCCTGCTTTGCCTGGTTTGGTAATCCACCCTGCTTTTCACACCAGTAGAGATAGCTAGCTAGCTAGCTAGATAGATATACTGATACACAGAGATAGATAGATAGATAGATAGATAGATAGATAGATAGATAGATAGATAGATAGATAGATAGATAGATAGATAGATAGATAGATAGATAGATAGATAGATAGATAGACTGATCCACAGAGATAGATAGATAGATAGATAGATAGATAGATAGATAGATAGATAGATAGATAGATAGATAGATAGATAGATAGATAGATAGATAGATAGATAGATATACTGATCCACAGAGATAGATAGATAGATAGATAGATAGATAGATAGATAGATAGATAGATAGATAGATAGATAGATAGATAGATAGATAGATAGATAGATAGATAGATAGATAGATAGATAGAAAGAATTCAAGGTACGAAGTAGCTCACACATGTTATGTCAAGATAGAAGAACAATGTACAAAAGAGCATGCAATTGATATGCAAATTGTGCTGGTCAAAGAAACAGCATATAAGGTGCCTGAAATGCTGGTATTTACAGAAGTGTGCAAAAATGGTTCATATTTACAAAAATGTGAAAATTGGTGTTTACAATAAAAATAGAGTATCATAAGTGTACAGAATGGAATAAGTAGTGTATTTTGAAGTATGAAAGTTGCGATGCGAAAATAGAAACAAATAATAATGACTATACAGGATGGGTGTGGTGCATG
Organism: Amphiprion clarkii; assembly: GCA_027123335.1. Classification (NCBI taxonomy): domain Eukaryota; kingdom Metazoa; phylum Chordata; class Actinopteri; family Pomacentridae; genus Amphiprion; species Amphiprion clarkii. The sequence continues at coordinate 10,920,505 of CM049572.1, read as the reverse complement.
AGTCCTGGTGGGCCCAGTGTTATTGGTTTATTGCACAGTTGAAATGAGCCATTGGGTTGTAGCAGCCAGCAGATCAGGTTATGAACCACTGATCTTGACCGAGGCGTTATGGTGCCTGATGGCTGTGGGGACAAAGGATCTCCTGTACCGTTAAGTCCTGCAGTGCACTGAGATGAGCTCACTGTAGCTGCTCCTCTGTCCAGCCAGGAGGCTGTGAAGCTGGTACATGGTGTTGTAAAGGATGGTCTGATCTGTGCTGTCTAAGTGTCTCTCAGCCACAGTCCTCAGTGAGTCCAAACTCCTGCTGAACACAAAATCAGTCTTCTTCACCAGCCTGTTCTGTCACCTAGAGTTCCTCTCAATCATGCTGCTGCCTCAACAGACCACACCATAGAAAAGAATGCTGGCCACCACTGACAGGTAGCACATACTAAGCTTATTTCAAGGAAAACAAGCCACCCAAAACTTTGGTGGAAGCTAGTGTACTTCTTGTGAATATGTAATTCTTGGGCTAGCTGGCCGGCTTTCACAGTAGTGTTGTAGAAATATTAATAGTGATTCTACAAAACACAAGTTTACTGGAGCAGCAGCAGCTTTGTAAATAATTAGTAGACCTCCAAAACCACAGTTTTCAACCTCTTCCTCTGCAGTTCTTGTTGGAGGAATATTGCATTTTCTTCTTCAGGTTGTGCTGAACAGCTGTTCTGCTGATTCCAAGCTGTTAACAGCACCCTTTCACCACATATTCTTCTTTGTTAAGCACCAAGATGGTTGTCTTCTTGTCATCTCACAACTCTCTTCTTTAAGGCATTGTTGAATCATAATTTAGTTTGGATTATTTGTTGGGTTTACATATACAACATATGCAAAATGTTCGCAGTTTCAGTACATCCTGTTTTTCTGTATTGAACTGCTAAAAGTTGTTTTAATGTCAGATTATGTAATTAATTAACTCTGAAAACTCTTGTGAAGTTCTGTTGATAGATAGATTAGATAGATTAAACCTTTATTGATCTCACAGCGGGGATTTTTTTTCGGTGTCACAGCAGCAAATACAAAAAACTACAAGAAAAGAAAAAGAGCAGCACAGTGCACAGATAGCTAAAATAGTCACTTTCTCCTTCTAGAAGAAATATAAATGTTTACAGAAAATTTTATGTGAAATTGAACAGTGTCCTTATATACATTATTTATTGCACAGTTCGTGGGTGAGCTGAACTACTGGGAGCAGGCTTGATTGTACAGTCTGACTTGCAGCAGGAGGGAAGGACCTGCAGTGTCTCTCCTTTAGACATCGCAGGTGAAGCAGTCTGTCACTGAAGGAGCTGCCCAGTGATGTTACTGTTGTGCAGATTTTCTGTGAATACAACCACATGTAGTCTAAGAATTTTTTCCAAGGCTGTAAATGCTTATCTCAAAAGTCGAACCTTTATGACGCCGTACAGACGTATAGCTGTAGAGAGGAGAGTCATGCATTCATATACATTGACTGTGAATTTACGCTGGAGTGTCCGAGCAGCGCCTGAAAGCAGCATCCGTAGCCATGCTCAGTGTGTCCAGCAGAGGTCGGTGGAGCTCCACGCTGCTGTCACGCCGCCCGTGACGCTGCTGGCCGACATGTGACCGTCCTGACACACAGCAGCTGAGCTGCCAATCAAACACTTTAGTTTATTTAACAGCGCGTTTCTCTGTTTGGTCACATAACATGTTCCCATTAATTGGACTCTGGAGCTCAGTGAAGGCCGTCAGTGCTGTGGTCTCTACGTCTCAGGCACCGTATGTATGGACAGAAGGCTGAATCCCAGATGACTGGATGAAAAACTTCCTTTGATTTGGACCGTTTGCTTCTATTGCTGTTTAAGTCTAACTTATTGAAGCTATGCAGTAGGCTGTATTGTGTGTACAATTTTCAACACTAGCTCTCTTGGCTAAATTGGTATAATGTTTGAACACAGTGCTTGAATTGTGGTGTGAAGTATGATTCTCGTCATTTAGCGCGTTACTAAAAAGCGCAAAATGAACAATCAGTGAGCCCAGTAACTGTTGGGGTGTGCGTTTTCCTGTGTTTGTCTGCGAGGAAATAAGAAAGCTTACACTGTCGTTTATTACTTTGTGGTAGTCTCAATAATTATCCGTGCTTTATGGGAAAGGGTTTCTGCTACGTATGAGCACATTTTTGTTGCAATTCTACAACGATTTTAAACATCAAAAATAAGAGGCATGAAAATTGTTACCCCCAAAAATGTTAATAACCTGTCATAAATTAGAAATAGGCCTATTGTAAATCCATACTATAGGAATGGGTCATAGAAAATGTGTTAATTAATCAACAATATTAAAGTATAGTTTTAATTTTATACTGCGGGTAAAAATATGCAGTCGCATTCTGACCCGAACTGAACATCCTGCCGTGTGTAGCTGTCCATCCAGAGGAGAGAGAGCTCTGACAGCAGTCCCAGTGTCAGGAGGATCGGATTGACAAGGTTTAGACATCTGTCAAATTCAGCCAATAGAATATACATTAGTAATATTGAAAAACGGACTGTGAGCAGGGATTAAGTCCACTTTTTAATCTGATCACAGAAGTCAGATGGAAGCAAGCCGACGCCTCCAAAGCATCACGGACAGCAATCACCGTCGCGATATTAGAGAAAGCCATTTTATTACAATTATTCTGAATCAAATTGCATGAAATCAGTTGACCGTAAACCACTAAATATGTTTCAATGTCCTCAAATCGATCATTCTCTGATGGAAAGCCACGCTGCGTCTTGCTGCAGTCTGATGAAAACTAGCTTTGGTCGTTTTACTGTTTCCAGGTCAGTAGAGGATTACAGCGCCTGTATGTGTTGAGGATATTCTCCTGCCTGTAGGTTCATGAACCTCTGTGAAAACACGGCCGTCTGCCTGGGAGCAAATCATCATCAATTATGAAGCTTCAACCCAGGAATGTTTTCCTCCTTAGTGGAAACTGTGGAAGCGGCAGCAGCAGAATGAGCAGCTCCACATCTGAGCTGCTGGAGGCTGCAAGTCGCCACTTTGGAAGCAAAGGTGTTACTGTTTAACACGTGTGCATGTTGTTAGGGTGGCACCTATTAATAAATAAATGAGGGTAAATATAGACAGATTTTTTTTCAGTGCTGATTGTCTTGAGACATGTAGTTTAGCTTCTCAGCATGTCAATACTGATAATGTACTACTAATAATATGTGGTTATTGTAGTATTTATTTTCCCCACTTTGTCCCCAGAATGGCGAAAGACTTATTTACTATTTAGTCAGTATAATAGCTCCGCTGGTTGTTGACCCTTTCAATTTCTGGCTCTTGGTAAGTGGAATTTAATTCACACCGTTTGTACTCGATACATTATTGCATTCTCCAAATTCAATAATGATTTGCTCAATTTTTCTGCATAGAGAATTTTGTTTGTTTGTTTTGAAGGTTGTAGTTCTGCGTTATTCTGGAATGTTAAGGCCTAAATATGCTCTAACCCTTTAGGTGCTTTGCTGCGATGAAGCCCGTTTTTTAACTCTAACAGAGATTTTAAAGATAAAAATGACCGACTCTGTCTGATTGTGATGCAGCTTCACTGAGCTCCACTGATATTAAAAGTGATGGTGCAAAACTACCTTGCACATTATTTGGCATCTTATTAACCCTCGATGTGTGACGTGTCATTTTTACAGACTAACACTGCGTCAGCTAATTGGACAAAAGCCCGAACAGCACACTTGGAGATATGTGTGTTTTTTTTTTTTTTTTAGAGAACAGTGATAAGGAAGAATTGCATGAGATTTTTAAAATATGATTAATGGATACGACTAAGCCATGTCACAGAATTACAATCTCTGAGCTGCGGGGGACCCACACAGTTCCTTAAAGTGTGCGCGCGTTGAAATACGTCAGTGTTTTAATGCCATGATGTATTAATGCATCGATGTTTCGAATATAACAAATTAATAATGCAACTATTTCAAATTTCAGTCCTTTATGTCCAACTCAAACATGTTGTGGTTCATGAGGAAATATAATTATTTCCAATAATGTATATAGCATCCTTCTTTGTTGCCAATGCCACTAACCATTCGTGAAATTCTGTAACAATAGTTTGCATGATTTTGTCTGCAGCATCATAGACATGGGAACTGACATTCTGCTGTTTGTTGCTGCAGACAGTCGCCATTATTGTGAAGTATCCGTCACTCAGTTACTCATTAACTCATATTCATGGAGCACTAATTGATGTTGTATGGGTGTTATCAGTGTGGGCTACATGAGTGCTTGTACATATTCTTCAAATTTGGTGCCCTCCGACCAAACCACATGGCAGTGCTAGAATTACAAATCAGGAGATGACACATTTATAGGAGATGCTCATCCCAGATCTGCAGTGTGATGTGAAGTTCATCATCTTCTGTGCAGAAACACTGAATGCCTGTATGTGTAATGAATACCTTGCCTTGCAGAAATGGATGTCTAACTTGTTTCATGTTCTACGCTAACCTGATGCCAGTGGTACACTGGACATTTACTAGGCTTAAAGTACAGTGACAATTACTCATTCTTTTTCCTGTCTTAAATTCTGTCTTTTTTTTCTTTTTTTGTGTGTCATGTAAAGCGATTAGAAAGCCCTTTGGGGAAATATTAGAATTTATTTTCTCAATATGCTCTCAGTAGACGGAAGGTCATGGCTGTGTTTGATCAACTCAAGCTCCAGCAACCAAACTTGTACTGTCTCCTGGACAGAGTGTCTTCTTAGCAATGGTGCTGTGTGCCACACCAGCATCTAAATAAACCAAAACGATCTTTGTGGTTTGTAACAAGCTGCCGTTTGGCTGTGAACCAGTCCGACTGTCTGCTGTAGCTTAAATGTAAATGGTACAGCTTTATGCACATATGGTTTAAGAAAAAGCTGTTTTCATTTTGATTGTAATGGTATATTCCAGACAACACAGTTGTGACTGTGTAGAACCTAAAGGTTTGTTTTACTGAACTGTTCAAAAAAATAATAATAATTGTAAGAGACTAAAGATTTGCAACACACTAGTTTCAGGTTTCATTGTGAGAGCAGTATTGGTATCTTCTGTTTTTACTGGACAATACTGATCTGTTGTGTGTGTTGGGCCTATAGGTTGATAATGAGCAGAAGCCCGCTGCTGAACCACAGTAGAAAATCATTGAGTAGGTTTTAGTAAACAATAAACAACGATAACATTTAATAAATATAAATTCACAATTTTTTAATCCAACTCTGAGTGACAGACAATATCAACACACTTTAGGAATACTTTTTAATACAGTTTTAGCGACATCAGGAATGGGATGAAACCATTTGTTGTAGTTAGCATGGACATTAAAATTATTCAAATAATTCAATAAATGAATTATGTCTGCTATGAATATATTACACTTCCCCTTTTAATGTATCCTTAAAAGTTCATCTTATTCCTCTGACTGATCGTATGTTTTCTGTACTGTAATGTTTAACTTCTCCATTAATCATCTGTGATGTTTATACTATGGTGATTTATAATTTTTTAAAAAAATTTTATGTCAGTTGATTTCACACAATTCCACACATATTTCCTTGTAATTTCCTTGTAGATTATATGTAATCCCCAAGGTATGTACATTTGATATATTTGAGACCTTGAAAATGCATGCCTTAAATGGTAAATATCATAACTATTTGGTTTACTGTTCCATAAACATGGGATTTATTAATCACAGCACAGTTTGACCTGTTGAGGCTTCTGCTGAATTTTCAGTGAGCTCAGATTTGAAGTTGATGGAATTGATATTCAACGCAACCGGCTGCAGGAAGTGAAACTGTCAAATGAGCAGCTGCAGTGGGCATGAGTGGACCAAGTGGGCTGAATTACTTTTACTGATTGAAGATTACTGATTGGCAGCTGAAGATGAGAGCTGAGAGATCAGTTATCATCTTCTTAATGAAGCACTGTGATGTTTATTAATTCTGGTTCAAGACTGGTTGGAAGAAGTAAACATCTCCTACTTGCCATGCTCATCTAATAAGCCAGCAATACACATTGCACAGTTACAACAGAAGAAACTTACTTGTGCCCACATGTGTTCACCAAGGAAGGATAGACTATAGAAGCTTCCACACACTGTTGCACACTTTCCTGAATATATGAGGCGTGACCAGCATGCACATCTGGTGAAATCACCTCACTCCAACCCTAACTGTAACATCAAAAGCCGAAAGGCAGATTGCCATGAGCAGTTTCTGCTGGCCAAACCACTTTTGTGGTAATACTACTTGCTCTCTTCTGTATGGTTTGTTATCTAATAACCAGTATTAAGCAGTGAATTCCTTCAGTGCAACTTGGGAACAATCCATCTATCACTTGCAAACTGATATCTGCCTGTGCTGCTCAGTGTCCTGTTAGAGTAAGTTTTTGTAGCACTTCCAGAAGGGCAGGGTGATTCCATAAAGTTTGGCTTAGTTAGTATAAGTAAACTATTATTGTTAAAAGCAGGGACTGCATTTGTAAGGGAAGGATACATGTCATGATATATGACTTGAATGCACTATTCATATGCTCATTTATTTATTTTTTTTATCAATCAATCAAAGTTTATTTGTATAGCCCTTTACAACAGCCCAAAGGGTGACCAAAGCACACTAAAAACAAGAAAATAACTTAAAAGCAATACAGCAGTACAGTACTTAAAGCAGGACAAACAATCACACTCGCACTCACACCTATGGGCAAATTTAAAATAATCAATTAACCTCAGCATATTTCTGGACTGTGAGAGGAAACCGGAGTACCCGGAGGAATCCCACGCATGCACAGGGAGAACATGCAAACTCCATGAAGAAGGACCCCAGGAAGGCTGGAACGCGAACCAGGGATCTTCTAGCTGTAAGGCGAGAAGTGCTAGCCACCATGCCACTGTGCAGCCCATAAAATACACAATAAGACAATAAAATAAACAACAATAAAACAGCACTAAAATATACATCAAAAAGAAATAAAATAATATCCATCTTATAATCGAACCATTTTTCTGTTCTATTTTTGTTAATTACTTAATAGCATGTTTGTTTAAACACAGATTAGTTTTTAATGGTAAATAAATATTAATTTTGCATTCTTGTTAGTGTGTGCATGCTGGCAACAGTTGAGATGCAAATATCGCAGCACTAATAAGAGAGTTCATGCGTGCCTGGATATGAGCTACTGCAATGAATCAATCCAGCTGAAACTAGTACTGATACTCAAAACAAATTGCTACTATCTACACTTTGAGGATGAAAAGGGCCTCTTTTAAACTGCAGGAAGACTGGTGTACTGAGGACAGACTTGACTGATTTTTTTATTTTAAAGCTATACTGTTCCCTCTCCAGTTTCTTCATGATCGAAGTGTCCATCATTCAGACCACTGTCCAACCAACAATTTATTACTTTTAACTATGACCCCTTTACCTTCAACCAGGTGATGTTCATGGCCTAAAAACAGGAATGAATTCTCTTTTTTGAAGGCCCAGAAAAACAATGCCACCCTGTTGACAAGGATGTCAGATTCATTTTGGAAGGCAATGTGGCAAGTCAAACTTGAAAGATTCGCTGCCCTCTATTAAACTAGCTGTGCAGTAGGTTGCTGAGAATTTTCTGCTTTGCTTCACACCAACAGGGATCTTTTGTTGTTTGCATGTTGGTGTTTAAATAATTCCACCATTTTATTACCAGGTAAATGAATAAAACTGTACAAAGCTGTAAAAAAACAAATTTTACTCTTAGATGTTACCTTATGCATATGTTTACATTCAACCCAAGTTTTACTTAGCTTAGCAGACTCCATTGGGTTTTGACACTAAACAGACGTCTTGCCACTTACTCGAGGGTTTCCCTCAGCCTAAAGAGAAGCCATTCTTCTTGAGCACTAAGCCTCTGCCTGAGGAGACTTGAAGGCATCACTTAAAGGTGGCAAAATGACAATCTGATAGATGCCCTGTTTAGACTACTAGCCTTTATGCACTGACACACATGCATTTCCTTCACAGGCAGAAGATATGGTTACTAATGGACCTCTGTCAGGTGACTGCTTTTGCAAAGACTATAGAGATAGTTACCATGGAAACAGGCATAAATTAAACCCCTTAAACGAGCAGAAATGTGTCCATGTCCTTTATGCTCTACCTGTTTCCCCTCTAAAAGGTACAAAATTTATGATGGTCTAACAGAGGAAGTAACTTTTCAAGCAACATTTGACATTTTGGGCTCAGAAAATGTATAAAGATGCCACGATTGACAAATTGAAACTACAGCCAGTGGAGACCTTGAGAGAGGCCTCAAACATGGCACAGCACTCTCTGCCATTTTTCTTTTCAGCTCAAGAGCCCTTTAGAATCTGTAACAGATAAATAGGAAGTTTTGAGAATAGTGTAAATAGCTCTCATTATCGTTCCATGCTCCCTGCCAAAGGGGCAAATACTGTTTTGTGTTAGAGAAGGCAATATTGTTTACATGAAAGCTGTCAGCTGCTGGTATTAATCACTCTGCTGTAGGCAGCAGGATGTGCATGTTTAAATATGTGAAAGTGTGCTGACAATGTCACTGCGGAGGGAAATGTCTCCATGCATGGACATCTACTTTTTTAACTGCCAACTGGACAAAAGCACCTGCTAAATAAAACATTATGTAATTTCAACAACTGTCTACAGAAAAGAGAATAATTGGAAATGACTAAATGTGTATTATGTGTGGAGCTTGCTCTTCTCATAAACAAAAAATCAAGAATCTGTTTATCCTTTACCTCTTTCTTTGTATTTTTTAGGCCAGCAGAAGATACTTATACTTGCAATAATTCTATTTAAAAAAAATAATTAATTGTTTATGTGTTTACTTAAAGTTAAGTTTTAAAGAAGCATAATCCTATTTTATAAGCTCAGCTGATGGTCAACATCGTAATTCTGGTTCCAACAGAAACAACATTAACAAGAAAAAAACAGACAGTATGTCAAACAAATAGAAATAAGATATATTTGATGGAGATTTGCAGCAGATGTGTGACACAACTGGGACAGTATATAGCAGTACATAGCAATTTTGGATTTCATTTATCTACAACCCCTTTTAAAGAACACATTGTCATCCACACACATACATTCTTGCTCTACAAAATGTCCACACACGTATTAAGTATTGTCATTCGAGACATATTTGTTTAATTTATACAACTAGAACAATGCTTGAATGTTACAGCAAACAAACAATGAGCAATCTGCTTTGTCTTTAAAACTAGTTACTTTGGAATTCATCAGTTTTCATTTTAGAAATTCAAATTCTGAATGTAGAGTGCAGAGAGAACTTCAGTAGATGTGACCTCAAATCGAGCATTTTCTTTTTAATTGTCGAAGAAATGTCAGGCTACTTCTCAATATACTTTGTCAGCTTTCCATCTGTTCAAAAGACATAATCTGTGAAATGATATCACAGAGGCCACCTGCAGAGGCTCTGCTGGAGATACTGCCTGAGCTGACCTCCACATCCTCAACAATCTACATCAGTCTAACATCTATTTGGATTTCAGGCACTGTGGAGAGTATTCTTAAAAACAACATGGAGGATGTTGAAGAAAGTCTCTCCTGCTTGTCATGTTTTTTAAACAATTTTGTATTTTGCCCTTCATAAATAAAATTAATATTGCTACACCCTATGTTACCATAAGGAAATGCATTTACAAATACTGTATTTTTTCATTTCTAAATGTTCAAAATGTGGCATAAGACTACATTTGGATCCTTTCATTTCATAGTAGCACTTAGAGCTTACCATGTTTAATTTAGATTTTTAAAAACAAGGATATTGTTGTAACATTTAGGTTTTGGATTCTGGGCATGATCTGCTGGAGACAGCATGGTTTGTCTGAGGAGGGAGTATAAGCTGAACATGAGAAACACTGGAGAAGAGGCGAATGAATCAGCAGCTGGCAGTGAGGCACACAGGAGGATCTACACACGAAAACACAAGCGGTCAGTGGATTTGTGAACAAGAAGCATTAGATACAAAATACTCAGCTTGTTCACGGGAATTGGCCAGAGAGTCGCTGTGGATGTACCATAGTTATGGAACAATGTGGCTCTGGAGAGCAGGAGAAGCCAGAGTTTTATGGAGGTCTTGATGTGGCAAGATGCAGGTGTGTTCAATCAGCCAGCTGCAGTGAGTGAAGTCACGCTCTCAGCCACACACCGAAAGGGAATGATGAAAACAGAAAGAGAGATGTGGTTCCATTCAGTATTGTGAAACACAATCTAACAGTCTTCTATTGCATAGCATCCATGGCCCAATGATCTGCATGCTGTATTTCTATTCTTGCTGTTTGTTTCTCACTTTAATAAACTCTTTGAAATGATTTGCCTGTAGCCTCACATTACTTGCTCCCTAGTCAATTGAATTTTAAAGATTTCCAAATATTCTGATTATTATTCTGACCGTTGATGGTCGACTTAATGAAATTCCAAGTGTGAGCAGTGTGTGACAGATTTGTTTTTTCACAGCTACAATGAAACATGATGACTGTTCTAGCAGTTTGAAGAAAATGTTACACAAATAACGGTAACCCTTACTGGCTCCCCAGTTTTGTTCTGTAGCTTTGACTTGCCCCAGCAAGTGAATAAGCTTGGCCTCAGTAACAGTGAAGTCTGTTCCTGAGGAGGGAAAGAAGCCTTGGCTGGCCGCCCTCAGTCTTTCACATGGACATGTTGCTGTGATCTCTAACTGGAGGTAGCAGAATAAGACACTGCATCTATTCAGCAGGGAGCCGGGCTTTTGATTTGGTTCATGGGGATCACTTCTAACTGCAGACAAGCATTAACACTGAGTGGGTCGTCATCTTTGACTTGATCAACCAATGATAGGGGAGCAGCTTTGCTCTGGCTTTAAAATGAGCTGAAGTAAAAAGGGTCTGTGTGCCACCAGTGCCTGGCTGAATCAAAATGTTGTCTTTTATTCCAAACCCATTAGCAACCTCCCGACACATGCTATAATAAAAATACACATTTATTTTGGTCAAAATGGGATGAAAACAGCACTTCAAAGCTCTTGGAGATTGAAGTAGCAATTTGGATGTTTCATTTTTTCCCTCTTTCATTGCATTGATGTGGTTTTGGTCATGAGGATACCTATTCACAAAGCCCAGGATTGTCCATTCAGAAAGATGATTCTTTAATGAAGAGATATCATTTCTTCTATTAATGTACAGACTTTGTGTGTGTGTGTGTGTGTGTGTGTGTGTGTGTGTGTGTGTGTGTGTGTGTGTGTGTGTAGGATTCAGCAGATGCCATTCAACAGTAGACTGAAAGTAGGCTAATGGGGGTTTGGACACTAGACACTCTCTCTCATTTCACCATAAAAACATAAAAAATGTTGTAGAATGAGTACTGTGCTGTAACTTGTAGAAATCATTTTCCCTTTTGTAGAATTAATACAGAAATAACTGAATCAGTGAATATGAATGCAAAATACTAATGCAAGTGCAAAATTGCTTTTGGTATTTACATATGTCACTGATTAATTCATATAAATATAATACATATTTAATATATATTTATTCATACTGCATGTTACTCAAGTGTAAAAAATCATACAGAAATTTAGTTCAACCAACTAATCCTTTCTTGTTCATTAAATGTAAATATACATGTTTCGTTAATTTTTGGTTTAGTAAATTTAAAATATTTTGTTTATTTTTAGAAGAATTTTGAAGAAACCAGGATAGCAGAGTTCCCACGGTGCATTGTTAGAGAGTTGAAACTCAACAGAGACTCTTTTTTTTTTGGTAGAAAAACTTGCAGGGTGTCTTTAATACATACTTTCATACAATTAAATTAGGTTATGGTTGTTTCGTTTTATTGCAATGAAAGCAATTCCAACCATGATGGTGGTTAGTATTGAATTCAGCCTATCAATTCATAAACTTGATTCACTCACTGTCACTAGGATTCAGCATCCCAGATCTTTGTACTCGATGTCGTCCAAAATGATTTATTATGAATTTGGGTACTACTTCTTTTATTGTGCATCAATTTTTGGTAGGTTTTTATTGAGTGTATGTCTTTGATCATCAGTACAATACCTAATTAAACTATGTGTACTGCAATTTGCATCCCTAGTTGGATTAATTAAAACCAGAATTAGAAGAATATGCATGTGTGCATCTCCTTTCAGTCAGATTTTAGCAGTCCCACCCACTGATACTGCTTACCTTCGAGTCCTGGTGTATAACAGTCATTTTAACAGCATCAGGGTGATGTTAGTGTATGTAGCTTCAGTCCCAGTGGGTCTAATTCAACGCTTGTTTGTGGCACTGAGGCACCTGGAGACCAAGAGTCTGATGTCTGACATGCTGTTGCCCATGGCTGCTTTCCAGTTCAGCATCAGTCGGGGATCAGCAGCCGTGTAAAACAGGCCCACGCAACCTAAAACTTTAATGTCGACACAAAGACTACCAGGATCTCGCTCACCCCCCAACCTGATGTGCTGTGGGACTTCTTCAATGTCAGGAACAGTAATTCAGTGCCCCAGACCTGTGTGGTGCACATCTTGATGGTGTATGTGGTGGTAGATGCCACCTTAGCCTTTATTACAGAGACATGGTAATGAACACAAGGGACTAATTTTCAAATGTCGCAACAAGTAACTCATATGACAAGAGGGGTGTATTCAGAGTTACTACCTCTCTCACCTTCTACACACACACATGCACGCATGCACACACACCCACACACCCACCCACACACACACACACACCCTGATCTAGCTTCTGCCTGACTTCCTCCTCGCCATCACCGGCACTCTGTGAGCAGCATGCAGTTAATTATTGAGCACCTGAAGAGCAGCACAGCTCTCAGCTTGCTGCTGTCTGGTTGTTTAAAATAGCTCTCCGCACACTCTGTGTGTAGGGCAGACACTGTTTACACCAAATTACATATGATGCTGTCTTTTCACCATATGTCACTCTATTCTTTGTTGGTCACAGTGGAAAGCAGCAGCTTCTTTTGAACTTGCATTTTAATAACAGCAATTATCAACATAATAATTTGTTACTCTTGTGTAGTGAGAGGCAGTGTTGGAATTCAGATGAAATAAGATCACAAATCCCTTTTCATCATTTTCACTCTGCATGTCAAGTAAGTGGACTGTAATGAAAGATTACCGTGCCGGAGGCCCAGAATACATTTCATGGTGAGTAGTAAAGATCTGTAATGATCTGCTGTTGAGCAGTGGACAAATCAAGAATCACTGTTAAGAAGTTTAACACATAGCTAGAACACAAGCTGACACATGAAGTTACATGGGTTTGAATGCGTTATGTTTATGTTTTAATTCTTTTCAGAAAAATGAACCTTCTATTTAAAAATTCAATGTTTTTTCATTTTTTATTTTTTGTTTGTTTTCAGTGTCTTCTACAATAATTTGGGTATTAGAGTTGAAAAGAAAATCTTCCAAAACCTATAAGTCATCCTGATGTTGTGATGCTTTATAGGGTGAGCAGTTCTGGGACAATATATGCTCTGTAGATTTCAATGCAATCTATACATTTATTGTGTAAATGTGAAACACCATCCATGTGACAAAAATGCATCATATATGTTCGGTGTCAAATGGACAGTGGACACATAAAAACAATCTAACAAGAATACATTCCTGGTAAGGTTCACAAAACACTACAAAAACACGAAGAAGTACACCTTGTTTATCCGTTTAGCGGTTTTGCGATGACTGAAGCCAATTACACTTTGTATTGAGTGAAAGGTGAGCTACATTAGCATTGCTCAAACATCACCTTTGTAGCCATAAATTCTGACAGAAGACAAAATCTTCCAGGACAACGCTCTATCATTTTTCTGTCCTGGATTTTCTTAGCTACTATCTCTTTTTTTGGATATGCATGTTACCATAGTGAAAATTTGTCAGTAGAGGTCACTGTTGGCGTCAGACTTCCCAGTCCACGAAGGAAGAAACGTATCAGGAGCTTTCAGTGTTACAGTCTACCCTTTCTATCCTAGAGGTCCTTGTAACAGGACTAGGCTGTATCTGTTAATAAGGCACAACCTGCCACCATTTTTAGAGGATGACCACATTCACTAAAGAGACTACTTGGTATGACTAAAATGGATGCGGCAATGTGCCTCATTTCTATTGGTAAAGTTTCACTTCAATAGCCTCCGTGTCATTGAGTCATTGTTCTAAGGCTGTTTTTTATTTCCTAATTTACAGTGTTTATTTCACAGAACAAAAATATTAGTTTTTGCTTCAGTTTTTCTAATCTTACTCTGGCCTGACAATGGAGGCATGAAGACTGTAGATCAAAATATCCAAAGTTTCTCAAAGTACGTGCACAACAACACCAGCAAGTTAGAGGCAACTTGATGCTGTCTTGGCTAACATTAACCACATTCTCTTATTTAGGTAATAATGAAAACTTCTATTAAATGTGTAGTCAAAAATGTAATTACATGGAATGCCTACATATAAAAAAGAGGCAAACAAAATGTCCTCTGGTTTGACTCCTGGTCATCTGGACCTGCTGTCTTTTCTCCACATTTCCTGCCCATCTACTACGCATGCAATAAAAGCAAAAATGCACAAAATTATTCATTTTTACAATTGGACCAAGACATCTTTATTATAGATAAATTCAGGATGATGGATAGGTTAAAAAAATGTTATCCTAATGGACTGAGAAAGGCCTTCTTTAGCTGTTTGCCTTGCATGCAGTGACTGTCGTTGTTTTACAAAAATACTATAGTGAGTGTGTTAACAGAGTTATGCAGAGATGCAGTTTAACAGTTCCACACTCTGATAAACCAACTGTAGATTTGTATACAAACAAAAACAAAAAAAGCAGCAGACAAATAAAATGTTGCTTTAATAAAAATATAAAGTTTTTTTTTAAAATCCTTGTTTCTTGGTTTTGGAATTTCTTTCACATCTAGAAGCAGCACGGTAGAATTTCTTGTAATATGATGGTGGCAGATTTCTCAACCCATCAGGTATGATTATGTATAGGTCTATGCGTTCAACTAAAGATATGTCAGGAAATGAATTTTAGTGTCATTTTTAAAGGTGGATAATTTAGAGATTGCAGTATTATCTCCATGAAGGCACAGCAAGAGGAGGTCTGAAAGTTATTCATGTAATGTGGGATTAAGAAGTGCTTTAGTCGTGAGGGAAATATACCCTGCATGCAAACAAGCATAGACTAAGTATTATATTCTAGACCAAAAGTCCTGAAATTATTCATTGAAACACTAAATATTGTGAATCACAAAGCAACAGTCACTACAGTGGCAAAATTATTAGCCTGCTCACTCACATTGAATAAACAGAGGGCTGAGTAATGTAAATTTAAAAAGCAATACTTATTACTCATGCATTAGTCCAGCAAGGTCAGTGGAAAAAACTGATATTCCCTATGTGTAATTAACCAATAAAACTGGAATTATTCTCTGAATATCTCAGTTCCTCTGTGAACCTACATGAAGAAGATTATTCTGGGTAATAGCCACCATGCACACCTTCTAGATCTCAGCAATATGTTGTGCAGACCTGCACCTCAAGCTGCTGATTGGGTTGATTCAACTGCCAGGCTGAGTCAATAAGGACAGAAAGAACTGATCTTATTACAGATGTAAAAGGAAAATCAGTGGGAAAATATCTATGCAAAGCTGTTTGCCTATGTACAATATGGAAAGGGCGAATTCCAAGTTCACCCCTTTTCTTCACCTCACTATTTAATATGGAAAAGTAGCCTGCACAAACCCAGAAGAGGTGCCCGGAGCTATGCTTGCTTCCAGCAAAGCAAGAAAATAAGCTTGTGCGATTTGATAGCCCAGTGGTTCAGGCGCAATCCACATGAGCACGAATGCTGTCAACAACGAATACCTGGTTCAGTTTCTGGTCAGCTGGACCTTACTACATGACATTCTCTGGCTCTCCCTCCTCCATTTCCTGGCTGTCTGCTGCTTCAGTCAAAAATAAAGGTAAGATGCCAAAAATGCTCTGTGTAGCTAATTGCCATATTAGGTTAACCAAAAATATTGTGATAATAATGTTTACAAGAAAAAAACTATATTGCTGCATGTGTGGTATTTGTGTTCATTTCATCATGCTCCTCTGTGCTTTCTTGTTTATTGTGTGTGTGTGTGTGTGTATGTGTGTGTGCATTCTCATGCTTGTGTGTGTTTGTGTGTGTTTTACTCTGAGGGTTGTGCTGTCTGTCCTGCTTTAACCAGATATGACACCCAGTCTATTCCAATCAACATTTTCATGAGCTGCTCTACTGAGATCTAAGTGGATGCCTTGAACAGCACAGTGATTCTGCGTTATGATTAGACTTTGATCACACACACACACACACACACACACACACACACACACACACACACACACACACACACACACACACACCACACACACACACACACACACACACACACACACACACACACACACACACACACACACACACACACACACAGTGCTTTCTGTATATGTCTCTCTATATGAGAGTTAGAAAAAACTCCATCATGCATGCAGCCTCTAAAAGGAAAGAGGATCTTTAATGTTGCATTTAGAGTAAATCAGGCAGGCAGAGAAACAGGCAGATGCTCCCCTGTGACCTGAATGGGGAGTCACGAGAGGATACCCATATGAGCTGCTCTCTGCTAAATGCACTTTCATATTAATATTTTAAAACCACCCATAATGCTGCTGGAGAATAAAAGAGGAGTGATCCAGAAGGAAGAGGAGGAGGAGACATAAATCAATTTGCCCAAGGTCCTCACTCCAGGAACTTGAAATGCTGGGATGTTTTGCCATTAGGTGAAACAGTTTCTTGTGCCGACTTCTCGCTCACATATAAACCATCACTCCACCCTTTCGCTTGCCCATTCAAATGCAATGCAAACACATGTATGCATAATTCATCTGGGATAATATGGCTCACTGTTTCTTCGGAATTGTTTAAAAAAAAAAAAAATTCTGATGTGACAGTCATTGGTGTATTGACAGCAGAGATGTAACACTGCCAGCTGATTACATTCTATAACATTCTTAATCGTGTGTGTGTGCTTGTGTGTAAAATAGACTTATTTATTTTCTTACACATTATTTCATCTGATAATTATTGTTTTTCAACCAGCATTTATGTCATACTTCAGACCAAACACCACTTGTTTTAGATAAACCCAGCTCTGTCACCTGCATCTTAAATGGTGGTACATGACATGTAGTACTATTAATAATGACGATAATAGAAATTGTAGTAGCTGCAACTGTTAAGAACAATGTGGGGCTGTGTAACTGAAAAACACTGCCTGCCTGAGCCTATCAGAGTGTTGGCCCTCCGTCCATCACCTTGTTGCATAGCTACTTTTACACATGTTTCATGTGAAATTCATTAGCATATCATTGACGGTGACCGTAATTGTTTAATGAGTCGTTAATAACTAACACAGTAATTAGCATCAGTGGCATAATTATGTGTAGTGGGTGCAGCATTTTGTTTGGAATAATTATCACCATTGACAGCCTTTTCCACAAACAAGCAGAACCCTGAGAGGCAGTAGATGGTGTACACAAACTACTGCTGAAAACACAAACAACACACTCCACCTGAGAAGCAACATGGTGAAACGTACACACACACACACACACACACACACACACACACACAACACACGCACACACACACACACACACACACACACACACACACACACACACACACTAGAAACTCCAATTCAAAGACAGAATTGTCTTTGTAAAGGAGTCATGCGTCCAAACTGAGTTTTACAAAGCTTCTTTTAACAAATAAAAACTTGTAACTGTGCAAAAAGCAGCATATTCAGCATGGATGTGCAATACTGAGGTATTGCACATCCATGCTTTTTGCACAGTTACATGTTTTTATTTGTTAAAAGAAGTTTTGAGTCATTTAACTCTCGCCACGCAGCAAACAAAACACTGGGGAAACACTGAGTCTAATTATGTTTTCTATGTGTCAATGTACTTTTTAAAATTTCAATATAGCAAAAAATTCGGACAGGGGCTGAGACAATATTTATCAAATGCTATCTCTCTGTCTTACTGTGTGCACTCAACCATAGGGATACATGGCAAACATGGGTAGATAAATAGATGTAATATTAAACAGCTGTGATTTATTTTTAGTTGCAGTCAGCTGTAGTCTGTGTATCCATTTGGACAGAGACAAATTTTTGTATGAAACAGTATATAACAGTGAATCTGCATACAGTATCTGCAGTGGATATGTGTAATATATGGGGAGCAATTAGTAAAGCCACAATCTTGCAAGTTTTGAAAGTAAAAATGCAACTCTGAATAGACAAATGAAAAACACTGTAAAACATAAATTTTTAAAAGGTGCTACAACAAGTGCAGATTATTTCAACATTTAAATAAAACTGCAAACATTACATGGAACATAAATGGAAAACATGATGTGCCTTATAATGCTATGTTTACGTTATTCATACATACAGTTAGGTTGTATGAGGAAAATCGAAAAGTTATTAAGAAAGAAATTAAGAAAAGTTTTTTTCTATTTCTTTTCCTCATGGGTATTAAAGGATCTGTCCATAGATTTGAGACTGTTAGCAGCTGTGTAGGTGCCTCATTTTTGGGCAACTCTTTTGTTTTGTCCTATGGATTTTGCCTTTCAAGAAATTGGAGGCAGTCACATCTTTCAAATAACCATGAGGCTGTTACACTGAGCAAAGCATTTTGCAGCCTGATTTTCTTGTTCCTGACTGTTCACAAAACCATTTCTTTAAAAAAAAAAAAAAAAAAAGGACATTTAGTGAAGTAAGGCCCTACTGTAAACGGATGAATACAATCAAGAGGATAGTGGCTGAGCAGACAAAGACATTGGAAACATTCTATAAAACCCACAGCACTTCAGCTCTTTCTGTCTGCTATCTGCCTCCTCTCCTCTGAAACACAATTATGTGACCATTGGCAAACAGTGGTGCCAAACACAGCCATTTTTCCTCCTTGCCACCAGATGGTTCCATTGAGAATAGATGCACAGCCAATGTTTGTCTTCTACTTAGAGCTGGGGTCGTAATGGAGACGCTAATGATTATAAAACACCTGCTCTGAACATAAAACAAACAGACACACTGCCCAGGGCCGAGAGCTAAATACCTATGTGATCAGGTTGAAAAGGTGCTGTGCTCGTGCTTGGCTAGTACTTATCCAGGGACACAAACCCTCGGCAGATGTCCCACCTATAGAGGTAAGAGGCTGCAACCTCATCCACAAAAAGCAGTCACACACACATCCTCACAATCAGTCTCCATAAAAGCTAATTGGCTGTTTGCTCAATGGAGAGAAAGGCTCGCTTCCACAAAGGGGACATGTCTGTGATGGTCTGTGGTCTCTTCAGATGCCAAGCTAAGGTTTCATGTGGTTTGGAGGTTATCAATGCTCCAAAGCTGCCTTACAATGGAAATGTTTGTACAGTGGTATGAAGAGCACGAGACGACTGTCGAGAGAGGAAGCAACTTGTAACAACAAGCAGAAGGGTTGAGCAATAATTTCTTTAGTGATATATTGAATTGTAATTTGTGTAAAGGGTTGATTACTGCCACATGCTGTCATAGCCTGCAAGGAATCAGACATTTCAAAACATAGCAATTCTGCTTTATTTACATAATCCCTGAGGAGTTTTGGATTATGTCAGTATATTTTGCCAAACAGGCCTGAAGACAGGAGTGATCAATGGTGTACTGGAAACATAGAAAATGATACTCCACCTGTACCTTGAAAAGATTTAGTGTTTAAACGCCCAAAAAGGTAAACTAAAATTTTACCTCATGTTCTACTTTTGTTAATAGACGGTATTCTGTCTATTAACAAAAGCTAGGTAAAGTAAAGCTAAAAGGAAATGTAAATGAATAAGTTAAAGAACAAACTAACAAAAAATGTATGGATTGAGAGACGCAATACAGATGAAAAGGATCACTGACTAGTTCACTGAAAAATTGCCTGTTTTAAAGATTCAGTCTGACCATCTCAACACTGATGCCATGGAATAGTGACATACCCCAGAGCAGTTATCTACATCACTGCAGCAAGGGAAAGAATAAAATCATTTCAGCAAAAATAAGACTTCAAAGTGCACTTATGTTGCTTTTAAAGATGAGATGTTACATATATCGCATTACATTACAGATGCTCACAACCAATGAAAGTAAAAAGGTAAATGATGTTGCATGGAACCCCCCCCCAAAACAAACAAACAAACAAACAAACAAACAAACAAACAAACAAACAAACAAACAAACAAACAAACAAACAAACAAACAAACAAACAAACAAACAAACAAACAAACAAATCACACAAACATAGCAAGCCACATTTTCATTATCAAGTTAATATAAAAATGTTTCTTTTTTTATAGACATTTGAAAACGAAAGACCAGTGCTGTTGTTTATTTGGAAGGACATTTATTTGAATAATTGCACATTCTTGTTTGTATACATCAAAATAAAATAATAGAACATCAACTAAATAACTAAATGATCCATTAATTTAAAAGCTGATGTTTAGCCATTTTCCGTAGTTTTCTTGATAATAACCCAAATCATTTTAGTTCTTACATTAATAGCTATGGCATTGTACTGCCAAATTAGTGCTTTTAGGCATTCCATGTTTTCTTTTCTGTCTGTTTTAGTCACATGATACACACAGGAGTTAGTACTTGATTTCATAACCATTGTTTTTGATGAATGCAGTCATACGTCCTGGCATACTCTCCACCAGCTTCTCACATTGTTCTGCTGTCACAGCAGCCCATTCCTGTTGCACATATTCAAACAAATTTGTTTTGTTTTTGGACTTGTGGTTCTCCATTTTGCATCTGAAGATCCTCCACAGGTTTTCAATTGGATTTAGATCTGATAATTGAGCAGGCCAAGGCGTGGTTGGACTGTTCTGGTTCTCCATCCAGGCTTTAACTGAGCCTGGATGCCACACTGCCCCTTGCCGTGTGGCCAGGGGCATTGTCTTGTTGGAAAATCCAGTCATTCAAGGCAAGAAAGAGTTTTCCAGCTGAAGGAAGAAGACTGTTTTCAAGCGTAGCCCTGTACATGACCTGGTTCATTGGCCCTTCACACAACTGCATTTGCCCTGTTCCACCCACACTGAAACAACCCCAGATGGTCACTGATCCACCCCCATGTTTTAGCGTAGCATCAAGACAGACTGGTGTGGTGGCTTCTCCAGACTTCCTCCTAACCAGTAAGTTGGCTGGAGTAGGCATCAACTGAAAATTGGATTCATCACTGAAGAGAACCTTAGCCAAACAATCAACAGTCCAATCCTTGGGATCCCCAGCAATGAGTAACCAGGCTTTCCTCTGCCTTTCGTTGATGAAGACCTTGTTCCATGCCCTGCGTGACTTCAGACCAGCTTCAAGAAGTTGGTTTCCAATTGTCCGTGCTGAATAAGTCACATTTCTCAACAGTTCCCACTCATTTTTAAAGTCCCTGGAGGTCTGACAACAATTCCTGATGCAGGAAGGGATGAGTGCATGGACATTTCATGAGGTAGAAAGCTGTTTCCTGCTGCAACCAGCTAGCAATTTGGTAGTACCATGTTTTTCTTGTTTTTTTTCTTGGTGTAATGACCAGCTGTCTTGGGGATCTTCAGTTTATTTGCTACCTGTCTCTCACTCATGCCAATTTCCAGCAGCGCCAAGATGGCTGCCTATGTGGCTTTACATAATTCTTTTGTTTTAGGCGTTATGTAAGAACTGACAACTTCTGAGTTGTGCTATGATTTGAATGCAAGCAGGAAACCACTCTAGGTCTTTGCATGTGCAATGCTGCTTATGACATGAAATGGCCTCTTACATACCCTGTGAATATAATTAAGCTTAAGCATGTCAAATAGGACATACAGTATTATATAATCAGCTGCCTTCTTTGTTGTGCTCATTGTATTTTTCAGGTAATATATCTTTAGTGGTACCAAGCATTGAAATGAACAAGAAATTGAAGAAAACAAGGGTGGTCTAATCATTTTTTCCATGACTGTATATTACCATCTTTTAAAATCACCATCAAATGATATTTATTTAATAAAAAAAGGAAAAAACCTGTCCCCTTGTGTTGTCTTTTGTAACTGAATACAAAGCTTCCTTGGAGTCTGTAACCATGAAACATAAAGATTAAAAGGTTGCAAATCTGCATGTGGGGTGTGGTGGTTTGGTGCTCAGCTTTCCCTCCCCTCCAGCCTTCAACATCTCAATCATGTCTCCCAGGCCCCACCCCTCAGTATTAGCCCCAGGAAAGTGATGGACATCCTTTCACTGGCTGCCTGACCTCTCGTAATCCTGTTTCACAGACCAGCTCCCTGCTGAAGGAAACACAATGGCAGGAGCTCAGCCTCCTCCCAGTCAATATTCCGACAGACTTGATCGAGCAAATTAGTATCCTTTGGTTAGGGCATGACCAAAGACCTTTTCAACAACCTACCAGAATCAATATAGACCACTGAACAGCATGTTTCTTTCTTTTTTGTCCTGTCACTTCCCTTCTTTGACAATGTGTGTGACTCCTATCTAGGGTTCAGAAGCCCGTGTGTGTTTCCTACAACCGCTGTCACTACTTGAATGAGATCAAAGGTTGAAAGGGCTGATGGTCAGTGTGTAATCAAGATTTCACCCCTGCTTAGAGTAAAAGATTTGTTACACAATGTATGACTGGGGCTTGTGAAAAAAACAAAACAGATATTGTGCATATTCTTTCTTTGTTTATATAGTGCATTCTTGATGATCATGTAGTAAATTGAAATAATACTTTTGGTGTTTATGCAATGCCCAGTGTGTTCCTCTGTGCCATAGTTGTCCAAAAATTGTTTAAAATCTATTGTTAAAAAAAAATGAGCTACGCTGTTGCATGGGTAACACACTTTATTAACATGGACACCCAATTTGTACGAATCTGTTAATCTGTCTAAAATAATCCCTAAGAGGTAAGGGTAACATTTGCTACCAAAATAAGAGAAAATAATTCATTTACTGGTTTTGTTCTTTTCATGGGATTTGTAAGCAAGAAGAGAAATACTCAGTGTGGTTGATGATGTTCATGTTCACTGTTTTCTGCAACAACAATAACAATAATAGCAATAATAACATTATTATTAGTAATGATAATAACATATTAGGTGTATTCATACACTTTGATATCTGAAGTGGCATGGTGAGCAGTTGTGAGCATTGTCACCTCACTGATAGAATACTTCTGGTTTGGGAGTTTGCATGTTCTCCCTGTGTGGTTTTTCACCAGGTTCTCAGCTTCCTCCCACAGTTCAAAAACATGCTGAGGTTCATTGGTGATTCTAAATTGTCCGTAGGTGTGAATGTGAGTGTGCTTGGTTGCTGGGATAGGCTCCAGACATTGTTGCAATGTCAAAAAGTATTTGTACTGTTGAATTACTCACTTACTCACCTATTATATACAGTATAAGATATATGTGTCTAGATTGCAACAGTTAAGGTATAACAATTTAGAATCTATCTAACAAGTTTTCTAGAGCATTATTATACCCAAAACATAAGACAAAGTTGGAGGTTTGTCTTACAAATCCTGTCATGTATCACAATATCTAATCATTAAAGACAGCTTCATTATTTGCAGAATTAAGGAAATGCATTTTTAGGAAATTGTTCTGGTTCTCTCTGTTGTAAGAAGTAAGCAGCATAAAAGTATTAAACCTCTGAAAGTTGAAAGGACAACTGAAATCCAGACTATATCAAAGGTAGATTTAGTTTCTAACTGAAAACTCAAGTTAAACCCTAATATTACATTGAGTGAAGCTTTATTGGTCCCTGATGTCCCGGTCTGACATATCCATCTTCCCTTATGTGCTGAAGATTTAATTACATCAGTTTGTTTGTCAAGTCCAAAGAAGGGGTGGCCCAATAGCGAACTGGATCCATAGCTTGATTTCTGGCCAGAATATTGGCTGCGTGTCATCCCAACCAAATTTTTCTGTCTACCTGTCTGCTAGGGTGGACAAAATTGTGCATAGCTTTAAAGTGAGAGTGACACCACGTTAGTATTATTTTAGACAGTAGAATTGCCAAATGTAATGCTTATCATGTGAAATTTCAAATTGAAGATACATTTATAAACGCAAATAATTCCTAGCATTTTGATGGTCCTGGAAGTTCTAATTTCCCTATAATGACTATGCAAGATGATAATAGTCATTTTTATTTATTTTTTAAATCACTAAGCATTTATTAGCAAAAACAAGATGAAATAGCAGGCTGCATGAACATGAAGACTGAAAGGAACCACATTAGCTAAACTAGGTAAATAATATCACTCCTGTAAGATCGCTATCAAAGCATACATAAAGCTACCAGCTAACATGCTAATCAGGACACTTTTCTATGCAGCCTAACAAAAGAGACAAAAATGTGTGTGTAAATTACATTTTTCTGATTGTAAATGATATCATGACTGCATTTGCACGTGTTAAACCCATTCACCAAACATGTTTAAATTATTGTTTACACTGTACAGTCAATTGGGGAGACAGTGACTGCCATTTGTTTCCATATGCTATACTAACCAATTAGCAGAGACCTGAAATATTAATTTCATAAAAAATGAAAAACTTAGCATGACTTTTGGTATGAGTTCAAACATGACGTTTCCAAGGATAAATAGGCCATGTTGAAAGTGTATCAAGTTTTCAGTAAGACCAGCTAGACATAGTTTGGGCTCCTTGACACATTTGTGGCACTAATATCCTCCCCTCCCAGTGCTCAGCTCGTTTTTCTCTTGAGGAATGCCTCTCAATTGTCAATATTCAATAATCACCACCAGGACCCAGCAGAGAGCTATCAGGCAGATGTTAGGACACTCCACAGCAGATTGCTAACTCCCTCTGCACATCTGTTCTCTGCTGTACACCATGCTCAACCCTCCAAACAGAAAGCTGCATCACTTGGAAACTTCACATGCTGAAAGGAACATGAAAGCCAAGAGTGTAATTTCGTTTTACTTTTTTTTTTTTTGCATCATGTGGACAACTGAGTGCATGTGAATCCTGGGGAAGAGATGGCAACAGGATACACCATAGGAAGAAGGCAAGCCGGTGGAGGCAGTGTGATGATCTGGGTAATGATCTGCCTTGAGTCCCACATTTATGTGGATTTTATTTGCACTACTTGCTTAACATTGTTGCAGACCCTGATGACAGTGGCCTTTTTCAGCAGGATAATGCTCCCTCCACACTTCAGAAATTGTTCAAGAATGGCGTGGGCATATCCACACCAGATATAATAGAGTGAAAGGTGTTGATATGGCCTCCAAATTCCCCAAATCCTAATCTGATGGAGAATCGGTGGTCCTGTCTTGCAACCTCCAGGACTTGAAGGATTTGCTGGTAACATCTTGGTGCCAGATACCACAGGACACCTTCAGGGGTCTGTGGAGTCCAGGCATTGACAGGTCAGAGCTGTTTCAGTGGCACAACGAGAACCTGCCCAATATTAGGGAGGTGGTTTAATGTGGTGAGATCAGCGTATAAACAGTGGTATGTTCAAACCCATCAATATACTGATATCAGATGACTCTTCAAATCTTGGATTAAGTTCCTTGATGATCAAATGCATGTATGACAGAGCCAACAGAGCTGGACACACTACATTTTCTTCCCTCACCCTAACCTCCATGCTCAGATTTCTCACCTGATGATTTAAAGGGCACACTGTGTCTAGTATTCGTAGATGCAAATCATATGACATGTAAATCCTTGACTGGAACACTGTACACTCATCAAGCTCATAGTGTTAACATTGTCACAGAAAAGCCCCATATTTGTTTGGCTTATTTAACAAAACCATGAGTTGTGTTCACCAACTAAAATCCACATTTGTTTTTCACAATGGACCTTTCCTGGTCTATATTTTAAAATTGACTGTTGTACTTCACATGAAACAGGAATGCTCTGAAAAATACATAATTTTTTCTTTTTCTTGCAAGGACTGATTTATTGAGGTAAGACTTCAAAAACTGTGTTAAAAAAAAAGAATTAAAGATTTTAATAAGTAGACTGTTTTGAAAAAGCATATCTGCCAATGAAATATACCCTACAATAACAGTTGTGTATTGTTTTTGAATAATATACAATGGGGCCTTTAACCAAACAGGTGGATCGTGTGGGTTTTAAAGGCTATTTTAGCTAAGAGATGTGTACTGTATGTGTGCATGTTGTAAATGCCACTGAGTCATATATTTGTGAAGATGAGCAGCAGGGGACTGACGGTGTTATAGTAGCTGTACTTTGTCACAACAGATAAATGACACCTTTCCCTCTCAGCAGCTGGCCCCTGTGAACTTGTCTTTGCTGATAAAGAATCAATAGTTTTGCTGCTTCTCACAGGAGGCTGCCTATAGAACGATCCCTGTCTGTTTGTAGACAGCCATGCTGTTAGCATTCATGTCAGTATCAGGCTTAAGTAAACAAGCCGCCATTACTGCCTTTGTAAACCTGCACAACAATGACCACTATCCACCT
This sequence comes from Amphiprion clarkii, assembly GCA_027123335.1. Lineage (NCBI taxonomy): Eukaryota > Metazoa > Chordata > Actinopteri > Pomacentridae > Amphiprion > Amphiprion clarkii. The sequence goes on along the minus strand of CM049572.1, from coordinate 10,893,903 downwards.
ATCTGTTTATTTTCTGCTGTTTATCTGGGTCTTCACTGTGGCTGTGGGCAGGCTACACAAGGTAACAGCTCAAAGTGCTTCCAGTTCGGAATTCCTTAAATGTCATTTGTGTCTGCCTCAGGTTTCACAAAGCTGGAGGTTCCAGGAAAACTTACCAAGGAACCCATTCAGGAAGCATTTTAATCAGAAGCCCAAACCAACTTTGAACTTGAAGAAGTGACAGTTATAATAGAATTGTCCAAGTTATTTACTCTGTTATACTGAAACTAAAGTGTTACTATTATTATGTTCAATCAATTTATGGTTATCAAGGTAGGCTCTGTAACAGCCAGCACAATGATGAGATGAAGTACCATCGCTCTAAGACTGTTACAAAAACCACAGAACAATGGGAAGATAAATAGCTGTGTATGTACAGTATATACAGACTCAGATCTCCAGCAGCCATTTTGTAAAAAAAGGAATACGGAACCTGTGCTGCCTTGGCCCCTCGTTGATTATTTGCATTCCCTAGTGTAGCACAGTTAAGGTTGCTCTATGTTTTTTTTGCACTCGCTTCATGAATGTAACTGAAAAGCGGATGAGTGCTCTGGGACCTTCTCTATGTGTCAGTGGCAAAGGTCAAGGACCTATTGTTTATTAGGATCACTGTTAAATAAAAAAACTGTGTGAACAATACTTTGCTTAGAACTGAGAGATTAATAACCAAAACCAGCATAACTGTCGATTAAGAGATACTACAAAGAAATTAAAGTTATTTTTTATTCAAAAGTAATCAATTATCAGTGGCTCTTTTGCATGTGAAAATCACTGTAAAGGTTATTGGTATTAGAGTAAAATTTCAATTTACATCAGAACATATATATATATATATATATATATATATATATATATATATATATATATACTACTAGTCAAAATTTTGGACACACTTTTTCATTCAATGTTTTTTCTTTCTTTTTTTACTATTTTCTATATTGTAGATATATACTCAAGGCATCAAAGCTATGAAGAAAGATATATGGAATTATGTAGCAAACAAACAATTGTGAAATAACTCTGAACATGTTCTTAAACTTCTCAAAGTAGCCACTCTTTGCTTTGATGACAGCTTTGCAAACCCTTGGCCTTCCCTCAGTGAGCTTCATGAGGTAGTCACCTGAAATGGTTTTTACTTCACATGTGTGCCTTGTCAAGGTTAATTTGTGGAATTTCTTGCCTTTCTTAATGGGGTTGGGACTATCAGTTGTGTTGTGCAGAAGCCAGGTTGGTACACAGTTGACAGCCCTATTTGACAACTGTTAGAATCCATATTATGGCAAGAACTAATCAGCTAAGTAAAGAGAAACAAAAGTCCATCATTACTTTAAGAACTGAAGGTCAGTCAGTCCGGAAAATTGCGAAAACTTTGAATGTATCCCCAAGTGCAGTCGCAAAAATCAGTGCTACAGTCACCTGGCTCACATGAGGACTGCTCCAGGAAAGGAAGACCAAGAGTCACCTCTGCTGCTGAGGATAAGTTCATCCGAGTCTCCAGCCTCAGAAATCACAAGTTAACAGCACCTCAGATTAGAGCCTAGATAAATTCCACACAGAGTTCTAGTAGCAGACACATCTCTACATCAACTGTTCAGAGGAGACTGACCAATCGGGCCTTTATATATCAAATAGCTGCTAAAAAACCACTACTAAGGAAAATCAACAGGCAAAAGAGATTTGTTTGGGCCAAGAAACAAAAGGAATGGACATTAGACCGGTGGAAATCTGTGCTTTGGTCTAATGAGTCCAAATCTGAGATCTTTGTGTCCACCCGCTGTGCCTTTGTGTGACACAGAAAAGGTGAACGGATGGTCTCTACATACATGGTTCCACCGTGAAGCATGGAGGAGGAGGTGTGATGGTGTGGGGGTGCTTTGCTAGTGACACTGTTAGGGATTTATTCAAAATTGAAGACACACTGAACCAGCATGCCTACCACAGCATCCTGCAGTGAAATGCCATCCCATCTGGTTTGCCCTTAATGGGACCATCATTTATATTTCAACAGGACAATAATCTCAAACACACCTCCAGGCTGTGTAAGGACTATTTGGCCACAACGGAGAGTGATAGAGTACTACGTAGGATGACCTGGCCTCCACAGTAACCTGACCTAAACCCAATCCAGATGGTTTGAGATGAGATGGACTGCAGAGTGAAGGCAAAAGGGCTAACAAGTGCTCAGCATCTTTGGGAATTCCTTCAAGACTGTTGGAAAACCATTTCAGGTGACTACATAATTCCACCTGTGTTCATTCATAGTTCTGATGCCTTCTGTGAGAGTCTGCAATGTAAATAGTCATGAAAATAAAGAAAAAACATTAAATGAGGTGTGTCCTCATCTATCTATCTATCTATCTATCTATCTATCTATCTATCTATCTATCTATCTATCTATCTATCTATCTATCTATCTATCTATCTATCTATCTATCTATCTATCTATCTATCTATCTATCTATCTGTCTATCTGTGTATATATACATATATATATATAGTAGTGGTGGGATGTGATTAAAAAATTATCTAATTAATTACAGGCTTTGTAATTAATTAATTGCAATTAATCGCATTGTTGTCAAATAGCAATATTTGACACAATAAGTAATTATTTTCAATTCAAATAAATGTTGGTTGACAGTTGAATCAAGTTGAAAATCCACAGATTCCTTCTGTTTTCATAGTTTTTGGGTGTGATAAATGGTGTCATTTTGATGGTTCTTTCTTTGGGAAGATATTTTTTTTATTTATAAACAAAACTATTTTTTCTAAAAGTTTATAATTAAGTTATTAAAAAACAGACATTTTTGTGGATTAACTAATTACTCTGCCGAGACTCCGCCTCTTTGGCAATGTAATAACTGAAACCACAATAATGTTTGTTTCATTTCTATTTATCTGGATTTTTCATCTGCCTACTACATTCACAGATTACTGCAAACGCAAAATGCAATTATAGTGATTACATTCAACATCTTAGTAAACTAAAGCACTTTCAGTGTCTTCTAAAGTGCTCTATTATGGGATGGCTACACCGTTAGCCGTACTGTCGTAGCTAATGTTAGCTCTGGTGCTAACAGCAACATGTTTTGCATTGAGGTGATACCATCGGCTTGAAGTGCTGCGGCGATCAGAAAACTCTTTATTGCCCAATTTGCACACAACCACATTTTTATCCAAGCTGACATCGGGAAGATTTTTCAAAAAAAACTTTCCTCCCAACAAGCACAATGTGGTCTCGACTTCCTTCCCTGTTCACTAAACCTCCTTATCCACTGACGTCACGCCTGTGTATCTTCTTCATGGCTGCAGACCACAGACCATGTGCTGCAGACAGACTTTAGGTTCATTACTGCCACCTACTGGGCTGGAGTGTTCATCAGTGTTACCGGTGTGCCACAAATTAGGGAACTGCGTTATAGTACTGTATGACCAAATGCGCTATTTATTTAACTCATTTATTTCCCCTGTAATTAATTAATTGAAATGAACGTGTTAAAGTCCCAGCCCTAACACACACACACACACACACACACACACACACACACACACATATATATATATATATATATATATACATATATATATATATACATATATATATATATGTAAAAACACTACTAGTCAAAAGTTTGGACAGACCTTTCCATTCGCTGATTTTTATTCAATCTATCCAGTAATACAATATACTTGTATATATTTATACTAAAAAAAAAATGCCTATTAGCATCTAATTAGAATTAAAGCAGCAGCTACAATATTTAAAGGAGCATACATATTGACTCCAAATGTCAATTTTTTCCTTCCAGCCTCCAAAGGCAACATAGAGTAGCTGTGAAGAAAGGAACTCTGTCCCTTGCCATATAGGAGATAAAATCAATTCTCTGTCTTGTCCATAAGCAGCAGTTGTCGAAACAGAAGTGAAAAAAAGAACCAGAGCAGCCCCCCTTAAGAGATTTCTCAGTGCCATTCTCTGGACTTGTCTTGTCCCTTGAGAGGGTCAAGAATGGTGAACACACACTTTCCTTTCTGAATGAGGGCAGCCAGACAAAATCAGCTAACACAGAAGAACTCTCCCAGGAGCTTCAGGGAAACTCTTTTGTCTATTGTCAATCTTGAATATTCACTGTTGCAACACTTGTGCAGTGAATTTTAGTATAAATGTTTGTTTCAGTAAACCTGCTTGTTTTTTTTAATTACTCACCAGTTTGAACATATTTGTGGGAACAAGAGGACTGAGATATTGAAATGGTTGGTTCTAATGATGCTAGGATTATGCTTTAGGATTTGGGTTTGTATTTATTTAAAACCCTGCAGTGGAAATTTTCAAAATCAGGTGGTGACCATGGGTCCATTTTTTGTGGGGCAGCGTGCAGTGCCAGTGAATGGCCGGACGCAGCAGGGCTTTCAGGCACCTGGCCGGACGGCCTGGGTGCTCCACAATGCTGTCTGGGGGGTAATTACCACAAGGTATTCTTTAAAAAGACCAGATGGGAATGAAGTCCCACCCCACCCCATCATTTACAACAGAACCACATTCAATGACATACTTAATCCACCCACTGGTTAGCTCTTTCAGAGTCAGCTGTTGTTGTGCTTGTTCCTTTATGCTAATTCAGCCTCACCCCACACCTCCCTCACAAATAGAGAGAGGCAGAGAGAGAGGGAAAGTGAGAAAGACGTAAGTGCCTCAAGGGATTCAAAAAGCATTATTCATTTTCAAATTGTTTCCGCCACAGCAAGTACAGAAACATTTGTGCCTCCCCTCTTCCCTTTTCTGACTCTCTGTTGCCCTGAAGTGCTGCTCAGTTCTTTGAGGAAGACTTGCTGAGAGAAAGCTGAGCAACAGCGGGAGGAAAATAAAGGGGGAGGGGTTAGAGACCTATAGGTGGAAACAGAAAGAGACGCCTTTATAGACAAGGTCAAGTCAGGGTTCAGGGTTCATGGTGGCACCAGCTGAGGCTGAGGAGGGGGGCACCTGTTATTTTGTAGGCATATATCTGTTTCATTTCCAGCTGGACTCCTGCCCCCTCCCTCCCGACTGCTACCCCAATCTAGTTAACCAGTACCTCCCCACTTCCAGCATCCCCAGAGAATACATAATCAGATCCTCCCTCTTTTTATAGCCACAGTCTTCTGCTCATCCGAGGCTAATGTTTCATCATATTTCATTGACTAGCACTGTGATGTGTTCTCATCATGTTTTAACTGTCAAGCTTTCAGTATTTGATTCAGGTAATTATTTGTTTGATTTGAATTACAACAAATGTTTGTACTTTTGTTAATTTGGACGAAAAAGTGCAGACAATTGCAGGAACATACCAAGGAATACCTTGCTCTGAGGCCAAAAGGCAGTAAACAACAGAAGTTTGCTACTTATCAATAACTAAATACAATGAAATAAGGTTACTTCATCTTTTCTCCTTAAAGGAGTAATCTTACCTTACCTTCGCAAAAATGACTGAAAAACTATCACAAAACGTAAATGTAATATCAACACAATCTTAATGCTAGTATGTCTGTTCTTTTAGTGTGTACACACTGGTAATAAGCAGAGGTGGGTAGAGTAGCCAAAAATTGTACTCAAGTAAGAGTAACATTACTTCAAAATAATATCACTCAAGTAGAAGTAAAAAGTAGTCATCCAAAAAATTACTCAAGTAAGAGTAAAAACGTATTTGGTGAAAAGACCACTCAAGTACTCAGTAACTGTTTGTCATGTCCAATTTATTTATTTATTTTTTAGAAATTATGTGATCAGAGAGACAAAAATGTAAAAAATAATGTGCAAATTCTGGTATTTCCAAATAATAAAATTAAAAAAAAACAACGCAAAAATAAACAACATCTTTATAAAATGACAAGGCACAAGAAACACAAATTTCCAAATCTTCATTTTTTACAACAAAAAGCTTTAGAAACAAATACCTGTAGTAACTGCTGTATCATGCGGAAATATCAAGCCTGACATCACGCTTTACTTTGCCCGTGTTAGTAAACAGAAGACAAAAGCTGAAGATGGAGATATCTATGCTAATGCTATGCTAATGTTGTCGGATTCTGAAGCAAGATCAAACGTCCCGAAAACGCCCCTGTTTTTTTCATTCCATGTCTGCTACGTGTGTAGAGTTTGTGCTGCTATGCTGTCACAGGTCGTATGAGGTCATGTGACTGCAGGACGACGTCTGGTGAAACGGAGTCACGTGATGATTGTTGCGTTGTCTGATTGGGGAAACACAGTCATGTGGTAGGTCCAGAGGGCATCTCTCCGGCAAAACAAAGCACATCTAATGCACTAAATAAAAAAGTAAGGAGTCGAGTGTAGCCCAGTGTAACGGAGTAAGAGTAGCGTTCCTTATTCACAAATATGCTCAAGTAAAAGTAAAAAGTATGGCAGAGTAAAACTACTTTCAGAAGTACATTTTTTTTTCAAAAAGTTACTAAAGTAAATGTAACGGAGTAAATGTAACTTGTTACTACCCACCTCTGGTAATAAGTAATAGTAGAATAATACACAGAGGCAAGGCCAAAAGAAGGTATTTTTTTTAATGATGTAAACACGCAAGCTCTACAGATTTTGCCACACTAATGATCATAGTAATGAGAACTGTCTACTAAAGCATTTCAAGTTAAAACATAATGTGCTGGTTATTTTAAGAGAATGCTAAAAACAGATTCAGTGTCATTCTGTTTACCCAAAAGGTGAAATAAAATGTAATCTCTCAAGAAGCAACAATTAAACTGAATTGAACAGAATAACACCTTAAAAATACCAATATAAAACAGTAATATATATTAGTGGTGGGACATGATTAAAAAATTAATCAAATTAATTAGAGAGTGTGATTAATTAATCGTGATAATCACATTCTTGTCAAATAGCAATATTTGACACAATAAGCAAAGTTTTTCAATTCAAATAAATTTTAGTTGCAGACTGAATCCATGAATAGTCATACATGAACTTAAACAAAAAAATGTTTGTTTCATTTATATTTATCTATGCATTTTTCATCTGTCTACTACATTCAAAGATTACTGCAAGCTCAAAGTGCAATTATAGCTATTATATTCAATATCTTAAGACTTTTTGTAAACTCAAGCACTTTCAATGTCTTGAAAAGTGGTCTGTTGTGGGCTGGCTACACCATTTGAGGGTACCAGGACCGTTGCAGCCAATGGTACGTGTTCACAGGATCCATTTTTCTTGCATGTAAACGCACCACATCTGAAAATCGCCTGCTTGGTAACCAAGTAACCAAGTAACAAGTAACCCGGCCACCAAGCGGGTGATATTCAGATTCAGTGAGAAAAAATGGCCCCGTGGATACGTAGCTTTAGCACTGGCGTCCATGCTCGCAGCAACATGTTTTGCATTAAGGTACTACTGTCGGCTTGAATTGCAGAGGTGATAAGCAAACTCTTTGCTCTTTCTTACACAATTTGCACACAACCATGCTTTTATCCAAGCTGCCATCGGGGAAATTTTTGAAAAGTAAAAGTAAACTTTCCGCCCAACAAGCCAAGCAATGCAGTCTTGTCTTCCATCCCTGTTCACCAAATTTTATTGTGCACTGACATCACTCAGGCCCCTTTTCCACTAAGCTGGTTCCAGAGCCATTTCATGCTAGTTTGGAACCAGAGCCTAGCTTAGCACCAATTCTTTGTGTTTCCACCAACTAAGTACTGGCTCCAGGCTCCAAAAACTGGTGCTTAGCAACCACCAACTCTTTGCTGGGCCAGACTTAAGCACTGAGTACGTCAGGGACTGGGTGCGGGGTTATGGTGGCCAACGATCAACAGCGGACACACAGAACTGCCATTTTTAAACAGCTGAGCGAGTAGTAGTAGTGGTAGTACTGCTTAGTGTTAGTGTTTTGAAAACTGGTAAATATGGATGCCAACTCCAAGCATCAGTGGCCTGAGGAAGAGACTCAGTGCTTCCTGGAACTGCGGTCTTCAATTGAAATTCAGTCGAAGTTAGAGGGAGCCCTTCGGACCAAGCTGGTGTTCGAAAAGATCCAGTGGGAGATGGCTGCAGTCAGATACAAGCGGAGCCTCGACTGAGTCCTCATTAAACTTCCGAAACGCAAAAGGACTAGTGGGACCAGAAAAGGGAGTTGGGACGCAGCTACAGTGGTTGGCCAAAAGATTCCTCATTTTGACCTGCTGCCTTCCGTGATTTCAACTGAGGCTCTGAACTCTGCCTCAGCCATGCTGCCAAGTTGATGCACGATGAGTCCGCCGTGCAGACCACCAATCCTGATCCTGGTAAGTTTTATTTCTCACTCTGCTGTTAGCCTACTGTGAATATGCTAGCTACAATATTCCCACATCAATATTATGAATGTTATGCCAGCTACGTGGTATGGACACAGGATCAGTGAAAAGAGGTTAGCGTTGACTATTGTTTGCTAGCCAGTTAGCCGCTGGTAAGCTAGCAAACAATGAAACAATACCTTATGAAACCTGAGAAAAGTAGCAGCAATATTTCATTACAAGACCTGTATTCAAAACCTTTCACATTGTTACACAATGGCCCATTGAATCATATTTCTTTACTATATGGTAATCGTTGAAATTTCCCTTCAAGAACCAATAAGCTCTTTGCTAATACATTTTAATTTATTCATTGATTATGTTTTATATCATTAATACAAGTCTAAAAAACTGATTCAAATCATCAAATTAACACAGTGAAGTATAGAGTACTTGTAATGTGCATCTATTTTCATAATTTCAAGGTAAAATGCTGATTGTTCTCGAAGTTTCAGCTTTGCAGATGTGGAAATCCAATGCATTGATTTCTTATACACAATTTTTTTGGTAGTTTTTAGTTGTGCTTCAAATAAAACAAGGCATGTAGTACAGTTGAAAATTATTACAGGTATTTTTTGTAACACTTTCTAACAGATCCTCAAATTGCATAATACAAAATTTACCTTAAATTAACTGTGTTTATGAATATAGAAAATCATTACTAACATCTAATACTTTTTAGAGTGCTTTTATGCAGAAAAAAGGAAGCGGAATGCTACTGTGGATCTGCTGCAGTATCTGGAGAGTTCAGAGGAACGTTTTTTGCAACAGAGTAGAAGATACCATAAGATACCACCGGATACCTGATTTTTTTCAGTGTTCAGTGCACACTTCTTTGTATGCACATTTTTATAGATAATCAGTTGTGCTTTTCAACCAGATTCTCAGTATCAGCAGCATATGTTCTTTTTTTGCTGTCACACCAAGCTAGATAGATAAACGGCATAACTGCAGCAGATATAGTACTGAAGTGTGCTTACTTGATGGGTTGACATACACTACTCACAAAAAGTTATTCAACTTTCGGGTGACATTTATAGAAAATGTAAAAAATTAATGCTATAGTGATATATCATGAAAGTAGGGCATTTAAGTAGAAGCATGCAATAGTGATTTCCTCATCTCAAACTATTTATTGAAACAAAAGCTAACAACAGTGGTGGTCATATCACAATAAGAAAATATCAATGTCTCATGACAATTTCGATAGAACAGCAACCTCCAGCTGAAATCTGGTACAAGTGTGTCGCACTAGTGGCGTGATCGCAGATGTGCCCAGGCAACAGCTGACCTCTGCCTCGCACTTAGCCTTAAGACCATCTATAAAGGTAAACACAGATATTAGCATCAACTTATTGTGTTTGTTTGACTACTATGTAATCGAAGATGAGTAGCCAAGCTAACACTAACACATTCACTGTTAAGAATCTAAATATCTTTGACAACTACCTGTCTTCTCAAAAATCGCCATTGCCTGTGACTACGATGAAGACAGGTAGCTACTAACAATTTGATTATTTGCTTCTGGACTGCAATGCAGGCTTGCAAAGTCAGGAACAGCACCTGCATGGTTACGATGGGTGAACGTTGTTGAACGGCTGCACATGCAGTGATGTACTGACGTTTTACAGTGACACAATGATGTGGCTCTAACTTGGCTCCTTGCCAATGGAAAAGCAAACCAATTTTTAGGAGGCACGAGATTTGAACCAATTTGAACCAACACTGAACTATCACCGATCTAGCACCTGGTACTTTTTGATGGAAAGAGGGTATCAGTGCATCCTGTGCAGCTTCTTCTGGGCTGTCAAACAGACTATAGATGCATTACCACCACCTGCTGGGCTGGAGTTTGTGCATCACTGTTATCGGTGTCCCAGAAATTAGGGAGCTGAGAAAGGTGTGATTTTATTTATATATATATATATATATATATATATATATATATATATATATATATATATATATATATATATATATATATATATATATATAAAATCTATTACCACATGGTAATAAAATTTCAAATAATGCCACTTGATATTAGAAGCATGTTGATTATTGACTTGACCTTAACAAAATATATGACTGAATTTGTTCAAACTGAAAGTGTGAAACTTTGATTAGGTTTTTAACCTTACATTAAGTCTAAATTTATGGTGCAGTTTAAAAGAAACTGAAATCTTAGTAAGTCTAATTTTAATCATGTTTGAAAAATAAAGGTTTATTCTGCATTGTTACGTGGTATGATTTGTTTTCATAGGATGTTTTCATACTTTTGTTGTTTTTTAAGACAACAGGATCAGTGGTATTACAAAAAAAATCTAATCATTACACACTACTTGGCACCAAACTCTTTCTTCTTGCAAATATTTGACAATACTAAATATCTCAAACAAAGCGGGAGCCAGCACACATATTACTGCAGCAGCTGACGAATATGAATATCTTACATACAGTACAATTTATCAGATTTTCCTTTGAGTCAGGTTGCTTGTATACAAATGATGAATATTTTATTGTTTTCAAAGTGCTGCTCTAAATCAAGCCATAAATGGATATCCATAGTCAGTGTTGCACTTGACTACCATTGTATTATCTGCAAAGTCACTGAGTGCCTCCAAAAAGACTTTTATATGAAAATCAGGGAGCTTGGGATGAAAGGCAGACATGCAACAATATCCTGCAAATTTTGTTCTTTGTCTGAGAGGGATTACTCCATTAGGGAAATTTATGGAAATGCAGCCGATTTTACTTTGTTGAACTTTCATTTATGTAGCAATATCGTTTTAAAACATGGACAAAAGTATGTGATTTATTTGGAATTAAGATAACCAGAGGCAGTTATGCATTTAGGTTAAGATAGGTAATTTGTGTTCATTCAGAGTTGAAAACCTTTTGGTGGCAGCTTGCCGTAGTCAGATAACAAGGGTCACGATCAAATTATCTGCTGCCCCAGCAGCTGCCACTGTACAGATGAGACAAATGAAAATGTGTGTTCTGATGACACAAACATGCTGAAATGCAGTAATGCACTTACTGACTGTAATAAGCTTTAATACTACTTCCACTTCAGTTTCAAGTGACCTATATCTTCCCTCATAAGTGACAGACAATTATTTTATTGATAAAAGCTTAAAACCACAGCTGATACTTCTGTTCCAGAATATGAAAGAAGCAAAGAGGTCCCAGAATCCTTCAGCAAATAAAGTTAGATATCATTGATAAAATTACAAAGAAAGTTGCATTCATAAAGTACATTTGCTATGGATGTACCTTATCAAAATTAAAGAGCTTTTTTGTGTGGGAGGGTTTAGTGGTTAATTATTTTCAAACCTGATTGCTTCATTAGTGCCTAAAAATTTAATGCAAGCAGATCTAGTAGCAAGTTTGGGCCTTTATTAAATCAAGTCAGCATTTCTTTTCAAGAAAAAATGTCCCCATGAAATCATGCAGCAAAGTAAAAATGGCGATTAAGATATAGTCAAATAAATGATAAATACAATAAGCCGGTTGCCACTTGTTACTTGTGCAGGGAAGTACAAAGTAGCAGCTTTAAAATGGTTTACCTGACATACCCTTTGCCTCAACAGACTTGTTCCTATTTCACTATATGTACCTAGAAAATAGCACCTTGTAACCAGTATTCTCCTATCTAAACGGTCAAGTGTATTTAAACTGAATTTAACAAATTTCCTCTCTTCATCACTCTGAAAATGAAATGCTTTCACTGCTTTTTGTCACGGTTTCTGTGACATGACTTGACTGATGTAGCATCTGTGCAAGTAGTCTGTACTAACAAACCTGAATAAGATATATATATACAACAGTACCAACTTTCTTTCACAGGACTCCAGGTAACAGTCAGAATTTCTCAAAGCAGGTATAAGGTATGACTCAGATTTCTAAAATCACAATATGATGTTTATGTAATCAAACACAAAAATGTCCATGTAAACAATCTCATTCAGAAACATGTATGCGGGTATATGACATGACAGCTCCTTATAGGTTAAATCACAATTTCTCAGAAATGGGCAATGCTGTGTTGCACTGACAATGTAATGTCATCGACATACCATTTCCTGTCCAACACACAATAACAGTAACACTATGGCGAAGCTGATAATATTGTTTACCTTGTTAAACATAGGAGTTACTGATCATTTTTAGAAATAAAATGTTACGTGTACAACTGACATGGAAACTAATTATAGTTTACTGCTATGGTGTACGGCTCTGGCATTAAATATACTACATATATAGCTGGTGGTAAATTCAAAAATATGTAGATGAGCATATCAAGTATAGTAAGGGCAATGCAGAGTAGATTTGTGGAACTGGGCAGCTGGAAGCAGTGGGCTGGAGGAAGGTCAGCAGCAGCATCCCACAGATGGAGACTAGGCCAGTTGGTGGGAGAACAACCACAGATCTGAAAAATCCAGCTGTGGGACCAGGGACACTCGGAGAAAGGACACAGGGAGAAACAGAGCGAGTATAATGCAATAATGGTATATATAATAAATACATAGGTAGTTAGAGAAGGGCCACCACAAACTATCTCATCGTAAGTTATCTCAGGGCAACTCACACTGTAAGGTAAGAAGACCTCATCTGGTCCTTTTCTCCATGCCTTCTTTTTCTCACTCTTTGCCTTCTAGGTTTGGTTTTCACACAAAACAACTCATCAGTGCAAGTCTCTGAAGATGACTCAATCAACACCTCTCAAAACAGTTTGCACTTTGCTAACAAGGTAAGTCTGGCAAAAGACAAACATTAGTCCTTACATTTGCTGAGCCCCACTCAGGGAATAATGTAGAAATATAGAGAATCTGAAAAATGAAACCTTTAACTTGAAACCAAAACACAGAATATATTGGCCCCAAGGTTTCCTGTTTTATTTTATAACACTGATTTTAATTGGGGTTAAATTTGTCTTTTAGACACTGATTAAGAATATGCTGACATATGTGTATACTATTTCAACTATGCTGTCAGTTTAAATCATTTCAATCAGTTTGTAGAGATCAGTCTTTCTCTCTTGATCGATGGAACACAAGCTTGTGTGACTTTGATACAAAAGACACCTGTTTGTCTCCCCCTACCTACGGCTGAAAATTGGCTTCTCCATTTTGTCTCTATACCAAGGTTACCTAAGCTTAGCGCTTGATATGTTTTGTGAGGAAATCGCCAGATCAGTCATTCTTGAATTGGTCTCGTACATTTTAGTTGAAATAGACACATGATGTCCTGAAGATTTTTAAAGAAATGTCAGATGACTTATTTTGCTGATTAGTTTAAAGGTCTTTTGAAACATGTGCAGGTATTTTTTCCCACTGGTTTTGAAAGCGTTAGTCATGTAAATTATAAGTGATTTATAAAATTAAAATGTGCAAGAACACTAACTAGATGTGGTTGTCAGTGGATTGTAGATGTGCGATCCTGACAGATTTTCCAATTCAAACACTGTATCACTGTACACGTCCAGAAAGACATGAAGCAACATATTTGCTTGACTGAATATTGTGGTTAAACTCCTCCTTCACACACCCCCACCCCAAATAGCCAGCAGTGAGGGCAGAGGGCAGATCTCTAATACCCCTCTATCCTCCCCCTCCTTACAACTGCCAGCTCCACCCAGGCAGCACTCCCCCTCTTGTCCAGCCTCCCCAGCAGGGTGTTTACCCTGCCACCTATTTTATCAGTAAATAAATAATGGCAACATAAAGTGCAGTGTGGAGCAGGAGCTGAGATTGGATAACAGTCGGGAAGGCGTGGCAGACTCTGAAATATTAATGATCCTCATTACTTTCTGCTGTGGTGACACAGACTTCCTGAAATGCTTCGTGACAGAGATGGCCTTTATTGTGGAAGAGCTGCATCAAATCAGAATGAAGCTCAGAGGACACAAAAGAAATGCAGAGAAATGTAGACAACAGCAGCAGAAATATTAACATATCACAAACAAAACAACAAAATGTGGCTGTTTATCTGCTTCCTCATTTGGGGGTGGGGTGCATTTCAACTTCAGGTTCATTGACATATATATTAAGATAGAGATATTTCTTTAAAAAATAAATTAGGGAAGGGCAAACACACTTTGAAAGAATCATTGTTGTTGCTTGGAATGAGTTTACAATTTTATTACACTGGATGCAGAAAGGGACAGACATCATTCTGGTCCAAAAAAATGAAACTGAGGACATCAGGTATCATTAACTGTGTCCTGTCTCATACGTATGAAGGTACATCAAAAAGTTCTAGGCCTCTTTGCCTTGACGACATCTGTGCATATTAATGGCAATATGTTACCCCAGCCTCACAAGGTTGTCACCTGGAATGGTAGAACAGATGACAACTGGTCAAAAGTTAACTGGTGTTAACAATTTTTTGATTGTGTTGTGCCAGTGTTGCGTTGGTATACAGCAAACAGCTCGACTCACTACAGTAATCCATATCATGCCATTTAGTGCTCAGCTGTGTACAGAGAAATGACAGTCCATAACTACTTCAATATTGGCTCTCATGAGGACCAGCCCACAAAAGATGGGTCAAGACTTCCCTCTGCTGCAGAGCAGTTTATTAGAGTTAGCACCCTCACAAATCAACAATTAACAGCAGCTCAGGTTAGAGGCCACATTAATGTTTTCCAGAGTTACAGCAGCAGACACATCACAATATCAACTGTTGGGGAGGAGACTCTGTAAATCAGCCTCAGAAATCTCAGAACTGGACAATATTACAGTAGAAGTATATGTTGAATATATTGAAGGAAGGGAAGATTGTAGTTGCTTATAAAATTGGGAAGATTGTATCTGTAGTTGCTTATTAAATTTATTTTTTTCTAAATCTCACGCTAAGCTTGCCAACATTAAAGGCAACAAGTGCTATTTTTTCTTTTTTTTCTAATTTTTTAAACTATATATTATTTTATTACACAATGCAATGACAAACTTCATTGCTACTTGGTTAGGTAATCTGTAACGCTTACTGTATTTAAAGTCCAATCATTTTTGTGTGCTAAAGCAAATTATAAGTCTCCACAGATGTAATTTTATATTGTCCTAAAATCAAAGCTAATTGAAAACAAAACATAACAATTTTGAGTGTGTGAGACTGTTGTTAATGGGCAAAAAACATACAGTGAAGTCAGTAGTCCCACACAGGCACCCTCAGTATGAATATCACTTTAGTTGAGGGTGTTAATGTGGAGGAGGTCCCTACATTTCATTGTGTGTCACAAGTAGTTTTATCCTCAGTAGACCTTTTTTTTGGGGCCCCACTGGAGTCTCCAGATGCCTGCTGAAAGGAGGAACACAATGTAGACAAGCCCCCTGACAGACTAGGGCCCCTCTGAATTATCACCCCACTCCTTCTGGCTAATTAAAATTTTGCTTGTAACTTATGTCAGCCATTTGAAGGCTGACAATTCCCTAACCTCCCCCTCATTTTAATTTGTGGCACGTGCGCATAAATTGTTACAAAGGGGAGTGGCAGTAATGCCTAGCACAAATTGAATCGTGTTTTTAGCCACACTAAATGCTCTGCCTCTCCCGAGGTGGGGAGGCTGGGCTTAGAGGTTCTTCAGTTCACTGAGGACAACTTGATTGATAAATGCCAAGGAGGATTTGTCAAACCAACTAGACTGCCCACAGTAGGGTGTCAATATGGTTCATTTAGACTCCCACCAGGATTAGACAGCCTGTAGAAAGGAGATGCTACAGAGACCAGAGCCAGGCAGGAACTGCTGCTGCTCTCTGTACTGACTAGTGAAGAAGAAAGGAAAAGACTAACTCCTCTATAGAGGGATAAACCAGCAAAGAAGAGTTTAGTGTGTGTGTGTGTGTGTGTGTGTGTGTGTGTGTGTGTGTGTGTGTGTGTGTGTGTGTGTGTGTGTGTGTGTGTGTGTGTGTGTGTGTGTGTGTGTGTGAGTGAGAGAGAGAGAGGCTAAAGTGCTCAAGAGGAGGAGTGAGGGTGATCCAGGGTTCAGCATGTGATTGGCTCAGCTCAGCTGGAGGAGCTTTTAGTCCATTTCCCAGCAGCCTCTAGGACAGATGCACTGCCCTGAGCCATAATCTGTGTCTTACTTCAAATGACAAATGACATAGTGTAGCATATTGCATTATATATTAAGTACCAGCAGTCAGTAAGTTATAGGATGCTACTGCTGCCTGCAGCACTTGTCGCACACTAAGCAGACTCTGTTTTACAACAGTCAATTAGATCCAGACCATAACCTGCTACTAAATCCTGTCTTGCTAAGATCAGTCATTTGTCTTTGGACCTCAAGTGAAACACATCTGTTTAAATGTGTTTTTTTGCTTGAAGAATACTTAAATGTTTTACTTTTGAGGGACAAGCTTAAAAATTTAAAGAAATATCTACAATAGTTATGATATATATGTTATAGCATACAGTCATCAGAAGATTTTTTTGCTGACAGACACATAACCATAGAGCATATGAATATAGAAGTCATGCATAGTGTTTTTTTTTTTTTTTTAAATTCACTTTCTTCTACTTATGTATTGCTTAAGAAATCATTTAAATACACTAAGTGGCTCAGAGAACTCTCACACATACATTTTGTTTAGTCTTGTAAATAAAATATCCCAGTTTATCCCTAACCCTAACCCACAAATTACTTATGTCAGTATCCTATATTTCTGTATCATACATGATACAGTGAGATAAGAGCAATGACAATGCAGACTTAAAAACAGCAAAGTAACCCATTTGAAGACCGTGTCCAGGTAAAGATTACTGTTTAAAGTTTTAAAAAAAATGTATGCAACCCTGTGCAACATTAGCTAAATGCTAAATGAATCAAAACGTCACCTCTCAGTAATTGCATTACTTCTAAGCTGAACGGCATAGTACACACATTTCTGGGGCGATGTTCTGGCATTCTACAGGGACTTTTTTTCAGCTACTCTCTGCTGAAGAGGATGTGTTGCTTTGCCTTTCTCTTTAAATTACTCCAAATGTGTTCTGCTTGATTGAAGTCAGACATCACACTTGCCCAGGTCATAGTTTGTCTGTTTTTTAATTCTTTATGAAGAAACTGTTGTGTGATTTTGGCAGTGTAGTCTGGATTGAAAAAGAATAAATATTCCTTTTTGCTAAACTTCTGCAGACTGGGAATTACCTTGTCAACCAATATTTTGCTATATCAACAGGCATTAATGGCACCATTTATAAATATCATCTCACTGACACATTTTGCACTCATCTCCACATCATCACACTCCCAGCTCTGTGTTTCATTGTCAGGACTATGTATTCACTGTGATAGTCCTGGCTACATACATGCCAAATTTGCTGGACTCATGTCAGAGCTGACCAAATTTTTGTTGGTCTCACCTTATGATGCACCAATAGTATAAATAACGCTTTCGGTTAGGTTTACGCTTGGGTTCATGTAAAATTGCTCAATAACGTTTCAGTATATTTGTCATTATAGTTACAATTATAAACAATGCTGACTAGGTATGTGATATCTGAAACAAACTGTGGTTTCCCAAGTCCAAGGTTTTTTTTGATTCACCCATCCATGCTGACATATATCCTTACCTATCCTCCCAAAATATCACTCATCTCCTTCTTTGAACCTAATATAAATTATATGGCCAGTAGAGAGCTGTTATTCACGCAATAAAATTTTTCTTATTCAATATAATATAGATGCATAGTATGTGGTGTAACTTTACAGTGAAAAATAAGTAAAATGTATACTAATGGTCAAAAGTTTTAGAACACCCAAATTTTTTACATTTTTTTAAAAAATTGAAATTCAAGTAGTTCAAGTCAAATAAATAGCTTGAAATGGTACAAAGGTAAGTGGTGAACTGCCACAGGTTTTTTTTTTTTTTTTTTTTTAAAGTAAGATTATCCAAAACTGAAAAACAATGTACATTTCAGAATTATACAAAGAGGCTTTTTCAGGGAACAAGAAATGGGTGAACAACTTAACGCTGTTCTGCAGCAATGGAGGTAGATCAAGCTTTGAAAGTTGGTGCTACCAAATCCTACAGGTGTCCCAACTTTTATTGATTACTTACAACCTCCTCTGTCTACATAAAAGTAGTGTTGGGACACAGTGGCACCATACCTTCGAGAGCATTATTTGAACAGTATTGCACTGCAGAAAGTAGTGTGTTGCTATAAAAATGGCAAAGAAAGGCAATCAACAACAGAAGAGAGACAGATCATCAAAACACCTAAAAATGTACATTGTGCACATTTTAGCATTTTGTCAATTCCATCCAAGTCAGTAGCAGATATTTTATAATTGGCATATTAATGAATGAACTTTTAAACTGATCTTAGGTTCCGCTATAATCTGAGGGAACATTTTAAATTTTTTATTTTTTGAAATTTAAGTTTTTATAAAAAAGTTAAAATGAAAAAACAAAACAAACAACAACAAAACACATTCTGAATGACCCTGCCTACAGTGTAATGTAATGCATGCATTTTAAAGAGATCCTTAAGAATATGAAAATGATTGAAAAGGAACCACAGACAGGAACATTTTCATGTTTTTAGCAAGAAAATGCCAAAATACTGAGTAGGAGGAAGATATGGAGAGAGATGGAAAAGAAGAAGACACTAAAGAAAGAAAGATGATCAGCGGAGATAGACAAGAACAAAAACCATTAGGGGAGCAGGTAAGGAACTGGGGAAGGAATCCTTTTACCTTTGGGAGTACAACAGTATTTTTTATATTGGGAACCCCTACACATTACCCTTTCACAGCACTCTACCAAAAGCTTGCGATGTCCCTTTGTCATTCAATGTAAAATTTTCTAGAGCTGCCACTGGGATTGACAGTATGAACCTACAGTGGGTGTCCAGTGCTGGACCACCATCTGATCCAAGCTGATTGTTTTTGTTTCATCTTAAAGTTTACTCCTGTGTGAGCAGGGGATTTCTGCTTGCATATTATATGCAATGTTCTTCACACTGTTAGAGCACCACTGTAGCAGAAGTTTCCAACTATTGTCTATTTACTTATCACTTACCTAACCCTACTTTCATTGGAGGGTCAGGTTTGGTCCATGACCACTATTTACTGGCTACTGCGCTACTTTTTACTAGATATAGGCTCAGCAGATCTAGTAATTAGTTAAACAACAGCTCAAAATCCAGCATACATCTTTATAAAGGAGTAGATCTTTTACCATCATATCTAGACAAAAATATTTAGTTCCACCCCATAAGTGTCCCCTTCACCGAGTAAATTTCAGATTTAATTTAATTTGATTTAATTTAATTTAATTTAATTTAATTTAATTTTGTTTATATAGCGCCAGTTCACAACATATGTCATCTTGTAGCACTTCACATAAGGTGAAGACCATACAAATTATACACAGAGAACCCAACAGTCCCAAGTTCCTTTGGATTCCCTATGAGCAAGTGGTCATTGACAGTGTGAAGGAACGAAAAAAGCCTCCCGTTTAATGGGAAGGACAACAAACCACCGATAGAACCAGGCTCAGGAAAGGTGGCCATCTGCCTTGACCCGTTGGAGTGAGAGTAGCGATGAGGGGGGTGGGGGACAGGAGAAAGGGTTAGGATGGGGATAGCAGGGTAGCAGATGGAGAACAGACAAACAATACAAACAACAATTAACATTTTGGAGGTCGGTGTCAGTATTTATAGTGCTGTGCAAAAGTGTTGTCGTCTATTTTTGCATATTTCTCACACTTAAATGTTCCAGATCATCAAACTAATATTTATATTTAATATTTATATTTAATACCAGAGTGAGATAACCTACACAACACAAAATGCCATTTTTAAATGATGACTAATTGAAAAACTATATCACTCCTGTCAAACAGTAATTGCCCCCTAAATATAGTAACTGGTTGGGCCACCCTTTTCAGCAACAACTGTAGTTAAATGTTTGTGATTGCTTGTAATCAGTCTTTTACATCGCCACGGCGGAATTTTGGCTAACTCGTCTCTCCTGAATGGCTTTAATTCGGCCATATTAGATGGTTTTTGCTTAGCGCTGTCACCTCACAGCTTGAAGATCCCTGGTTTCGTGTCCTGGCCTGGACCTGGGCCTGGGATCTTTCTGTGTGAAGTTTGAATATTCTCGCCATCCTGGGTTCTCCAGCTTCCTCCCACAGTCCAAAGACATACTGAGGTTATGTCATGGCCCCTCCCTCCTCTGTGCTACACCCCAGATCAGCCAACAGTCCTGGTCGATTGAACTCAGCTGCGCTCTCACCGCAGCTGAGCCCCATCAGTGATCAGCAATCAGTGGCAGTTAAAGCCTGGCTCACCCCACCAGCCGCTGCTGGTTCATTGTTTCTGCTGGCTCCCTGCTAGCTAGTCTGCCCTGGTCTGCTACAGCTCCGGATTCCCCCTTGCCTGCTCAGTCTTGCCTGGCTCATTCCTGGAGCTTTTTCCCTCTGTCCCTACCTCGGCTCCCGCAGCTGCCCGTCTCTGCTGCACGCCAGCAGCCCTGGCGTACGTCGCCACAGACCGCTGGCTTCTGAACTGGTCTGCCCCCCCCCCCATTTGGACTTTTTGAGTTGTGAGTCAAGCCGTTTGTTTTAGTTTTAGTTCTTAGCCCATGTAGTGGCCAGTTATGTTGTTTATTCTTAGTAAGTTTTGAGTTCTGTTTGGGTTTTGTTAAATTCGTTGATTTTTTGAACGGAGTTTGGTTTGCTTTAGTTTACTCAGTTGCTGTCTTATGCTTCTTTGAATAAAGTCCTTGGTTGTTAAATCTGTTTTGCCTCCTGTGTGCCTGCACTCTGGGTTCAACCCTCTCCCCACCTGGGCCCTTGACAGAATGAACCAGCCAAACATGGACCCAGCAGGCACACAGTCAAGCCCTAGCCAGCCCTTGTCTTCCGTTCCGTCCATGGATGTTTTTTTTGAGGACAATGAATCTTATGACTATTTAAGGGATTTATATTGTTTACTAGCCGAGTGGAAAAAGGCCGGTAGACAGGAGGTGAGGGATGCAGCTGTGTCTGTGGGGCGCAGGCAGGCTGCCCAAAAACCTTGGCTGGTCCCCCACCTGCCAGATTCCATTCTAAGGTTTCTGAACTCACCCCTGATCTGCCTGCCTAGCCTGCTTGCTAACTCCTCACCTGTTTTAGACCTGGCGAGCCACCAGCGAGGTGGTTCTTTGCCAGCTCCGGAATCAATCAGCTCCCAGCCACCTAGTAACTTACCAGAATCTTTTTTTCTACCTTCTGTTGAGCCAGTGGGGGGGGAAGCCTTCGCGTAGAAGGCGCGGCTCCAAAAAAGCGCCGTACCTCACCACCCCCAGTCCTGGAGGGGCTTGACGTTGCCTCACCCCCAGTCCTGGAGGGGCTCGACGCCGCCTCGCCTCCAGCCTTGGAGGGGCTCGTGGAGGGGCCCCGTGCCGCCTCACTTCCTGCAGCCCCGGAGGGGCCTCGTGCTGCCTCACTTCCTGCAGCCCCGAAGGGGCCTCGTGCCACCTCACCTCCTGTCCTTGTTGGGGCTCCCGCTCCTGTCCTTGTTGGGGCCCCCGTCCTGTCCTTGTTGGGGCCACCGCCCCTGCGGCTGTCCTTAAAAAGCTTAAAGCCTCCTTGCCTGTCCTTAAAAGGCTTAAAGCCTCCTTGCCTGTCCTTAAAAGGCTTAAAGCCTCCTTGTCTGCTGCCTCCAAGAAGGCCAGTGGAGCTCGGGACGGAGACCAGCCAGGATCTGTTGCCCTTCCCCCCAGCCTGAGGGTGGTTCCGGAGGCAGCAGACACCTCCCCTGGCAAGATGGCCGCCGAGTGGTCCCCCTTGCAGTGGCCGCCCCAGCGCCAAGTGGGCCCCCTGCAGTAGCCGCCCCAGCACCAAGTGAGTCCACAGTCCAGTCTCCAGTCCAGTCCCCAGTCTGATCCCCGAAGGGGTCCCCAGTCTGGCCCCCGGAGGGAGACTGGACTGGGGCCCTTAACAAGTTAACTAGTGATTCAAAGTTGGTGGTGTGAATGTGAAATGCTTGTTTATCTCTCTGTGTAGCCCTGTGATAGACCTGTCCAGGGTGTTCCTTGTCTTCACCCTAAATCAGCTGGGATAGATTCCAGCCCCACTGCGACCCCAATCAGGATTAAGCGTTGCACACATAATGGTCTTGCCACAGCATCTGAATTGGATTCAAGTCCAGACTTTGACTCAGACACTCCTAAACCTTAATTTTGTTCTTTTTTTGAGCCATTCAAATGTGGACTTGCTAGTGTGCTTTGAGTCAATATCATGCTGCAAAAACCATTAATGCTTGAGCTTTCGGTCACAAACTGATGGGTGAATATTTTCCTGGAGGATCTTCTGATACAGCGCAGAATTGATGGCTCCAACAGTTATGACAAGTCATCCAGATCCTGTGGTAGCAAAGCAGCCTCAAACCATCACTCTACCACCAGCATGTTTTACTGTTGGGATCATGTTCTTCTTGTGGAATACAACATTAGCTTTACACCAGATGTAATGGATCCATGTCTTTCAAAAAGTTCCACCTTTGACTCATCAGTCCACAGGATGTTATTCCAAAAGTCTTGGCGCTCATCTCGATATCCGTTTGCAATAGCCAGATGAGTCTTTTTGTTCTTTTTGGTCAGGAGGGATTTCTTCCTTGCGACTCTTCAATGATGTCATTTTTGTGGCATCATGTGATGCTTTTTGAGAGCCTTTAGCTACTTCACAATGCCAGACAGATTCTATTTAGTGATGTTTAGATTCATCAAGCCTGGCAGTAGTCATACATGAGTGTGGCTGGTGAAACTGGACCCAACTGCCAAATAAATTTGGTCATTTACTGGATTGGTAGCTAAAGGGGGCAATTACTTTTTCACAAAAGGCAAAGTGAGTCTGGAATGCATTTTTCCATCAATAAATGACACAATTTAAAATCTGTATTTTGTGTTTTCTTGGGTTATCTTTGTACCCTAAGTTACTTTAGGTTACATTAAAATATTTTTTATGATCTGACACATTTAAGTGTGACAAATAATAGAAGAATTTTTTTTTTTTTTTGGGGGGGGGCTACTTTATCACGGCACCATAATTGTATTAATGAAAGGGAGAGGAGAGTAGGGGAGAGGAGCCCAGTGCATCATGGGAATCCCTTCACAGAAGAAACCTATAGCAGCATATCTAATGGGTGGCTCAGGTGATCCTGAGCAGTCCTTACTATAAACTTTATCAAAGAGGAAAGTTTTAAGCCTAATATTAAAAGTAGACATGGTTTCTGTCTACTTAACCCAAATTAGGAGTGGATTCCACAACAGAGGAGCTGATAATTGAAGGCTCTATCTCCCATTCTACTTCTGGTAACCCTAGGCACCACAAATAAACCGTCTTTAAAATAACATGGAGTTTGGTGATTAAGAATTTTTAATGTGAGAAGCAGAAATGCTGCATTGGGGTGATTTACCTATTTTAAAGGCAGCCTTCCCAACCTATCAACAAAAGACAATTTTATTTGTATTTGGTATTTGCATATTAGGATATAATTATGCTATTACAATATCATGACAATAGCAATGTTTAGAAACTGCCTGACACACTGGAGCTACAAAGATAAGGAAGATTGACCAAAAATGCCAAATAAGTATACAGAGATGCTGGCCAGAAAAGATCAGCTGCAACTAGAAACATCAGAAAGTGCTGCTGAACATTAGTCACACATCACATCAGTGCATTTCAACTGGATTTTGACCCTGCGCCCTCACCGTGACCCCATGGTAGGGTAGCTTGCTTCCTTCCAAACAATTAGGCACGGTTCTTGTCACCTTAGTTTGAAAGGGCACAGCAGGATTCAGGGGATACAGACAAGCAAAGACTTTCTCACTGAAGGTCCCACTAGGCGGATAAAGTGGGTAGAGATGCCTAGAAAACATCTGACCTACATAAAGGTCTGCTCTGGTCACATGCATTACTGAGCTCTCAGTAGACCTATGAAAACCTCCTGAGACCCACGAGAAGCACAGTTCCTTTTCTTTAGCAAAAATACATAGCTGTCTGAAAAAGTAACTACTCACTCATACAATGGTTTGTGAAATATTTTTAAAAAGTTTATTGTCAAGTTAATAAAAAACCTGCATAATATTAATCAAGAGTGAGATTCATTACATCATGTATTAATTTTGCAACTGGCTTCTGTATGACATTTAACAATAAGTTGGTAACCCATGCATTTTTCTCTTTAGCTACATGCTCCTGGACCTGCTTGAAGGTTAGGAAGCCTGCCTTGGGGTCTCCTCTTAGTTGGTCAGTACCTTAAGGAGGAATCCCGATCATATGTCTGAACCACCTCAGTGAATCCTTTCAGCTTAAAGGGGCAGCAACTTTATTCTCCTATTTTGTCTTTGAGCTACTTAACCTATCCTTATCAGGAGCTCTGACGGTCTAGAATAGAATAGAAATGAATAGAATAGGTCTTCATTGTCACAGAAAACAAGGAAAATCAGAAGGGGATCCAGAAAGACATATAGAGGTATGTTACTGATAGTTCTTTTCCCATTCACATTTTTTAACATTCTGGTGGAATATAGAGTGTGACATTTAGCCTACACTGAAGTATTGCACATTCTCATCCTTTTTAACAGAGCATGGCTGGGCAGCAGCAGGATGGTCCCTCAACTTCCACTGCACAGATTGACACAGTGAGATGGATGTTCAGTAAACACCAGAGGTTCATTCCGTGGAATTCATGTGCAACTGTATAATTTAAAGTCCTTTATGTATTCCCAGTTATCAGTAAAATGGATTTACAAAATGCACTTGCTGAAAAAAATCCAGAAAACGGATAAAGAAATGCAATACTTGGACCGCCAGATTAGGAAGGCAGATCTGGAAATTGAAATACTGCAGCACAAGTTAGAGGTGGGTGCATGGCCACAAGTGAATTATGTTAACTATTGGAACATTAACTAAACTAGCTCTTTTATTTGTGGGAAATAAAGAAGACCAAATGAAATGTGCATTCAATTCAATTCAATTTTATTTATATAGCGCCAATACAGTCAAATTGTCTCGAGACGCTTTACAGAACCCATATGCCTGACCCCCAGAGCAAGCCAAAAGGCGACAGTGGCAAGGAAAGCACCCTTTTAACAGGGAAAAAAACTTCGAGCAGAACCCGGCTCTAATGTGGGGGGACCCATCTGCCTGCTGGCCGGGTGGGTTGAGAGGGACAGAAGAGGTAGAGAGGTAGAGATAGGGGGATAGAGGTAGAGGGGAAGAGGTAGAGGGGTAGAGGTAGAGGGTTACAGTTGGTGGGAGAACAACCACACATCTGAAGCATCCAGCTCTGGGACCAGGGACACTCGGAGAAAGGACACAGGGAGAAACAGAGTGAGTGTAATGCAATAATGGTATATATAATAAATACATAGGTACTTAGAGAAGGGCTCAGTGCATCAAGAGAGGTCCCCCAGCAGCCTAGGCCTATAGCAGCATAACTAGGGGCAAACTAAAGGGACGTCAAGAGGGGAAGTCAGTTGTGCAAATGAAAACACCAACTCACCCCGTCAAGGTCCCCCAGTCAGCCCTAACTATAAGCTTTGTCAAAAAGGAAGGTTTTAAGCTTGGTCTTAAAAATAGAGAGGGTGTCCGCCTCCCGAACCCAAACTGGGAGCTGGTTCCACAGGAGAGGCGCCTGATAACTGAAGGCTCTGCCTCCCATTCTACTTTTAGAGATTCTAGGAACAACAAGTAAGCCTGCAGTCTGAGAGCAAAGAGTTCTGCTAGGATAATATGGTACTATGAGGTCTTTAAGATATGATGGAGATTGGTTGTTAAGAGCTTTATATGTCAGAAGAAGGATTTTGAATTCTATTCTAGATTTAACAGGAAGCCAACGAAGAGAAACCAGTATAGGAGAAATATGATCTCGCTTGCTAACTCCCGTCAGTACTCTGGCTGCAGCATTTTGGATCAGCTGTAGATGTTTCAGAGAGCTATTGGGACAACCTGATAATAAAGAATTAGAGTAGTCAAGCCTAGAAGTAACAACTGCATGGACTAGTTTTTCTGCATCACTCTGACACAGGATGTTCCTGATTTTCACAATATTTCTCAGGTGGAAAAAGGAAGTCCTACAGATTTGTTTTATGTGTGAGTTAAAGGACATGTCCTGGTCAAAGATAACTCCGAGGTTCCTCACAGTAGTACTGGAGGCCAATGTAATGCCACCCAGAGTAACTATATGCTTTGAAAGCAATTTTCTAAGATGTTTGGGGTCAATTATAATGACTTCAGTCTTGTCTGAATTTAGTAGTAAGAAATTATAGGTCATCCAGGTCTTTATGTCCTCAAGACAATCTTGCAGTCTGCCTAGCTGATTAGTTTCATCTGGCTTCATAGATAAATACAATTGAGTGTCGTCAGCGTAACAATTGAAATTAATACAGTGCTTCCTAATAATACTGCCTAAGGGAAGCATGTATAATGTGAACAGTATTGGTCCTAAGACAGAACCCTGAGGAACTCCATGATTAACCCTAGTATGCTCAGAAGAGTCATTGTTGACATGCACAAACTGGAACCTGTCTGACAGGTAGGATTTAAACCAGCCCAGTGCTGTCCCTTTAATGCCAATACAATGTTCTAGTCACTGTAATAAAAGTTTGTGGGCAGCTGTATCGAATGCTGCACTAAGGTCCAACAAAATAAGTATAGAGACCAGTCCATTATCTGACGCTATGAGAAGGTCATTAGTAACTTTCACTTGTTTCACCTTGAGCGGTTTCTGTGCTATGATGCACTCTGAAGCCTGACTGAAACTCTTCAAACAAGCTATTCCTTTGCAAATGTTCACATAATTGATTTGCAACTGTTCTTTCCAGAATTTTAGAGAGAAATGGAAGGTTGGAAATTGGTCTATAGTTGGCTAAAACATCTGGATCTAGAGTGGGCTTTTTAAGTAAAGGTTTGATTACAGCAACCTTAAAAGACTGTGGTACATAGCCTGTTACTCGAGAGAGATTAATCAGATCTAACATTGAGGAATTAATTAAAGGTAAAGCCTCCTTGAACAGTCTAGTTAGGATAGGATCCAAAAGACATGTCGATGGTTTGGATGTAGAAACTATGTATCATGTCTTTATTTGACTGCTGTGGTGGTGATGATGGAGAGTCTCAAGCAAGCATAAGTTATGGCAACTGGACTAACCTCGTGTGAGTCGAAAACGTTTCACCTCTCATCCAAGAGGCTTCTTCAGTTCTGAAAGCCTGGTGGGGAGTACCAGATATTTATCCACCAGGAGGGTGGTGGCAAAAACAAGTGGACAAAGACCCGAAACCAATAGACTTGTTAGATGTTAATGTGAGTCGTTAGCCTTTGATGGGCGGTCGTTACCCCTCCCAGCCCTCTAGGAGGGTGGTTGGGGGTCACCTGACTGCAGGTGGGACAGATGGTGATGAAGGAGACTTAAACTCTAAAGTGATTGTGGCATATGGTGTCTCTGACTGCTCTGCCGTCCTGGATAGCTGGCAGGTGGATGAGGTCATCATCTGGGTCTTCAGTTTGTAGGGCAGGGTGTTGCTCTCCTCTAATAGTGGCAATATTATGAAGAACAACACATGTCACAATAATATCACAGGCCCTCTCAGGGGTCACCCTGAGGTGCCACAGGCACTGGAAACGGGCTTTCAGCAGGCCTATGGACATCTCCACCCGGGCTCTCGTCTTGCAGTGAGCCCGGTTGAAGTTCTGTTGGGGGCCTGGTTCAGGGTCAGGGTATGGGGTCATCAGCCTAGGTTGGCATGGGTAACCCCTGTCACCCAGCAGAAGGCCATCAAACTCTCCTGTAATGTATCGTGGATACATTAGAGTATATTAAAGGAGGGAGACAAGTGAAATATATTGTGAAAATCTTTAGGCTGCTTACCACGTTGCAGTCTGTTGCTCAGGTTAGACATGATAAATCCTCCAGTCATGAACAGACCCAGGCCACTTGGCCTTCCACATTGGAAATGATGTATGCAGCCTCACATATGATCTTGACAGTGCAGAGAATGGTAGATGTTGAACTATGATGCAGTATTTAACATTTTGAAACAGTAGTCAATCTACCTCTAACCTACCTGCACATTTATGCTGTGAATGGACTTCCTATTCACATAATCGCCTTCATTATGTGAGGGAGCTGTGATGGGGATGTGTGTGCCATCTATGCAGCCAATCACACTGGGAAATTCTAAAAGAAATTAAATTTACTAATCCCAGTCTGAGGTTGCAGCACGATGTCATTAACAGAATATGATTTTTAAAAATAACTTCCCTTTGCAAAGAACTGCAGAGCAACACACAATATCTGTTGGGATGAGAGAGCATGACTGCGGTTGGTAATGTTGCAAATGTAAGGACGGATTAGGTTGTGCATGTAGATTATGGACTGTGACATGAAACGGTACCGCTCAAAAAGATAATTGTCCGGAAATGCGAGAACATCTATGCGCGGTCTGATAACAATCTCCCGACGAATATTTAATTCTCTGCGCAGTAATGCTGCGCCTTCATCCACTGGATCGTTAATGAAAGGACATGCCATTTTGGCAGACGGCAGAACTAGGCTACGCCAAAACTCGCCAGCTGACTGACTGAATGAATGAGGAAATCAAATAGCCTGTGTGTGACTGAAAGAGGGTGGAGACAGAGAGAAACTCGAGGTTTACTGAGATAAACCTGGTCCCGACAAGGTTAGGTTCATAGAGTCTGTTACTACGGTAACTGACCGAGATATTGTTACCTGTCTTTGTGAAACAGGCTAGAGTTACCCCTCTTTCTCTGGTTTGAGTTACCTGCCTTTGTGAAATGGAAAACTCCGAGTTTCCCTCATTTCAGGGTTAACAAGGTTTTCACTAAACATGCTTTGTGAAACGGACCCCTGTTCTTATCTATAGCATAAATATACACATAGCTCAGAGTTTAAACAAAGGCTTATCGGTTGGAATAAATCTCATTCTGTTAATTATTACTCAGTGACCATTTAAAAACAGTTTGAAGGATTGAAAAGGTCATTACATGATGAAAAAGCCATCAGTAAAAAGAAGAAATACAATCTTAAGGTCACCAAACTGGATTCTTGTCCATGAAAATTACGAACAGAAATGGTGACATGGCACATTCATCTTCACTGTTCCACTGCTTCAGCTGTTATATGGGAATGAGGATATGAAGATGTGTATATATCGTTCGGTTTCTTGTAAATTTATTTTAGTAGACCTGAATCAATCCCAGGTCTTAGTACTGCTTCTAATCCAGGCGTCAAACCAGATAATATCATGTAAAATAAAGCTGATCAAAATATGTTGCTTTCTTCAGTGAATTTTGTGTTGTGTTGTCCACATCAGTGTATGATTCCATAATAAGGAAGACTGAGTGAAAATGGCATCATGGGAGAGTCGCAAGGAACAAATCCCTCCTGACAAAAAACAACATAAAGGTTCATCTGGCTTTTGCAAACGGATATCTAGATGAGCCCCAAGATAACATCTTGTGGACTGATGAGTCAAAGGTGGAACTTTTTGGAAGACATGGATCCATTACATCTGGTGTAAAGCTAATGTTGTATTCCACAAGAAGAACATGATCCCAACAGTAAAACATGGTGGTGGTAGAGTGATGGTTTGAGGCTGCTTTGCTACCACAGGATCTGGACGACTTGTCATAACTGTTGGAGCCATCAATTCTGCTCTGTATCAGAAAATCCTCCAGGAAAATATTCACCCATCAGTTTGTGACCGAAAGCTCAAGCATTAATGGTTTTTGCAGCATGATATTGACTCAAAGCACACTAGCAAGTCTACATTTGAATGGCTCAAAAAAAGAACAAAATTAAGGTTTAGGAGTGTCTGAGTCAAAGTCTGGACTTGAATCCAATTCAGATGCTGTGGCAAGACCATTATGTGTGCAACGCTTAATCCTGATTGGGGTCGCAGTGGGGCTGGAATCTATCCCAGCGGATTTAGGGTGAAGACAAGGAACACCCTGGACAGGTCTATCACAGGGCTACACAGAGAGATAAACAAGCACTTCACATTCACACCACCAACTTTGAATCACTAGTTAACCTCAGTATGTCTTTGGACTGTGGGAGGAAGCTGGAGAACCCAGGACAGGGACACCTCTGAATGACTCAAAAATAACAAAATTAAGGTTTTGGAGTGGCTGAGTCAAAGTCTGGACTTGAATCCAATTCAGATGCTGTGGCGAGATCTTATTGGGGCAGTTGATGGTCAAAAACATTTAAAAAAAAAAAAAAAAAAAAAAATTTCCACAGAGAAGAGTAGGCCAAAATTCCTCCATGGCGATGTAAAAAACTGATCTAAGCTACAACAAACATTTAACTGCAGTTGTTGCTGTCAAGGGTGGTCCAACTATTAGGTTCAGGGGGGCAATTACTTTTTGACAAGGGTGATATAGGTTTTCATAATCTTTCAATAACCCATGATTTAAAAACAGTATTTTGTGTTTTGTTGGTTGCCTCCGTTTAATTTTCAATAAATAGAAATATTAGTTTGATAATCTGGAACATTTAAGTGTGAAAAATATGTCAAAAAACAAAATTTCTGTAGGGGAACCAAAAATCCAAGAAGAGCAGGGTGGGCGGAGGGAGTTTGGATGGAGGGACTAAAACAAAGTGTCCAGATCAGTCTGGGGCGGCACTAAGGCACGCAAAAAACAAACAAACAAAATACTCCAAGGCAGACATGCCAGGCTGGCTGGAGAGGCAGACGAGGTCGTTCTGGAAGACCACCCCGAGGCTGCAACTCCTCCAAGAGCTGGGGAGTAGGTTCATGGAGACGGAACCACTCTGGAGGCTGGCGACGAAGGAACCACTCTGGAGGCCGGCGGCGGCGGACGACACGGGGACCCTCTGGAGGCCAGCGGCGGCGGATGACATGGGGACCCTCTGGAGGCCGGCGGTGGCGGACGACACCTCGGGCAGCCGGGCTGGAGGCTGGAGGCTGGGCTGGGGACCAACGAAGGCGGGACCCCTCTGGAGACTCAGGAGCAGAGATGGCCACTGCAGATGGAGACTCAGGAGCAGGGGGTTTGTCAGCTGACACAGGCTCACTCTCTGGGCCTGGGAATAGGACAGCAGACTTGGGGAGAACAGTCTCTTGGCTGGGGGGTTGGTCAGCAAACTGAGGCTGAACAGTCTCTTGGCTGGAGAATCCATCAGCTGACACAGGCTCAACAGTCTCTGGGCCGGGGATGCGGTCAGCTGACACGGGCTCAAGTCTCTGGGCCGGGGATGTGGTCAGCTGACACGGGCTCAAGTCTCTGGGCCGGGGATGCGGTCAGCTGACACGGGCTCAAGTCTCTGGGCCGGAGATGCGGTCAGCTGACACGGGCTCAAGTCTCTGGGCCAGGGATGCGGTCAGCTGACACGGGCTCAACAGTCTCTGGGCCAGGGGATTGGGCAGCTGACACGGGCTCAAGGCTCTGGGCCGGGGATGCGGTCAGCTGACACGGGCTCAAGTCTCTGGGCCGGGGATGCGGTCAGCTGACATGGGCTCAAGTCTCTGGGCCGGGGATGTGGTACTCTGACATGGGCTCAACAGTCTCTGGGCCAGGGGATTGGTCAGCTGACTCCAGCACAATTTCCCTGATGGGGGAATTATCAGCTGGCCCGAGGCGGAGGCGGCGTCGACAGCGTCGACCCGTTCGGGAACTGAGGTGGAGGCGGGTGAGGCAGCGGTGTCAACCTGCTCGGAGGCGGGTGAGGCAGCGGCGTCGACCCGCTCGGAGGCGGGAGAGGCAGTGTCGTCGACCCGCTCGGAGGCGGGAGAGGCAGCGTCGTCGACCCCCTTGGGACAGGCAGAGATTAAGCATTGATGCTGCAGCGGGACCTCAGCGACGCACAGCGGCGGGACCTCGGCGACGCTCGGCAGCGGGACCTCGGCGACGCTCGACGGCGGGACCTCAGGGGTGCTGGGGAGTGGCGAGGTCGGGGCGCCGGGGAGCGGCGAGGTCGGGCGTTCTTTAGAGCCACGCCTCCTGCGGCGAGGCTTCCTCACAGGTGGCTCAATAGACGGCTGGCCGACAGGTTCTGGGAGCTTGCTGAGTGGTGAGGGAGATGTGCTAACTGGCGGACTAGCAGCAGGGTGGCTAACTTGTGGACTAGCAGCAGGGTGCGTTAAAGACTGGGGAGGTGTCAGACGGGTCAGACGGTGGTCAACAAACTCAAAAACAAAGTCGGGGAGAGAGTGAATGAGCCAGGACTTTTTTGCAATTTCACTGTGTGCCAGCAACGAATACAAATCTTTTTGCTGAAGATCCGTCGCCCCCTTCCACAACCCATGAAAGCGGGCGAGGGAATTTAACAGGTCATTATACTCCCTAATTCGAGCAGGGTCTTGTGAGGAAACGGAAGACTGGGGCCGACTATTGAGGTCACTGTTCAATCCAAGGACCCTGTCCAACAAAAAGGAGCACAAGGTGCTGGAAGAAATGCTGATGCGGGGTGACTGGGGTCTTCTACTACAGGAACTATGCTGTGCCTTTGGCAGTGTTTTAAAGGTGAGTCGGGTCCCCCTGAAAGGAAACTTCTGGGCAGAATCCATTGTCTCTGGAAGGTTTCAGGACCTCAG